>CM033754.1:35645105-36136511 GCA_019671005.1 Hibiscus mutabilis
GGTAGCAAAATGTTGACCAACATCCGCCCTTGCCATCCGGGGAGACACTCAATAGCTGGAGCTGCATTGATTTACTGTAGTTTTTAGGAATAGATCGAGTAATGCTCGAATCAACCTTTTGTTTTTGCCCATAGACAATGGGGATCTCTTGTATGGGGCACCTATGTTAACTTTTTGATTGAAATGAAATATCCCCACTTTCTTAAAAAAAAGGCCAAAGTCTCATTTATTCCATTCATACATTCTTCATATTCATTCCCTTCATGTAAAGCCGTCTCTTTCCCAATACAATTCATTCTCATTTAATGCAGTCGCTCATGATCGAAGATATGAATGATTTGGATCCAATCTTGGAGTAAGTTTGAAAGCCACGAGGTCTCGGAGGAAGCGGAGGGAGGATATGATGAAATAGAAATTGAGGTCCCGGAAGAATTAAAGAGAATGGTGGGACGAAGAAAGGCGATTATGCCCCACCAAGAAGAAAAGCGAAATTGTCAACTTAGGGGAAGAAGAAACGAGAAGAGAAATAAAAATAGGAGCACGATTTCCTCAAAAACCAAGCATGAACCGATAGCCCCGCTTCAAGAATTCAAGGATGTCTTCGCTGGACTTATCAAGATATGCCGGGATTAAATACCGACATAGTGGTGCACAAATTGCCAACAAAGTCGGAGTGCAAACCAATCAAAGAAAAACTTGGAGAATGAGACGGATATCTTTGTTAAAGATCCGAGAAGAAGTGAAAAAGCAATTTGATCTTTGGATTCTTGGAAGTAGCCAAATACCCGAGTGGGTTGCAAACATTGTACCAGTACCAAAGAAAGGACGGAAAGTTCGTATGTGTGTAGATTATAGGGATCGAATCGAGCTAGCCCAAAAGACAACTTCCCTTTGCCACATATTGACACATTTGGTTGACAACACGCGGGACATTCATGGTTTTCCTTTATGGATGGCTTCTCGAGGATACAACCAGATAAAGATGGATCCTAACGACATGGAAAACCACATTCATAACCATGTGGGGCACTTTTTGTTACCAAGTAATGCCATTTGGGCTAAAGAATGCAGGGCAACGTACCAAAGAGCAATGGTGACTCTTTTCCATGACATGATGCACAAAGAAATAGAAGTATCGTCGATGATATGATTGCCAAATCTCGAGCGGAGGAAGAGCACCTACAGAACTTAAAGAAACTATTCCAAAGACTACGGAAGTACCAACTAAGGCTCAATCATCGCCAAATGTACCTTCGCCGTTACTTACGGAAAACTCCTAGGGTTCGTAGTAAGCGAGTAAAGAGGATTGAGATTGATCCCGATAAAGTGAAAGCCATCCAGGACCTTTCACCACCCCCGCACATAAAAGGAAGTTCGCGGTTTCCTAGGGAGGCTGAATTATATCTCTCGTTTCATTTCCCAATTAACCAATCAATGCGACCCGGTCTTGGACTTCTTAGAAAGAATAATTCTGGCGTGTGGGATGAAGAATGTCAAAAGGCCCTAGAAAATATCAAAAAGTACGACAAATGCTCCAATTTTAGTCGCACCGGTGCCCGTGTCGACCACTAATTCTCTACCTGGTCTTGAGAATTCAATGGGATGCGTACTAGGGCAACACGATGAGTCAAGAAAGAAGGAGCAGGCCATCTATTACCTAAGCGAAATTCAACGATTGCGAAACACGGTACCCGCCGGGTCAGAAGCGTATGTTGCGCTCTAGTTTGGGCTACCAAGCGACTCGAGCAATACTGTTGTACCATACTACGGTTGATATCCAAGCTAGACCCATTAAAGTTCTAATGGGCGCCCGGCACTAACGGGAAGGATGGCTCGATGGCGGATGCTCTTATCCGAATTCGACATCGTATATGTCAATCAAAAAGCCGTAAAGGGAGTGCCGTAGCTGATTTCTGGCAAGTCGTGCCGGATGACTATGAGGCATTGAACTTTAGTTTCCCAGACGAAGACTTGATGTGCATTACAACCAGAAGAAGAGATTTGAGATGATGTGTCATGGAAACTTTACTCGACAGAGCCTCAACGCCCCGGACATGGGATAGAGGCGTGCTAATCTCACCGAGGGCGTATATTATCCTTTCACCAGCAGATTGGAATTCTTACGCACAAACAATATAGCTGAATCGAAGCTTGCATCATGGGATTAAACTCAGCCATCGAGAGAAAGGTTAAGGAACCGAGTGTTCGGAGATTCGTCCCTAGTCATTTACCAATTGCGCGGGAGTGGGAAACCGAGAGACCGAAGTTGGTCAAATATCACAAATTAATCCAAGAGCTCGTCAAAGAGTTCGAAAAGGTCAATTACCTACCCGAGAAGAAAATCGGATTACGTTTGGCATCCATGTTTAAAAAAAACACACAGGCGGAAATGAGACCCATTGAGATGCGAGACATTTGAAAAGCTTTGCTCATTGTTGTAATATACTGAGGAAGAGATTGACGGAAATCCATGGTACTATGATATCCGCAATATGTCAAGCTCAGAAAGTATCGAGAAGGGCAGCGACAACAATGATGAAAAAAAGCTCGAGAAAAATGGCAACGAAATATGTCCTAGATGGGGAGATCTGTATAGGAAAAGTCATGATCAAACATTTTTGAGATGTGTGGATGCCCGGAGGCGAAGGAAATCTTAGCCGAAGTACATGACGGGATCGTGGAGCGCACGCCAGCGGGTTGTCTATAGCCGAAAAATTATGAGATACGGTTATTTTCGGTTGACCATGGAGGAGATTGCATCAATTACGCCAGAAATGCCACAAATGCCAAATTTATCTTGACAAAATTCATGCACCCCCATCGCCTCTACACACCATGAATTCTCCGTGGCCTTTCGCGGCATGGGGCATGGGCGTTATCGGCGAGATCCATCCGAAGGCCTCAATGGGCACCGTTTCATTTTGGTCGCCATAGACTACTTCACCAAATGGGTAGAGGCAGCATCTTACGCCAATATCACGGGACTACAGTTTGTAAGTTCTTAAGGAAGGAAATTATTTGTCGATACGGATTGCGAGAGGATCATCACCGATAATGCTTCCAATCGAACAACAAAATGATAAAGGGCGTGTGCACTCAATTCAAAATAACACACCATAATTCCACAGTCTATCGTCCTAAAATGAATGGAGCGATGGAAGCGGCAAACAAAAATATAAAGAAGATCATAGCAAAAACTACGGATACCTACAAGGATTGGCATGAGAAGTTACCTTTCGCCTTTTCGCCTATAGGGCGTCCATTCGCACATCAACGGGGGCAACACCCTACTCCTTGGTGTATGGTACCGAAGCAGTACTCCCAATTGAGGTAGAGATTCCGTCCCTCCGAGTCTTAAACGAAGTAAAAATGGAAGAAGCTGAATGGGTGCAGGCCAGAATCGACCAGCTAAATCTCATTGTGAAAAAGACTAAAAGCCATTTGTCATGGTCGGATGTACCAAAAGCGGATGGTTCGGGCTTACAACAAAAAGGTGCGCCCAAGAGAATTCAAAGAAGGGATGCGGTACTCAAGAGAATCCTCCCAATCCAGAAAGATTCTCGAGGAAAATGGATGCCCAATTGGGAAGGACCATACGTCGTAAAGAAGGCCTTCTCAGGAGGAGCCCTAATCCTAACAGAAATGGACGGGGACGAGCTGAAAAATCCCGTAAATTCTGATGCCGTCAAGAAATACTATCTCTAAAAAAATGGAGAGCTCGGGATGAAAACTCAAACCAAGGCGTCTTGAAGCAAAGGAAGGACTCGAGTTGAAAACCCGCAAAGCGGCGGCTCGGGTAAGTTAAATATCTGAAGAGAAGAGTATCCCCATGAGCATCATGAAGAGGAAGCTTTGAGGCAAAAAATTCTACACCGGTTGGCAGGATCATGTGTCATTCATATCGAAGATAATGAGAGATCTTGTATTTAACTTATACGTGTCATACCTTTCTTTCTAAGATATCTCAAAGCCCTTAATCCTAATAAAACCGTGTTTTGAGCATCAATTCCTAGCCTCCTTGTCAATTTGGTCGGATAGGATAACATAGGCTTATAATGAAACAAGAGATTTGAAGCATTACTATGATTTTACCTTGAAAATTGCGGGTAATCAAAGAAAGCGGTTAACTCCGTCTTTTAAGTTCCCTAAATGACTGTCGATCGGGAAGGCGGGAAGCTTCAAACAACCTTATAGGGTAACCGATGGCACATGTCCTATCTATTCAAGAAAAGCATACGAGATAACAAAAGAAATCTCTTGGGGGAAAACCAGAAGGGCACTTTAAAAAAAAATCTCTCTCTAAAGTGAAAACCGAAAAGGCGCTTTAAAATTCAAGTCGAATTGAAAAAGAGAAAGATCGAGGCGGTTGAACTTGGCGGTGAAGAAGGGTATCGATGCGTAACAAAGGAGAAAGCAAGCGACAAAAGGACCAAAACAAACCCACCATGATATTAAAGCTCATGCATCATGAATAGTCAAACATCACTAGGATTAGGAGCATGTCAATTCATTCATTTGTCATAGCATTTTGTTTTCATCTCGGTATTTGCAGATCCAAAGAGACATCAAGGGTCATCATGATGTGAGTCCCAAATGAGGAGACAATGTTTTGACATAAAGGCACATGTTTTCAAGCTCACGGAGAAAGGTTCTATATAGGAAGAACTCTCCTCTCAGAGGCTTGAAGCTGAAAGTTCTATATAGGAAGGACTAATGACTCTAGGGTGAAGACTCATGATTTCTATATAGGAAGAACTCCCGGTCAAAGAAATTCACCCATGACACGCAAGATTATATAGGAGATCCTGCTATGTCAAAGGCAAAAGCAAGTCTTATATAGGAAAGACTAAGAGCTCCATCGTCTCTTAGGGGCGAAGGGTTACGTGTCGAAAAAGAACACGTGGCTCTGAGATTCCAGACGCCAAAAAAGTTCTATATAGGAGGAACCGAGTGGCTCCAAGGTGAAGACTCATGATTCTATATAGGAAGAACTCGGTCAAAGCAATTCACCTATGACACGAGGGTTATATAGGAAACTGTTGTGTCAAAAGCAAAGAGTCTTATATAGGAAAGACTCAGAGCTTCATTGTCTTAAGCGAAGGGTTCAATGTCGAAAAGAGCACTGTAGCTCCAAGATCGGAAGGTGACGAAGTTCTATATAGGAAGAACTTACAAGCCTGAAGATTCGGCCAAGGAAGAGCGGAAATGTCCAAAAGAATTCGTTTTTCCAAAGCTAAAAATCGAGCGAAGGGTTCAATGTCGAAAAAGAGCTGTAGCTCAGGATCGGAAGGTGACGAAGTTCTATATAGGAAGAACTTACAAGCCTGAAGATTCGGCCAAGGAAGAGCGGAAATGTCCAAAAGAATTCGTTTTCCAAAGCTAAAAATCAGAGCGAAGGGTTCAATGTCGAAAGAGCCTGTAGCTCGAGGATCGGAAGGTGACGAAGTTCTATATAGGAAGAGCTTACGAGCACGGGATTCGCCAAGGAAGAGCGGAAATGTCCAAAAGAATTCGTTTTCCAAAGCTACAACAGGGAAGTCGATAAAAATCGGAGCGAAGGGTTCAATGTCGAAAGAGCACTGTAGCTCCAAGATCGGAAGGTGACGAAGTTCTATATAGGAAGAACTTACGAGCACGAAGATTCGACCAGGAAGAGCGGAAATGTCCAAAAGAATTCGTTTTTCGAGGCTACAAACAGGAAGTCTACGATAAAATGAGTGCTTATGAATCTTTGCATTGTTTCCCATTTCATGAGAACAAGCAAAAGAGGGCAAACTGTAATCACTCATTTTTACTTAAATGTATTACTATTGCATGTATGTTTATTATGTGAATGTTACTAATATAAGGTGTGTACATGTATAAGCTACGTGTACGTATTAGGGTTGTATGTATGTCACGTATGTATCTAGGGTATAAGCGTATGTAGATGTCATATTAATTATACATATGGATACTAGAATATTATTAATTAATGACCGTATAATATGAAATATATATTTTCGTATGTACATATACAGTTGTTATAATTATTATTATTATTAGTGGGCTGACTAAATGTAAAATTAAATATATATATTAAGCCCAAGTAAAAAGTCCGAGTCAATTACAAAAATCCAATTACAAAGCCCATTTGGCCCAACTCGAATCTATCTAATTACAATATGCGGTAACTATGGGCGTTGGATCAAGATCGATCCAACGGCCACGATGCAATGAAGGTTAAAAATATACGCGGCGCGCGTACTCACGCGTATGGACCGTTCGAGTGTGCGCGCGGCGTGTGGTCCACGCGCGGACGCTTTATTATCCCACGCGCGCGTAAGATCCACGCGTTCGACTCCTCATTGCGGTGCTCCACGTGGCGAAATCGCCGCCGTTTCATCGGATCGAGGCTTCATCCGGGCCGATCGTTCTTCAAGCCATCTCGGCCCGTTAGATCGGATCGATCTAACGGCGAAAATCGCGTCTGGCCTCTGGCGAAAATGACCACACCGCCACCGCGCCGATATTGATCCCGCGTTTGATTATGCCAAAGATAACAAGCAAATGTCGGATCTGAAAAGAAGATACAAGTTGCAACCAAAATACGAGAGATAGTGATATATATGAAATGGGGCTGTTGTAACGGGATTTTGAGAGAGAGGCGGGCAAAAAAAAGAGAGAGTAGTAACACAAAAAAGCAGAAAGTTTTGTAAAAACCAACTTGTAACCAGTCAAGAAATCGGAAAGCGATCCGGTGGTAATTTTTGCCTTTTTTTTTTTTCTTACTGTTTTCCTTGCATGCATATCTGAAGTACAAAAAGAAAATAAAAGAAAACAAGTAAAGAAGTCTTACCGGCTTTGTCCATGGGTCTTCCCTTCCCTCTGTGACAAGCCTTTTCGGCTTCTACAAGCAGATCCCCAGTGAACAAAGGGAGGGAAGACCCCTTGTGGTCTCGTTTGACCTAAAGAAAATATATTTTTGGGTTCGTATTTCTTAGATCTAGGGTAAATAAAGGGGATCCTCTGAATCCAACCATGGATTCATGTTGAGAGACGACAAGATGAAGGTTTTGGTGTATTTGGGAGTCCACCGCGCGCCGGTTAGCGGCGGCGGCGGCGTGAGAGAATACGGTGGCCGGCCGCCGGATTCGGGTTTCTCAAGAACACTTGAGAGAAAAAGATGAGCGTGGGATATTTGGAAGGCGAAGAATGAAATGAAAAATGGGGAAAATTTGGTTTCGGCCTGAAAATAGCCGTTATATAGGTGTTATTATTTTACTAAATGGGTAAATTACACACTTAATCCCACCGCGTTTTCAATATTTTCATTTTTGTCTTGCCGCATGGTATAATCACAGTCCCAATCCCCGAGTTTCCAAAAAGTCACAATTTAGTCACTAAATTACACGATCAACTTCGAATGGTAAAATTACGCCTTAATCACCCCGCGTTTTTGAAATTTTCATTTTGAGTCGCCTTTTGGTATAATTACAACTCTGGTCTTTGTAGGTTTTATTTGTTTTTCGATTTCGTCCCTAAATTACATGTTATTGCTCTTTAATTTACGCCACTGATTTTCATTTTCCTTTCATTTGATCCTATTTTCTTTGTAAATATTATTGTTGAATTATAATCTTATATGTGGATATTATTTCATTTTATGTCTCCGTATATGACTCATTTTATGTTTATATGTATATATATGTGTCAAGTATGATATTCGTTTTTTTATGTGATTATTCATATCAAGTATATTATGTTTTAATTGGTTCGTACATGGCGTATTCTGTATTTTATATGTGTGTGAGCTTTCTTATTTTTTAGGGCTACATGTTAGTATATTTACCCTTTTTACGATATGTTGACCCGTATATGTTGAAATATGTTTTATTACAGTATACATGTCTTTTTGAAATATTTGTTCGTATATATATATTTATTCTGCCTTATTATTTTGACATATGATAGTTGTTTTTATCTATTATTTAGAATAATATGTATATGCATGTTTTAATCTAGAATATCATCTATGTTAGATTAATATTGATTATGACAATATTTACTACACTTAAATATTTTACCATGTTTTATATTTTTGTCACTAAGATTGCATATGATATATAAATTGTTAATGCGGTGTCCTTTTATCCGAGCGTAAGCGGGGCGATATCAAGCGTAGTGATAGTGGTTGGACGTTTATTCTCGGATAACGGGACCTTTAAAATATATTCGTAATTATGACCGAAATTTAAAATAATCGTCACTTTAATCAGGAAAATCCAATATTAATAAAGCGGTAATTATTAAAGTACCAATTTTTTGGGCGGTGTGGGGGGTGCTAATCCTTCCCCATCCGTAACCGACTCCCGAACCCTGTCTTTTTGAATCTCTGGTTTTGTGGTGTCCGGCCTACCTAAGTGGCCGGTGGCGACTCCATTTTTATGAGGTTTTTTTGTAAACCCTGCGGAATAAATATTTTTAAATATCGCAAACACCTTTCAAAAATCCTTCGAAAAACAATCATTTTTATTTAGCGATGAGAAGTATCAGAAAAAGACATCGAAAACACAATCGCTTTTATTTAGCGAGACATTCGCTACAGTAGCTAATGAGTTTGTTGCTATATTTTTGCTTCAATAATCGCACATTGATAAAAAAACAAAATTTTAAACTCTAGCTAGACCTCTATATAACTAAGGTCAACATTTTCTTTTGCTATTTATGGAGTTAAATATCAAAATTTGTTCTTAATAATTTAATATTTTTTTTATTCTTCAATATATTGAATATACGAAGTGAATTTCTAATAATTTAATTTTTTATTTTCATCTTTTAATAAAAAAGTTTAATTTTAAAATATTTGTACGATAAGTTTATTGTAATAATATTAGTCTCAAAAATATAATTTTTTAAATTTTTTTTAGTAAAATTAGGATGTGAGGGTGCTATTTTAAAGTTTAACCCGAAAAAAAAAAGAGATGTAAAAGCCGTGACGTGCCGAAGTGTGAAAAGCCAGAGAGTCATAAAGCATGGCCGCCGCTGTAGGCATATTTTGTTTGTTTTTTGGGGTCATTTTCTGGGTTGTTGTTCAGTGGGGTCGGTCCCCTTTATTTTTATTGTTGCTTGTTTGAGAGCCAAGTGTCTCCGGCACGCCAAACGCAACCGTCAATAATAAGGAAATAGCAAGACAAAATAGGTGAGTCGGGTGCTTTAGGCGGCGATTATTATTATTATTATTATTATTATTATTATTATTATTATTATTATTATTAAGACTCCATTCTCTAAAATATTTTTTGTTTTAGTGCCTTAATTTAACATTATTTAACGAGAGATTATTTAAAAATATTAAAATTTAAAGGGTTAATAATTTTTTTTAAATAAAAGCAGTTAGTTTTATTAAATGAGAAAATACTCAAAATTACAATAGAATTTTATAATTAATATTGTAAACTAAATTCATAATTTGAACATTATCTTAAAATTAGCCACTTTAGATCATGTTCGAACAAAAAATAGATACGAACAAATTTTAATGCATCGGCAAACGAACCACAAAAGAGATTAAATTATTGAAAGACCATCAAAGAACCCCAAATCAGAGTCAAGCGTCGTGAGAAACTATCTACGAATGCAAATCGCGTATCCAAATTTAATCTGAGGGTCCAGAGCAGAGAAGATTAATAAGATTACAAATAAGCGTCATCTTGATCAGTCGTGGCGTCGTCAAATTTAATCTTTAAAAAAAATAAAAAATGGCCAAACGACCGAAAAAGAAAAAAAAATATGCCAAAAGACATAAATAAATGTGTCACAAAAGCAGAGAAAACGTGCCACAAATGCAGATTTATTTTATTAAAAAATAAAAAATAAAAAATAAATTTGAAGGTCAACAACCAATATTAAAATCGTTACTAACAGCAGCTAAATAAAATGAACAAAATAAAGCTTACGACGCTCGATAAATAAAGGAAGTTGCAGTAAAACCCCTAAAGAAAAAGAGCTGGTGTTTGATTAATTCTAAAACGTATATGTTCTCTTCTTTTGGCCGATAAAATATAATTTTATTAGTATTCTATTTTTTATTTTAAAAATTTTAGGGTCGAATCTTCCTTGAGTATCACCCCTGATTACAATAAAGATTCAAAATTTAAGTATGAAGAATTTAATTCATATAAGATAAAAAATTATAAACATTCTTAATCGTCGGGTATACTAAATGATCTCATTCTTTAATACTTTTTTGATGAAAAAATATCATCATATATCTTATTAAAAACTTCTTAAATTTAATCGGAAGAAAAAAATAACCTATAAGCAAGCATAAAATATCCTAAACAAGGCAACATGGAATTAACCAAAACTCTGCTGTAGCATGCGTTATCCGCCACCATCCGATATGGAAGCACTAATATCATCATGGAGACAAGTGAGCACCTTATCCGGCGGGGTGAAGAAAATTGAGTGCTCCCATTCTCTAATATTTAAAAAAAATGCTTTCAAGTTAAAATTTATTTTTGAGATTAAAAATAATATAAAATATATAAAATTTAAATCATAAGTATTTTAAAATTTAGATTAAAAATTCTTTTTAAAAGTATTTTTTTATTAAAAATATTTTTGAGTAGAAATTTTATTTTTTATTTTTTAAAATTAATATTTAAATTTAATATTAAATCTATTCACAAGTATTTTTATAATAATACTGAACTTTTAAATTTTAAATCAAACAATCCAAAAAAATTAACTATAACATTTAAAAATAATGCCAAATATAACCTAAATATTCAAAATAATTTTATACCTTAATTAATGATTGAGAGTTCAATTTTTATTTTAATTTTTTGAATATATACCTATTTTAAAACTTATGGTGAATACCTACCTTCTATAGATCAACAAAAAACACAAAATATTAACCAATAAGTCAGTAACCTCACTTATTGGATACTTCAGAAAATAAAATAAAATAAAATAAAAAATATTAAATGTTATTAAAACCATTACTCGATTAGGGTTTTGTCGTGGCCGTGTGACAGAGAGGTGCCGTGCCTTTTGTGGCGATGGGGCTTTTTGGATGCTAGCTGTCCCTTGATTTTGAAAAGCTAGTTTTATATCACATCTAAGAATAGGGTATTTTTTTAATCAATTTTGAATAAATGATGTCCCGTATATACAATATAGAGTCATCGCTGCATAAGTTTTGAGTGGAATAAAGAATTTAAAACAAAAATAAATTAAAGAAATTTAATTAATTAATAATTCGAGTCACAATCTGTGACAAATCTTTTGAATTTTCTCTTAAATCAGTTTCGATTCAAAAAGCTATTTAGATTTCTCAAAAGGGTGGTGATGGGTGGTGCTGCTGGTGCATGATGATGTTTGGTTACCCTCTAGATTGAGCAAGTACACAGAGACGAACACAAGATTTTATGTTAAGAGACGAATCTATAAAATTTTAGGAGAATACCGGGAATTGGTGGTTGAATTATGAGTGTAACATGTCCTTTAGTTCCAAGGCCATATGAAATAATGTTTGGTTGTTCGATTAATGAAAATAATGCTCTGCTTTTTAAATGCCTATAGAAAAACACATTTAAAAAGAACGGAAAAATGAAGCCATGGATGTAATCTAAAGCAATTTGCATTTTTCTTATTTCCCTTTTTGACAAGGCAATTAGTACTTGTCGAAGTTTATACAATTATACAATGAATACACAAGAATGTTGCCTACAGAGGGTTACAGTGTCAGTAGTGACGGTTGGTTTTAAATTTGCTTGTCTTGTATCACAAGTCATCGTCTGAAAATGGAACCAGGCTCTGGGAATCTCTTCTTGACCTGAAATAATATGTCTAAGAGTGATTCGGGTCGAGAATGATCAAGATATAAAACTTGGAAAAATTTACGAAAACGGAAGTTAGATGTTCAAAGTTTACAAGATTCTGTGTATGTAGATTTGAAAGAATACAAATCTGTCTCAGGTAGAAGTAAATACACTTCATCTCACAGGTCAAGATTGGCATCAAGTCATTACCTCAATAATGAAGTGGAAAACTTTCTTAAGCTGTTGGTAACGAACGGCGGCAAGTTGGGCATTCCATCTTGATATCCATCCACCGTTGCAAACAACCAGAATGAAAGAAATGATCGCATGGTGTTACCTGTTAGAGAAATGCAGTTTATATCGAGTCCACTGCTCAAGAAAATGACCTAGAAGAGCGCCACCGATTAAAGATAACAAAAAATACAACAGTATACCATGCAATCTCTTGAACGTTGTGTAAGATCAATGGAAGTCATACAGATGACACAGTCTGTCGTATGATTTGTTTCTGGATAAAATCTTCTATAGTAGCTATATTTCTCAGGTAGTATCTGCAAACCGAAAATTCAGAAGTAAAATCTTAATAACACGTATGTGGTATGAATTTTGAGTTACCACGGTGGAAAAACGGAAACAAAAAGGCTATACATGAAGAGTATAATAAAACTGAATCTGACCTGACGAGGAATAAACCACCGAGATCCAATATAGTGCTGAAGAAGAAGAATGGAAGCTTGAAGTCCAATGAATACACACAAACAGATACACCAGCTCTTGTCTGGCTCAATTCGCATGAAGTTGTGCGGGCATCCAAATATATATAATGGGATTGCTAGCCGAGTAATAGTCATGCCTAAGATGTAATGAGGATGCAAAGGTTTTCTTGAATCACGAATGACATTGGTGATTATTTGAGGTATCCAAAAGGAGTACAAAAGGAGAAGTATAGGCCGTAAAAATTTATGAAACTCGTACATGACCAAAATGCCTCCTAAAAGGATCCCATCTGCAAATATTTTCACTTGTTAGATCAGATTAACCCATCAACTTGACATAAATTACATAACCTAAGAAAGAAGTATCTGATTCCAAAAGCAATTCATAGGATATAGTATCATTGAAAAGTAAGGATATTGAGCAGAGCTAACGTTGGGGACTAAAAAAATCCACTTTAGACTCTTATCTTTACCAGCAGTCAATAGAGACAAAACTAATGAATGTGGATGGTGGCGGGGTGAGTTTATGCAAGAGAAAGAGACAAGAATTATTTTTCTGTACTCCATACATCACTTTCGGCAAATCATATATATGTACAATAAATTTCTATCCACAAATGTAAAAGCATTTCTGGCACTTACAGAAACGGCTATATAGAACCATGAGCTCACGCCTCATTGTCTCCCAACCTTCACCATTACTCATAGGCCTACTTGCCTTCCATATTGCGAGAAGGTACCTCATCTCAAAAATGGAGAAGACTACAAACTTGAAGAATGCCGCAGTTGCAAAAGCATTAAATAAGGATTCTGTATAAAGAAATGCAACATGAACTTAGTAAGACATAGACCTTTGAAAGGAACAGGGTTTCGATCAAAAAGAAAAGAAAAAGAAAGGAGCAGGGTAATAGAAGAAATCCGCTGTTTTATGTTAAGCCATCAGCCTACCATCAGGTGCAGAGCAAATTCAAGGTGAACTTTCAAATGAAACCATTCATATTTGATACTGGACAATACTTGCCCACAAGTAAAAAGAACAATCTTTCAAATTCCTAGCATTCATTTTAAACAGAAAACTATAATGCTCATAGTCTCCGTCAAGTTCTAGTATTGGGGATCCGCATTCTGGTAGATGACTGAGCAATATTAGCATTTCTTAGGGATAATTAACACTCACCAACCAGTATTCCAGCAGTGAGATGTAAGAGGCAGAGATAAGCATCCATGATGGCTTGTTGACCAATCGTTAAAATTGAAACTTTCGCAGCTCCCTGATAAATAAGAGTAAAAAATGCTTTTATTAATCTCAATGAAGTACGGTACAGATTAATGCTACACCAAAATATAGCATCCATACAAAATAAACTTTCCGTTGTCCTTCAGAATATATATACTTCAAATTCTTACCGATTGGGTGTTGCTATGTTCCATTTGTCTGATTAACAGAAGGACTTGAAGGAAAGAGACCTGATAATAAACAGTTAAGGAATACAGGCAAAACAGGCCAGTTATATAGCATCAACAATGATAAGGGACGGCATATAAAGGATACAAAGGTGACCATTAAGGTGTAGTTCACTGCTTTATTGTAATAGACTTCAATGTTGACAGAAGTCGCATTTAACAGTAAAGGAGAGAAACAATATCCGTCATCATCCACTGTAGGACTCTCCATCAATCCTTCGATGTGATAACGATTGTGATCTCCATCTATAAAAGGTAAATAATTTCAGAATTTGAATATTTATAATGTCATAGTAGATAGTACCATATGTTCCCAATAGACATTTCTCAACAATGCAAGAACTATCTGGCACGTTTCTCCCAGTTGATGCACATTCCAATGAGATTTTAAGATTTATTTCACTCAAAAAGATGAACGTGAGCGGCTACATAAATAAAAGACCACTTCCCAGAACTGATGGACCTTTCTTAAATTAAATCATTACCAGTCCTTAGAACCAAACTGAATCCAGATAGGAAGGGAACCCAATTGCTTGCAATGACAAGAGATTAAGTCTATGAAGAATAAGTCGATATCTCTTCTTCAATTGCTTAATTTAATAGATTTTGGTTAAAAAAATTCCATACCCTGGTCAAGAAATAAACCAGAGAAGAATGTAATAGCATAAGAAGAGGATGCGGCATGATGAACGATCTAAGAAGTTGAGATGACCCAAGTACCATTTTGGCTTGATGAGATGCGCGAAACTTGGGCAGAAATTTCTATATTGCAATGTTTCTCCATCTCATAAATTGGTGCTGCAATAAAAGAAAACAACATTCACCACATTGCAAAGTGCAAACTTAACTTGAGCTTAACCAAAGCAAAATAGTTATAACTTACAATTTTTTCTTCTCCATATTTTGTCACGTGGAGAATCTTGGAACAATTGAGATGAGAAAACTCCAAGCTGTTCAAGGAGTAAGGACATTGCAAGTTGGTAATCACAATCACCATAAATAAATATTTGTCAAAAAGGACAACTGTGTCCGCAAAACACAATACCAATTCAAACGTCAACTAAAAAGCAACTTATGGACATAGCCATCCAGACCCTGCTGCAAAATACATAGCTACAAATACATATTCAAAATCTTGCAAGGCCCTAGAAAACTCAGGCAGGAAGTGAAACATGAAAGGAAATTATCTCTTTCAACAAGGTATAAACTTTGTTTAAGATAAAAACAAAAAAATCTAATACATGGGCATTGGTCAGAAACATCATTACTTTAAAGAAAGACTTGTTGGGACAAAAGCAAGAAACTAGCAGCAGCATTATACGGCGCATTCCGATTCAAAACCCATTCTCAATATCCATATGGTGTAGAATCAACATTAAATGCTAGTGCCAACCTCTTAGCCTAGTGGCAAGATTCTTGTCTTGTGCTCATGAGAGCTTGGGTTCAATCACTCCCTACCAGGGTTTTAAATCGCGGTTGCAGCGTTATATCGCGGTTTCGGACAAAAGCGGCTGAATTGCGGCGATCTCGGACCATTTTTTACCCCAATTGCGGTTACGGACGGCGGCGCAACCGCTATATCGCGGTTGCGGTCCGCTTTTTAAATCCCTGCTCCCTACCCCCTTGTCCCAATTATCAAAATAAATAAATAAATGCTGGCGAACCAAGAATGAGTACGATATGAACCATTACCAAATGGTACGGGTTAGACAAAATATAATCTTCTTCCTGACTTAGCTCTCCCTCCTTTCCACTGCAATAGTGTGCCAGCAGAGAATATGTCAGAGTTGAAACGCAATGAGCATTCACAAAATGTCATCTTAAAAGAGCACATGTATGGAAGTGAGAAAGTTAACAACTATATTGCAATTGCCTTTTCTCGTGGGGGTAATTGGTTTGATTTGAATTCGGATCCCCCCTCCCACTTCTCCCAAATGTTTCTCGTGTCCAATAGTATCACTAAAAGGTAGGTAACGATGGTATGGAATACTTTTATCTCCACCCTTTTGTTGCAGCTAGTCAACTAATATGCATGTCTTAGCCAATCAATATCCAATCAAGCTAAAAGACCTTTAATGAGCAATCAACATAATCAAGATTTACCTGTTAGCTACCAGTCGAAGCTGTCTAAAAGGCCATATATATACACCCTCTACCCTTATTTGAGCACCACCAACATTGTGTTTGTTATCAAACACGTCATGGAAAATAATTACACCCTGTTATGACCACCACAAATCAGGATCAAAGTCGGACAATAATTAAAAATGGTAAGATACAGCCTACAGTAGTTAGAAGATATAGTCTTTAGAAAGAGAATCTAACTACAAAGAATGGAATAAATATGATTAGGCAAAAACCAACAACAACTAAAGAGTATGTAAGAAAATCACACTCAAAATATAGTCATGGAATTTCTTATCGCCAACAACCAAATCATGTCTTCACTCTCCGGGCCAACTATAAAAAAACATGTATATTTTGCATCTAAAACACAGTTCAATTGTCCTAACAAGTTCACTAAACAAGTAAAATAAGAGTGAATTTCCTTAATATGATGAAGAAACCCTTACCTGAACATAATGTACACCAGTTATTTTCGTTGGCGTGCTAACTAATTCAATGACTGAATCACCAGCCGATTTCCTGAAATCGGGAAATTTGGAAGAGCTATTTATAGACTCCAGAAATTTCCAATTGCCTGCAATTTCCAAGTCAAATCAACAAAATTTGTCAACACAAATAAACTTGCTTAATGAATTCAATGATTGAATTTGATCCATTCAATTACAGAGATAAACCAAAAATATCAGAAAATTACTTTTTAGAAGCTAGAAAGTTCATTAATTTCACTCCTAAACAAGTTGTTTTATTTTTCTTTTATTAATATCAGAACTTGTTCTAGGTTAAAACAACTTCTGATCCACATGTCATCCAAATACAACCAGTCTTTACATACAGAAAAAAATGACACGAAGTGAGCATCTATTTTGGTCAATAAATTTGCATTTCTATTTTTCTTAGAGTGTTCATGGAGTGTGGGTTTAGAACCTTTGGCAAAAGATATATTACCAATATTTTCCAGGAAATTCATTATCTAATCATGAACAACCGAAGTGATAAAATTAAAAAAATACAAAGTGTAGGGAAATAAAGAGAAGATGTTGGGAAAACAACTCAAGCAATCGACCACAAAACCGCATGCTACATCAGTTATATGCAATAAGATCCAGTAAAATACTCCTATGTCTCAACTCTAACATGCATATGATAGACTTGAGAAAATTTACTCACCTCGATAAGTTCCTGTTATGTTCCATGCATGAAATGGACCCAATTCACTTTCATCTTTTCTAACAAATAACCACTGCACGATACATCAAGAATATTAACAAATTTATAGCACCCAAAATGAAGAGCGCAAGGGGTGAAAAACACATGGAAAATGCACACAACAGCAGAAGACCCAATCTACCTTTTTTCTTAATAGTTTGCACCAGATAATCAACAAACAAAATCTTTGTCAAACAAATGCGTGATATAGCTAAAGTAAACAAATTGTGGGAAAAAAGGGGGGGTTAGATCAAGGCGATGACAAATTTCAAAAACATAAAACGATCATACAACCCAAATTCCAAATGAACTGCTTCATATCTAACCTGGTTTGATTTATTTTACCCTTAATTTCTCAGCAAAATGAAAGATCAACAATTTCATGGTAGTTAAGGAAACTTCAAGTCATTGCTATTTAGCTATCCATTATGAAAATCTACCTATCAACATTCAACATAACCTAATTTCCAGTTTCAACCACATATGTTCTCTGAGCAAGATTGCTAAATTCCATCATCAAACTTGACATTGCCCAATGCCCACTACCATTTTGCAGCATTTCATTATAATCACCAAAACAATAACTTGTCAAAACCTAACAAACTGCAACCAGTAAAGCACAAGCTGGGGAAAAAATAAAATTAAAATCCAAATTTGAAAAAAAAATCAGAAGAAAAATACCCAATTATAACTATGAATTTGACATCCGGAAGAAAAACCCAAAATTTCATCTTAGCTTAAGGGGAAAAAAGAATAAAATTTAACAATAATTAACATCAATAAAGAAAAAGCATCTGGAATTAAAGAAGCACCAACCTCATCGCCCCATGACCGAGCCCTCTCCCTTATTGGTCTCAATCCCGCCACCGGCTTTAACATAACAAAACAAAACCATAATCCAAAAACAACCCTGAACACAAACCCTAATCTCCCCCTCGAAATCCACAAAAAATCCAAATATTCCCTGGTGATCATATCAAAACCCCAACCTCCCATTTCAATAATAAAAAGAAAACAATACTAATTCCACTCTCTTAAAAAAGATTTCTCTTAAAAAGAGAATAAAAAAAATCCAACTTCAATTTCCCAGAAACTGATTTAAATCATAGACAATCCAAGAAAACGATACAAACCCACCGCACATGAAGGCGAGCGCTAATAAAAGAGATTGCTTCAAGTAGAGTATGTGAACCAACAAACACCCAAAGATCAAACAGTAGAAAACGAGAGCTCAACAAACTAATTCTCTCTCCCCCTTCCTCTTCCGGTGCATATAAAATTTAATTCTTTTATAATCAGTTTAATTCAAGCAAACAACAACGATGAACCCCCAAAAAAGAACTTTCCCAAGAAACAATTTTGGACCCGGAGACAGAAACAACACACTCAAAACACAAATACTATTACCCGAAAATACGTGAAGTATAAATGCGAAAACTTTTTAATCTAAAAATGGTTTGGCAAAGTGATGGTTTGTTGTTGACATATGTTTTGCTTGAGTTTTGGTGATTACAAGTCGAGAAAGAGAGTCTTTGCCCTCTAGGTTTTAGTTGGTTCCGTTACGCGCTCTGTAGGCGGTTTCAGATACGTACCAATGAGGGAGAGTCAACTATACGGTATGGTCATTCATTACCTTTTTTTGTGTATTTATTAAAAATATTTTAATCTTTATTAGTTAGAGGCTACGACATGAGAACAACTCAGAAATCTTATTCGTTTCTATTAAAATATTTTATATGTACGAAAATTAAAATATAAAGTAAAATAGTGGATTAAAATAACATTTAATCCTTGAATTTAGTATTTTTTTTAATTTGACTTTAAACTTTTTACCTTGTCTCATAAAAATTGTCAAATTGAAAAATTAAATATTATTTTATCCCTAAATATTTTATCGAATATATAATTTAACATTCAAAACTAATTTTTCTTTTGACCGTTGGTTCATCTTCAAAAAATCTACTAAATTTTATGAGCATTATCGGAAAAAATAAACTAAAAGAAAGGACGTTAAAACAATATGAAACGGAAATTAATAACTCATCCATTAAAATGAAAATACTATATATTTTTGGTAAACAAAGTAAATTTGGTGTCTATCTTCTATTGTATTTTTAAAATAATGTAGCTTGACATCGTAAAGTAATTACAAATAATGCAATTATTAATTAATAATTACGTTTCTCTTTGTAATTACGATACAATTTCTCAACATTTTTATTTTATTTTTTCAGTTTTTAAGGTTTCGCTCTGATTAATTTGGATTAATCTGTGTCGCATCACCTAGCTTTAGTGATTGAGTCTCTCAACAAGATTTTCTGTATACATAACATTTTGAACTAAAAACTTACTTAAGCAAAACCAAGCTGCTTACCACTTAAACCAATCATCGTCGACTCTCAACACTTTTCTAATATACAATTTCTCAACATTTTCAATCTATAACAATGTAATTGACGTATTTCAGTTACATTTAATTTTGTCAGACTCATTAATTGAAATAATTACTAAAATGTGTTACATATATAATTACAAACAATAATATTTAAATCTAATTATTAGATTACTTTTCAAGCAAACCTTAATAAAAAATTTATTGATACTAATTCACTTGTTTTCCGACTTACAAAATAAAATCAACATATCTACCAAAAAAAAAATAAACATAGTAAGTACTGACGTATAAATTCATCTTAATTGAAAATCTATCATTTGAGTGCACAAGTTACTTAATTATTGGTCGATAATAAATAAATTATTTTTTAAAATTAATAATTTAGTCATTTAATTAAAGTTGTGTCAAATAAGCTACCCTTATTGAAACATAACATGGTATAATAATATTTTTAGTCTTCAAAACTTATACATTTTATCAAATTGGTAATAATTTAAAATTACTTCAATAAATGTAACCCTTCGTATTAAAAAAATCAACATCGCACCATCTTGACACACCTTCCGATCACTTGTTGCACTCCATGCTTGTTTGTGTCTATTAGCTCAATAATCGACATAAGTGATGTCTCGAAAGACACAATCAGTTCACTATTGGAGAACTAACAGACTAATCAAATAGACTCTTTATAACCTTAATAGCGTCTTCTAGTAGATATAGTCATTTCACTGATAAAAATTTTAAAATATAAAAGTTAAATTTATTAAATTAATTTAAATTATAATTAAATGAGTAGAATATATAAAATTTGTAAGACTAAATCATCATTGTACCAAATTGTCTATCAATTTTAACGACACTGACATCTTTTCCAGCAAGTAGACTTTTCCATACCTTGGAATCACTTGGGAATCGTACGAAATCTCACAAATGTTTTGACAAAAAATGAACATTCAAACGGCGGCGTTTTAGACACGAAGTCTGGAAATTAAAGCTCAAAAATCATATTTATTTTAAGGAAAAAAGTTTACACGTGACTTTTAGTTCTAGGGGTTAGAGTTTTTGTTTAGGCTTTAAAGTTTAGGGATTTAGATTGTAGGGTTTAGAATTTAGTGTATATAATTTAATGTTTATGGTTTAGTTTTTTAGGGTTAGGGTTAGGGTTAAGAATTTAAGATTTAAGTTTTTATAGGGCAAATACACAGGCTTATGTATTTTACACAGTCTGTGTATTAAAGTTTTACCCTTCTTTTAAATTCCATATATTAAACCTTTAAGATTTGATCTTGAAAATTCAACAAATTTAGTCGTAAAAACTCAACGGAAGTAAAAATAACATTTACGTATCATCAGCTAAGAATATCGACACCTTAAATGAATAAATAGTTAAAATCATGTATTGGTATCTTAAAAGTTCAAAGCTTGAAATTTGAATATATAATGTATAAAAATATTAAAAATAAAGTAAAATATATTGTAGATTAATAATAGCATATGCCATTCTAAACGTTCACAAGAAAGACGTAGAATAATCAATTTCTACCCAGAGTAATTATATATGTTGTATAAAAATTACACAAATTTACTTGTTTATTTTCTAAAAATTTAAATTTAAATTCTTAATCTTAAATTTAGTGGCGAAATTTGGCATTCGATTTTTAGGGGGCTAATTATAGTTTTAATAGATGCTATATATAATAAAAAAATTGATAGCAATTTTTTTCATTGTGTTTCTTTAATACATAAATACATATTAATGACAAACTTTAAAGAATAATAAAAAATAGTTAAATATTTGAAGAGGCCTAATTAGAATTTAAAATTTTTCAAAGGCCTACATGATAAACTTTTAAAATTTTTGGGGCATTTAAATATTTGAAGGGGACTAATTATATTTTTAGAAAATTTAAACGGCCAAATAATGAATTTTAAAATTTGTGGGGGGTGTAGCCCCACCGGTGCGGTCCCCATCAAGTTTCGCCTTTGTTCAAATCTTGAAATCTAACTCTAAACTCTAAATTTTAAACACTACAAATTAAATTTTAAACCCTAAAACCTAAAACAAAAAATGATTATATAGTCTAAAGACTAGAGAACATATATACCAAAGTTTTACCCCTCAAGCAAATGTATTTTCTTCTTTAAAGTTTGCATTTTAAATTTAAAGCATATTTTATATATTTTTCAACGTAATATGCAGTACATGTTTGATTTCTTCCCAAAAGTGAAAGTTTGGAAAACGACCAAGAAACCTACGTTATACGTTATGAGGTCCAGCCAGATCGAGTAAGGAATTATGCTGATTATGTTGTGTTTAAATATTTAATTTATGTGATAAATTCCTCTTTTGCAATTATATGAAAATAAATTACATTGATTATGTTATATTTTTTTCCTTTTAATGTCTTTTATAATATTATTGTAAAAATTCTAAATCCTAACCATAAATATTAAATCGTAAACCTTACAAATTAAATTTTTAATTTTAAAATTAGAATTACATCTAAACTATACATATGTATTGAATAATTTTCATCATAATATAAAATTATATATATATATAATATGAGTTTATATTTAATATATAAGCATCTTAATTTTAAGGTTTAGAGATTTAGTTTAAGATTTAGGGTTTATGAGTTTAGTGGTTGTAGTTAGAATTTAAGGTTCGTAGATTATGCTTTAAGTTTTAGGATAATATGTTAGGGATTTATGTTTTAACATATAAACCCTAAATTCTAAATTTTAACTGTAACACTTAAATTTTAAAACACTAAATTATAAACTCTGAATTAAATATCTAAATATTAAAATTAAGACGCATGTGAAAATATTTATTTCCACTGCCGGAATAATTACTCGTATTATAAGTTAATGAATTAAGCAACTGATTAATTTTGTCTAAACCTGGCTACCGCTAGCTAAGAAAGTTTGTACGACCGTTAAATCACCTGCATGTTTGCAACGTGTAAGAGCTCAAATAGCCAAGATATCAAGACTCCCTATGAAACGCCTCTGCTTATTCCATTAACAACCTCCTCCATTAATCATAATTCCAGCCAAAGCACTCGCCATTTCCATGTTTCACAACTGTAACTTCATCCCTCCGTTCCCCTTATATATATATACATCCCCTCCACCAAACCCCAAACTTCAATCTAATTCAGTTCTTTTTCTTGTCTCTAACATATAAGCTGTGTTTTGCAGTTCTAATGGCGTTTGAAAGATATGTTTTGGTTGCGATGATACTGTGTTTTCTGGCTTCAAGTACTCAGGGTTACAAGTTCTACGTTGGTGGTAAAGATGGTTGGGTTGTTAGTCCTTCTGAGAATTACAATCACTGGGCTGAAAGGATGAGATTTCAAGTCAATGATACTCTCTGTAAGCATATATCTGTTTATCTGTCGTTTTTTCATATAATTTTGTTGAGATTTGATGATACGATGTCTTTTTTCTGGGGTTATCTTGTTGTTTTTGTTGCAGTTTTTAAGTACGAGAAAGGATCAGACTCGGTGCTGTTGGTGACAAAAGAAGATTACTTCTCCTGCAACACTAAGTACCCGATTCAGTCTGTCATACTCGAATTTTAACCGGGTTAAAAATAAATAAATAAATAATAAATAAATAAAATACAGTATTATAAAGCCCAAACATAATAAGGTTCACAGTCCATATTTTACATATCCATTACAAAAATTCTCAAACCCAAATTACACACATAAAGCCCATCCTAAAATCTAATGTTTCCCGCCCAAACACCTTGTATCGGATAAAAGGCCCAAAGAAACACAATTTACCGCCCAAATTGGCCACGTGGCAAGTCACCGTTGGCTCTTTTGCATTTCACGCGGATTAAGCTTCAGCTCAATCCAGCTGTCACCAGGTCATTCGTCTCTGACGTCAGCACTGATCCCAGCTATAAATACCCTGCAGAGAGAGAAAATAATTAATTAATGAGGGTAATAATTAGGAAATTATTACAGTAATAATTGCAGAGAGAAGGAAGTGGGGAAGCTACCTGAGAAGTTGAGGAGACTCTGGAATTCCGAAGATCGCCGGAATCAGACACCGGAATAGTGAAGCCGTCATCGGAAATACACTGGAAGGTATATTTTCTCCTCTACTCTTCGTTTACCTGCAAAGACATATAAAGTAAGTTAGATCTGAGTTTTGAAATAAAAACATCAACTGAAATCAAACCTAGATCTAAAAAATAAACAAATCATAGTGAGATTCGAAGCTTATATTGAGTCGATCGGAGAGTGAGTGGTCATCGGGGTGTATTTAAGACTCATGAGGAGTTGAAAATGATAGATGCGAAAGGTTTACGGGTAGATTTAGGGGGAAGATGGGAGATCCTGACGGATCGGTTAGGTTAGGTGGTTAGATCGGGAAAATGGAGGTTTTATTGAGGTTTTAGGGTTTAGACGGAGGCAGACGGCGGCCGGAAATCGCCCTGCAGCGGTAGCCGGTCGTCGAAAAAGAACTAGACGGTGGTGGAGATTTAGGTTTGGTCGGAATGGATGACCGGAGACAACCGCTAATAGTCGGCGTCGTCTCCGGCTGTCGGTATACATGTCGGAAGGGTTAAGAGGTGGCAGTCCTAGATCTAAGGGCGGTGGTTAGGGCTGAGTTGGTCGGAGTATTAGGGTTTTGGATGAACAAGTAAGAACATGGGATAGTATTTGGGGTTTTTGATCTTAGGGAACAGGTTAAGAGAAAGAATTGGGTCTTTCTGAGGATTGAAATACGGAAATGAGAAGAACAAGGTTGATTTTTGGGGAAAATGAAGGTTTGATCGATTGGTAACAAGTTGCCTAAGGTTTTAGGTGTCCGTGAAGGATCGAACGGGGTTTTGGGGATGAATTGGGTGATGAACTAAAGAAAATATGAGGTTTTGATCGAGAAAAGAAGGGTTTTCTGGGTTGTGGGATGTTCGAGTTGAGAGAATTCAGGCTTAGAGAGAGAGGGTGAAATTGAAGAGAGTGTGTGTTTTTTGAGTTATGGCCGAGTTGGCTCGGCTCAAAGGGTTTTATAACTGAGCTAGAATGGTGCCGTTTTGGCACCGAGTTGTGTAAGACCCGCGCGTTGTATTTGGGTTATTCAAGATCGATCCGCGTCTTTCTAAGTGGATACCTTTTGGTATTTGCCCAACCCTTTGCAATGCTCTCAATTTGGTTCCTAATCCGTTTTAATTGAACCTCAAGCATTGTAATTCTTTCAATTGAGTCCTTATATCCTATAGTTGAGCTTCCAGTTTTCAATTCCCTTTCAACTTAGTCACCATTACTTTGTAATTAGGGCATTCGACTTTGTAATAATTTCAATTAAGTCCATATTAATAAAACAGTTTCAATTTTTTTAAAAAAATTTAGCCATTTATTTTATTTGTTTTATTTAATTCTTTATTTAAATGTAATTAATTCATATGTTTGCTTGCATGTTTTAAAATTAGCATATAGTATATTTTGTTAGATAATTAAATGCACTTAGATATTAATTAATAGAACCTTTAGTTTAGGTTTCTTTAATTAGGATTCAATAATCAAATAAGGTAGATAATTGTAGATATTAAAAGTATATTAAATATGATTTTAGAATCCAAATATGGATGGTGTTCCATTGTTTACAATGGGGTGTTATCACATGGATTTTTTTAAATTATATTTAATATATTTCTTACTTAAAATTGATCATTAATTATTCTTTTTAGCTAAAAAATCAAATAATTAATATTTAGTACATTGTTGTTAATTGAATGTATATCAAATAGAATCTTTGAGGTTCAAATCTGGATGGTGTTTCATTGTTTACAATGGGGTGTTATCTCAGCCTTGGTCATAAAGGTGTATATTCGATATACATTCTCACTTATAAATTGATTAAATAATTTGTTAGATCCGTAATTAGGACTAGAACTTTAATTAATTAGAAAGAATTAATTAATTAGGAATATGGTTAATTTAAAGACTTTAAATATATGGAAGATGTTCATGAAAATGGCATTTTCTCATAAAAGCCCTTAAATTAATTAATATTCATAGATTTAAACAATAAGTTAATTAGACCCTTTTTAGGAATAGAACTTAAAATTGACAAAACAATAAAAATATCATTCATTAAAAACCTTTTATGTTGGAAATTCATTTTTAAATACGAATAGGGTGCCACCTAACGGGGTGATTTTAATCTCGTATTCGAACAAAATGAATTTCCTTATAAAAGGATATTTGCATTCGAAATTTAAATTCAGTTAATAATTATGGGATAAATTAAATTCAAATTATTATTCGAAATGCTAAAATGCCACGTAAAATTAAAGGTACCGATGACGGGCGTTTGTATGGGTGCTAATCCTTCCCTACACGTAACCGACTCCCGAACCCAATTTTTTTAAGACAAAATCTCTGGTTTGTTTTTCGGTGTCCGGTCTACCACGAAGTGACCGGTGGCGACTCCAAAGTGTTTTTAAAGATAAATAAAGGGAAAATCAAATTTAATACGAAAAACCTAAATTTTCAAGACTTAATTAAAAATGGCCAGAAAACCCTAATTTTATAAAAGATCGATCGTCAGGCTATTTTTACACGTCCCGATTTTTCAAAAAATGGTCGCGACACAGTCCTTAACGGAAGGTGATTTGGTCTTCACGTTTTATCGGTCGGGTCCCTTCTTTTTCATCACCGGCAACGCTGATAATTGCAACAAAGGGCAGAAGCTTATCATCGTGGTCATGGTCGTGCGAAGCAAACCACCCCAGCAACAACCTCCTTCTTCTCCTTCTCCCTCGTCTGTTGTGCCGGTTCCGACGATAACACCGCCGATTTCTCCACCGAAGGCCGATGATGCTCCCTTTGATTCAGATGCCGGGGTACCGACTCCGTCGTTAGAGCACAAATCGGGTTCGATGGGAGTAGTGTGTTGTACTTGGTTGGTGTTGGGTTTAAGCGTTTTGGTCAGCATGGCCTTGGGGGGCGAAAGAAGTGGTTTGTTTTGAGGGAAATTGGTTGTCGTTAATCAACCTGTTGTGTTGTTTTGTTATGTATTGATAAGTGGCGGAGCTAAAATTTTTATATACTGGGGTCATAATAGGTATAGAATTTGAGAAATTCTTATAGCATTACAATAAATATTGTTGACCCTATATCCAAAAAATCAAGTGGTGTCAATGTTGTATAACATAATAGTAGCAAAATGTTGTGTTTTGGATAGATTTATTTATAAAATTAATCTAATATTTTATCTTTTTTCTATGACATTCTTCTTCACCGTTATTTAACCGTCACTGACCATCATTTGCAGCATAACTGATACTAGAACATTTTCATTTCTATCTTCGTTCGCTAGTTTTGTTTTTTAAAAAAATTAACAAAAACTCATATTAGTACTCCAATATCATCTTGGTTTGATTTGCAATCTCCATCTTATCATCGTGGAATTGAGACATTGTTTTTTTTTTTTTTTTGTCTTTCTCAGCATTTTGATATGGAATAAGATATTTCAGTGCCCTTAATCAAAGGGTGTTCCAAAATATGAATTTAAAATGAAAGTTTACAGTGCTTTTTACAAAAATATATTAAAAAATTAAATGACGTTAGACACTTCATTGTTAATGAGAAAAAAAAAAACAAAATTCAAAAGGTTTGATGGTAAAATTAAAAGTTTTTATAGTTCAGTCTTACACACCCTATGGATTTAGCCAATGGAAAACCATTGTATAATTGAACTTATGTATCCGGTTAAAATGAACAGGACCCTATGAAAGTAACATAGTATCTGAGTACGAATTTGAAGCAAGTAATATAAAATAAAATACTATATAATTCAGCCCTTCAACAAGCATGTATACTTTTTATCCACTCCACATTGGCGAAATGCAACTGATTACTGTTTTGGGATGTACATGTGCACCTTTGGCTTTGATTGATTTGGTTGGAGGTCATGGGATTTCGCAACCTCTTCCCCCTGTCTGTCGACACTAATCATATAACTAAACGGAGGTCGGAGAATGACCGTGACCTCCGTCAAGCTCCACTCTGTGCAGACAAGTTAGGTGCTCGGCCAAGTGGTATTATGAAATCCTTCATAACCTCGTATTCTTCCATTTCTTTAACTTCACAAAGATTGCCTTTATGACTGGTCTCAGCCAGCCCTCAAAACAAATTTATTTGGGTATTAAAAGCTACCCCAGCGTTGAACAAAGCATGCAGAAAAAGATCGGAGTGGAAAAGATCTCAACTTTATTTAGTATTAAGAATAGTTTGTTTCGTAATGATCAAACTCGTTAGTTTTGGTTTCCCAATATGTAAAATTTAAAACCTTTCGGGTTTAACTTTTGTTCAGAAAACGAATCCGGGCCAATTGGTTGTCATTTTAGAATTAATGATATTAATGTTAATAGACTGAACTTTTAGTATTCGATCAAGGATGCTGAAATTGGAATAATTTCCTGGCTCCCAAGTCCAAACACGGTTCACTCTTTTCGTTTGCATCACTATTGTTTAGTTTTCAAAAGTTTGGCATGCTCGTTATTGGAGAGCATGACTTAAATATGCTACTAATATTATAAGTATTTATTCAAACTCTATTCAATCTGAAATGAAAAAAATAAATCCTACCTTTATTCTTTTTATTTTTGTAAATAGATAATCCTTCCTTTAATTATTTATGAAAACAATTCTATATATATCCAATAAGATGACCCAAAACGACGGTTCAGATTCAATAGAATCGATAAAAAAATACAAACCACCTATCTCAAATATGAGAAATTATTATATGGTCCCGGCTCACCACGTCATTCATGGTCCCATCTAATGAGATTTATTCATTTAATGACATGTAAGAAATATGTGAAGATTCACTTTGAAAAAAATGAGATGAGAAATTATTATTGGATAGACCATGAATGACTTGGTGAGTCAGGCCCATCTAATAATTTTTCCTCAAATATTATTACCAAAATACTCCTAAATATATTATTATTTCTTTGGGTATTAAAAAAGGATAAGAGTAAAAGCTCTAAGATAATCTTATACAAAGCCTTCCATAACTATAACCTAACTAATTATCATCTCTCTGGGCATCCAATGTTTAGCTGCTTTTGTCCCACAGCTCCCCCACCAGCAGAGATGATCAATAATGATTCTGCTGTCAACTCAACTGTAGTTTGCAAGGTTGATTACCAGAGTTTTTTCTTGCCATGCCTTGCTCTTCTTCGAGCAAACTCTTGGATCTTACGGTCATGCTCTTTCAGCATTTGATCCACGTTGTTGGACGGAGCAAGTAATGGACCCGATAAGTACATTTTGCTTCCCCCGGGGCTGGGAACTCCACCGTGCTGCACCAGTCACTAGTTAACATACATAAAATAAAAAAACAAGGCATGATAAAAGCCCAAAGGAATCGCTAGTTTCGTGCTAACTTCGATCAAAATAAAGAATGTGCATGGTTGATGATAAATTTTAGTTATGCATGCTTTGATCAATTTGCAACCATGACCTCTGATTAAAAGTTAAAAAAAATGTCAAGAAACTAACCGTAACTGGACTCGATTCCTTACTGCAGGATCTTCCACCTGCTGGCAGTGGAGATTCTGTGGTCTTTGGCATATGTTGTCTGACATTATGATTTCCGGCAGACTCGAATTCGTTAAATGATCTGCGAGGCCTGCCTGCTTGGTTCACTGCTTCTAGAGTCAAGGGTCCTTGTTTCTGTCTGTGGTCTTCAGAAGCCGAAGTTCTAGCCGCTACTAAGCCTGATAATTTCGATAAGTTGGCCTTGGATGAGACCATAGGAAGATCATTGTGTTCCTTCCGGGAGTTCCTAAACACAGTGCCCTTGACCAACGGACCTGAATGTGAAATTTTCTTTCTATTGTGCTCCGGGAAATCTCTACTTTCTTCTTTTGCAGCAGGTGTCTTTTTAGGGGGGGTGAGGGATCGATCAAAATACCAGAAAAGGCATCTGCTTTACCGGTATTGTGCATTTGACTACTGCTCTTCAAACTAGGATTGTGTTGTCCTCCCTGTAACTTAATGGGGCAGGGGGGAAATTGAATATGATTAGCTATAGAGAAGCAATAGCCATGGACACTAGGGAAGAATATAAGAAACATGCTAATCTGTATGTTTGCATATAAAAATTGTTCTATGCTGTTACAGTGACATTTAGAAGAATGGCAACCAGGGAAAACCAAAAGGAATGAATTTAAAAAATAATCCAATTACATTTGGTCACAAAAGAATCCTGTTAGTGCATATATCTAGTGCATAAGTGCAAGAAAGAACTACAATTTCTATCATTTGCAGATGTTAGATTCTGCCTATGAACCTTTCGGCATCGAACTTTGTACACTGCAATTCAGTTCACCACCTTAACAAGTATGCGCTAATTAGTAACATAAAGATTGACACTCATAGATTCATTTTGCAAAATCTCTTTAAATTTCAAGTATTCCGACAAACATAAGAGAGATGCTCAAAGTTTGTTCCCCTTGTTCTCACCAAAGAGCAGAAAAGTGTCTGCAAGCAATGTTTACATTCTTGAGATTTTTTTCTCAAATTTATATCCTTTACTACAAAAGAAATTTCATAACACAGTGTGATCTTGTTTCTTTCGTCCTTTAAAAGAAATTACCTGCGTTGATGTGGCCGTATTAGTATTAGAATTGGATGTTGGTATCCGAAGTGGTTCCTTTTGTCCCCTCCTGTCCTTGTCAACCCTTGAACCCCTGCTCCCAACTGCTTTTTGCCTAAGGGAATAAAGAAGAGTATAACCTTATGAAGAAGCATTTTTAATAGTAAGCAAGCTATAAAACCCAATTGCTTCCAAGGGGACAAAAAAACTGCCCCATCGTATAGTTTTCGATATTTGCAATTATCGATATAGGTTCAGAATTAGATGATAAGACGGACGAATAATGTATACCAGAAAAAAAAATACAAACCATGTTGATATTTTTAGTTGATAAGAATCAATTTTAACAAGTACCTTCCAGCTTCTTCATCCCGCAACTTAGCATCAATCTCCTTGCTCGGAGGATACTTCGGTAGACTTGAAGGATCACACGCAAGAGGTTGTGTTGTAAATAACTGACCGAAAAGATCGCAGAGAAAGAAAATAAATAACTGGAGAAAATTCATAAAAGCCAAGAGCATAAAGAATTTAATGACTCAACTGGCTAGAACATGTATTTTCATGCTTGCAACAAACCCATCTTAGTTCTGATTCGATAACTACAAAGAGAAATGCTAAAAAATCTATGCCAAGAAAATTGAGCGCACAACATATCTCTTTTATTAAATAAATTCAATGGAGATGATCGATCATCTTGTGCATACCTCACTCTTCAGAGAAAAAGCTGTAGATCTTCGATGAACAGGATCTATTGAAAGCAAGGTCTCCATGAGAGTTAAAGCAGGAGAAGGGAACTCTTTAAATGCTTCCTCAATACATCGTTTATACGGGTGTAAAGGCTTGAACACCGTTGAATGAGGTAATTTTGCTCTTCTCCATGAGATTTGATGTGGTTTATATATGTGTTTCAGACGACGTCGTCTTTGAGGAAGACGAATCGCCACTCCTTTTGCCTATTCGTTCGGATCGTACACGTGCATCGAAGCCTTCTCGTGAGTAGTTATTTTTTTAAATTGAGTTAGGTGGCATAGTTTTATGTTAGAATGTGTTTTAATATAGAACTTCATCTAGTAGATTCTGTCTTAGCCAAACTTAGAGCCAGTTTTGAACTTGAAAGATGTCATTACAGACATTAGAGTTTGGCCGCTAGAGGTGTATTCTCTTTTTGTGCTATATTTATTCTGTGAATTGTTTTACAACTTGCATGTCTACCTTTTGAGATGCGACTTTAATGTGATTTGAGATGTCATGCGTACTGTGATAAATTGTGTTAAATTGCGTCGTTAATGAGACTATCAGAACTTCAGAATTGTGATCCTCATATTTAGTATGAAACAACTGTGATGTGATTTTATTTTACAAACAATAATTTATTCATGCATGTGATGAGATTGTATGAAGGAAGAAATGGTTTGACCACAGTATGATTAGAGAAATAAGGGGTGAAGGGTTTTGGAGAACTACATCCGCTGTGACCGATAGGCTTTGTCACCACTGTGATTGAAGTATGTAGCTAGGATTTGTGTTTGAGCATAGCATCATTACATAGAATGTGTTTTACTGTGATTTATAACCTTGAGAAAATATTATGAAACTAAGGATGTGATTGTTGCACTTTAGAGACACTTTGGGCTTAATAGCTCACTCCCCTATAGTTTGTCTTTTAGATACTTTGGCTCTAGACGATTTGGTACTTGAAGGACTTCATACGTTTCGGATTTATTTTTTTTACTACAGTATAGACTTTACTATTCTCACACGTGGTTATCATCATCATCATCATCATTATTATTATTATTATTATTATTATTATTATTGGAATTTGATGTATTTTAGACTTTGGACTATCTTAAGATTTGAAGATATTTTTTGGTATGCATGCATAAAAGTTATTTTCAGATATTTTATTTGAACTATCGGATATGTTGTGATTTTAATAATGTTTGGAGATCTTTTATTGAGGGTCAAAATATTTTAAGTTACTTTATTAAAAACTATAATTATTTATTTTAAATTTGGGTACTTGAGAGAGAAGGTACAAAAGTGACTTACTAAATTCGGTCATTTCTTTTAAGTCAAGTTTAGGGGTTACATAATTTAATATAATAATTATAAAAATATGATAGGAAAAAACACATTTAACTAAGTGTCAATATGATTATTGTTATTCTCTTTTCTTCAAAGTTGGCAATCCATCTATAATACCCCGTCCCAATCCAATCCTTATCTAATTGATTCATTTGAGGAGCGCGTTATACGTCTAAATTCATAAGAACTCGCAACCACTAGTATAGAATGCATAATTTATATTTGAATCAGTATTCAATTGATTGACTATATTTTCTTTATAATTATTGATATTTAATTTATTAATTAATTAATTCGAATATAATATTACATAGATCTATTGTAAAGACAACTCTTTTAAACCCGAAGATTGCGGTGCTTATCGAAACATATTTGTATATTTTATAAATCATACGTGTAACCATGATACGAAAGTGGAATAGAATCATATATATGTAATAAATCATGATTGTATAATCATATATTTAATATATTAAACGATTTTCTTTATAAAAAAAACACCAATCCAAACAAAGAGGACTGGAACAAGAAAATAAAGCCAACAACATCTTCAACACTGTATGTCGTTTGGGGGTCACCGAAAATAAAACAATAGAAGAAACGCAGCATGAAACACCATCAGAAAGTCATCGCAAAAAAAATCGAGTTTTCGATGACCGATGGTCGGACCGGTTCGTCTGACCTTCTTCTTTACTTTTAAGATTCTTCATGCCTTAGCCTCCATCGACCTTAGGAGTGCAAATCTCCTTCCAATTCACACTTGCTCCTCTTGCAAAGTTTCATCACCCTTCCAGAAAAATCTAGCACACATTGATTTTCTGAATTTCTAATTTAGGCAAAAGCAAGCACCTGCCTGCACAAGTAGTAGTTTTGAACTTGAAAAATGACAGATTGTACTAAAACCATCCTCCTGGTAACAAGTGGTATACCAAGATACCTAACTGAAAGCTTAATAAACTGAAGAGAGAATACACCAAATGTGTACAACAGAATCAGCTTTGCCTCTGCAGAAAATATGCAAATCATCCACAAAGCATGAACAGTTTAATAACATAATAATTACTGTTGATGGTTTGACTGACTTGTAGATAAGTCATTTATTTTATGTGCTGTACAAGAAAAAAGTTAAAGGGCTCTGAAATGAATGATTGGAAAATGTTGGACGGTCGGTCCATTAATGGAGGACCAAAACATGGGCTATGGAGCATGGCATGGAGTAGGACCTAAGTGTCTTTTTATTTTTATTTATAATATGTTTTTTTTTCAAAGGACCCAAGAGTCTAGTTGGATCCCATTCTACTGCTTTTCCACAAGGTGGAATAATATAATTAATTTTAAAAATAATTTTTAAAAAAATAAAAAGGAAAAAAGGGTGGTTGGCAACCCCAGCAAGGTACTGCTCATTTTTGCAAGCTTCAGCCTAATAAAATAATGAAAGAGGTTTTGTATTTATTTCTCTGAGAACTGGTATGGAAAATAATTAAGCCAACGATGAAATTTCCTAGTTCAAATGGTTGGACAACAATAGGCATTGACCGGTTATGGAAATTTGGATTTTTTAGTTAAAAAGTAGATAATATTTGATGAATTGAAATCTTCTACCCATGCTCCCACGCTAAAAAAATAAGTTTAGGGTTTATAGTTAAAGTTTAGCAAATTTGAAGTATGATATATTTTTTAGGAAATAAAGTTTAAGATTTAAAATTTAAGGTTAAATTTTAAAATTTAGGATTATGATTTAAAATTTAATATTTTTTAGTATTGGATATAAAAAAAATATCGAAAAAGCATAAATTTTTTTGTTATTTTCTTATTAAAATGAAGAGATTTTATATTATTATAATGGAATTTGAACACAATGAGTAATATGAGCACTAACCATTATACCGTTCAATGTGTATGATATTAATAAGAAAAAAGAGATAGGGAAAAGGTAAAAAAAGGTAAATGTACATTTTTAATACATGAATTTAACTTCAGTGTCCAATTTGACCAGTAAACTTTTTTCCTAATCCAACTTATGTACTTAACTTAGTTTTAAGGTTCAATTTCACATCTTAAAGTTTTTCTAACTCCAATTAGACATTTAAACTTGAATTCTTAAAATTGATAATGGAACTCGACTTTTTTTTTATTTAAGTTGGTACTTATATATATAATTTATTTGAACCAATTTGAAATATGAACCCCCGAAGTTCAAATATCTAATTAAACAAAATATATATATACCAAATTGAGCCATGAAATAAAGTTTAAGTACCAAAATATAATTTTACCCAAAATATATTTTCTCACATTTGTGAAATGTAGCCCTTAGTCTCTTACAGGTTACATAGGTTTGCTAAAAGCATTCCAAAACTGTGACACTATTTGGTAAGCGCGTATATAACACGATCCAATGGAATGGTGCCATGGTGCTAAAGTCATATACCTTGATACTAACTGCGCTTGGTATTTCACGTTAACTTGCTCGCTCAAATCTGAGAGTATCCACTTTTTCATCATCTCATCTCAGAGTCTCGGACATAGGAGACTGCCAAAAACTCCCCGAGAAAACAATCCCGAAGCCCCAAAATAACTTAAATCCGAAACCAGAACAGATCAAAAAGCAAAGCAAAGCAAAGATCCAAAGGATATAGAGAGAATTAAAGCCGCTTCAAATTGAAGGGGAAAGGCATGGAACAGGAGCAGGGACAAGAAGTGCCACCGCCCGGTTCTCCCTCATCACCACCACCACTTCTTCCTCCTCCGTCATCGGCATCGGCATCATACAAGTTGTTTCTAACGATTATGAGCAAAAGGAGAACATGGGTATTTCTGTTTGTGCTGGTTTATGCCATCCTTTTAGCTTCTTCGTGGAATTCCCTGAAATCGATACTTTCTTGGTACAAACACCAAGCCCGACCGTCATCCCCTTCTTCCGGCTGGCCTGCCCTCTATGCGTCCGTCCTTCTCGGCGCGGTTTTCGGGCTGCTTTCCATGGTTGCGGCGCTGGCTGTGGCGGTGCCGGCCACTTTGGTCACCTGGATAACTATTGTGGTTTTACTCGCTTTCTTTGGGAAACCGAAGAGGACGTTAGTGCTTGAAGGAAGGAAAATCACGAGAGAAATCGCTGGCTTTGTGTTCAAGATTTTGTTGAAGGAAGGGAACCTCGTAGCCGCTGTTTGTGCCGTTTTGGGCTACTTTGCACTCGTCAGGAAGAGCTCCGGTGAGTGAATTTGAGGCCTTAATTTAGCTGGAGATCAGGTTTTGCTTTGCTGATATTTGGAGAAGAAAATGTAGATTTTTGTTAACTTCCACTCTCTTTTTTCCATCTAAGACTTTGTTTGGCTCTTGTTAATTTGACTTAGATTAGGCATTACCAAAAGCAAAGACAAAGGGCTATGTAACAGTTACCCCTGCTTTTTTGTTGGTTCTCTGTATAAAAGGAATTACGAGCTGTTCTAATTCAGTTTTTGGTAATATTAGTACTGTGTTTTTGGCATGATTCTGGGGATTTGGAACTGGCCGCCAGGGTCCCTTGCGTTTTCACATTGCTAAGGATAGTTTAGCATTATTTTTAGTAAGTGATTTTTAAAAATACTTAAAAATACCGTTAAAAAGAGATTTTAAAAGGAAATTTGAAAAATTAACTGTAAAATTTTAATATTTGACATTATTATCAAAAAATACATTTAAGAATATAAATGATAATTTTAGATATGATATTATAAGATATATATATATATGTATGTATATATATAAATAATATTTAAATTTTTTAATGTTATAATATATAAAATATGTCAGCTTAAATTATTATAAAAATATAAAATATTTTTATTAATAAATACGTTTGGGTTGAAAAATATTTTTCAAAAACAATTTTTTCTTTGAAAGTGTTTTTAAAAAATATTAATAAATTATAATAAAATATAAAAATATTAATAAATGAATCATATAATTATGTATTTATAAAAAATATTAGTTTAACATTGTTTTTGGTCTCAAATTAATTTTTAAAATCAAAAGCTGATTTAAAAAGTAATGCTAGACGCACCCTAAAAGCCATGTCAGGGTGTGAAAATACGCGTTTGGTCCCCCTTCAAATGCAGCAGCAAGCATTGCCATTTATCAAGTGCTTAGCGGTTCTGTGCGCGACATAAAATTCACCCCTACCCTTACTGACAGAAACTGAATTAGTCCGACAATACATATGGGGTACGATCCTTTGAATATACGAAAAAGCATAGACAAAGTTGAGCATGATTGTTTTCGGTATTTATCCATCTAGTGACATAGTCGTGGTAACATTTACTTCTCCGGTTATTGTTCCCTCCTTTTGGTTAAAATCTCTGGTCCCTCTTTGAAACATTTTTCTTGTTCGAATTTGCCTTCGATAGAACAATTAAAAATTAATGTATATGCATGGAATTTTTAGTAGTCGGCAGCAAACCTCTGTGTTCACCCGCCTGTATGCAAGAGCTTCATCCTGCTGCACATGAATCTTGTACTACAATGTGCATACCGGATAATGTTTAATGCGCGTTAGAAACAACTGCGTGCTATGTCTATTTCCGCTTCTCGTTAAAGATGGCGGGAAGCCAAGTAACCTGTCATGAATGACCATGGACATTGGAGCAGAGAACACATTCTGCATCGACATTCTCCTTTGTAACTTTCATATTTAGAACACAATTTGGCCTGGAGTTTTTTTGAAGGGTGTTGGTTGAAAGCGTTGTGGTCAAGTTAGTCTTAGGGGCTAGCCATCCGAAACGCTGCGCAATAGATGAAAGTCATCAGCTTTTTCTGGTAACTTGGTCATAATTTTGCCACGGTTGGCATTGGATGCTCGACATCTTCCTATGATTCAAGTGGTCGGTTGTGGACCATCTGCCCTATATTTATTGAAAGTGGTCTCACTCACCAGACTATCTTCACATTACATTTGAAATGAGTATGCATTTATCGAAACGTAGCTTGTCCTGCAACCAAAGTAATCAATTCTTACCAACATCTCAATACATGTCCCTGGGATCCGATTTTTCCGAACGTAGCTTGACCTGCAACCAGATATCAGATCCGAATCCGAAAATGCACACCCTTGGCAATGGCGGATCCATAATTTAAAAAATGAGGGTCCAAAATTTCAATACACTTTTTTCTTTGTAAATGCGTATGCAAAATAAAATTTACTTTACAAATTAAACTATATTTTTAAACTTTTCCCAATAAATGGGGATGCATATGCTCCCCATAGGAGCTATATACGTCCGCATCTGCCTCTGACCCTTAGTATTGAGTACATTGATAAAATATATTGTATTTTTTATACGAAAATTCAAGTTCACATTCTAAAAATGACATTATTAGAAGAGAAACTAACCGAATATGTATCATAAAACAGACATGAAAGATTAAAAAATAATACTCGTAATAATATCAACTCTTTGACAACTAAAACAGACATTAGGAATGGGCTTAATATGTATGTGTCTCAAAAATGAAATTAATTTGTTTTGGGTTAATAAGGAGAAGCCGAATATTATTCTTAGCCTGATTTGGTTACCCACTTCACATAAAAGTTAAGGTAAAAATGATCATATAGACCTCGACACTTATAAGCATGGAAATAGTTTATTGTTTTAAAAAATGTTTCGATAAATAACCCAAAAACAATAGCAATTAGGAGATAAATAAAGAAGATCAACAAGTAATATTATTAAAAGGAAAAGCACTAAAAACTTGTTCAAATCAATGTTAGGGTTTATGGTCAATCTTGTTTTGAGTGGAAAATGAGTTTTAAGGTGGAGCTTGCAAAAGTAGGATGGTGATGGTGATGGTGATGGTGATGATGATGGAATGCATTGTCTGCTGTTTTTGAGTTTTGACTGAGAATTTTGATTTCTTTAAGACCAAGGATAAATTGTAGGTGTGCTGAATTTGTCTTAATTCTCGAAATATTTAAATTTTTATAATTTTACTTATGTTCTTTTATTAAGGTTTAGGGGTAAGATATTCTTGAATTAATTAAAATTTATTCAATTTAAATTAATTAGTCAATAAATTAAATACAATGATTATAAAAAAAGTACATTAATGCTCGAACTTAATAAATTAAGGACTAAAATTTGATTTTGAACTTATGAAATTTCTAACTTATCACGTGACTCTTTCTTTATTTTAAAGAGAACTTTCAATCAATAAGTATTGAGTGCGTTGATAAGGCACATATATTCCTAAAAAAAGGATACGAGTTTAAACATTAAAGACGACATTATTAAGAATTCAAATCTCTTTCACCTGCATCATTATTGTGGTCACGGGATCTAATATGTGGTTAAATAAATAAAAAGTTAGTAAATAAAGAAGTGAAGTGTTTATGTCACTGCCAAAAAGCTAAACATTATTACTTATGAACTCAATTTGGAAAAACAAGATCCTGCGAATAATTATTTACACCGCATATTATTACTTGACATACAACTATGACCGATTGAATGATTCAGGTAACTTTTTAATCAAATCTTTACTTAATATTAAATCTCGAATCCATTATTTAGTTTAGTATCTTTTAAAAAAAAATGATATATATCTAAATTTATCTTTACTCCAATATTATTTTATTGTATTAATTGTAGTTAGTAATTACAGTGAATAAAATATCTGTATTTTTTAATTCATAGCTATGGCTGGAGACAACCTTAACCAAGAGGGGTTACATGACACTTCAAAAATTTTGAAAAATATTTTTTATAAATATAATATAATATAAAAATAAAATTAACACAATTTTAAATGAATATTGACACTTATTGTTTGTTCTCATATACTTAAAAAAATTCATTCATAAAAATTTTAAATGTTGACACCTCAAACAGGGACGGACGCAGAACTTTATGTTAGTGGAGCAAACTTGCAAAATTCTAGGGGTGAACTTATAAAATTTTTGGGGAACGAAGATAAATTTTCAATAGAAAATACATAATTTTTTTTATTTTTTTAGGAATTTTTAATTTTTAAGGAGACGACCGCCCTCTCAAACTCTCTTCTAGGTCTATTCCCGGTCTCAAACTAAATTTTCTGGCTCTACTCTTGTCCATAACATATCTACTTTTAATATCAAAATCTAAATATTATCTAGATATGTGATATCTAAATTTACAAGAACAAAAATCCAAATATATAATATAATTTGCCTTCCATGATGTTAGTGGTATTATGCAGGTAACTAAGGTTTCAAGCGATACACCTTTGCCTTCTGAAGGATATAATGGTAATATGCATTAGTACCGCAGGAATAAAGATTTGCCGACACCAAACATTTGATTGTAACGACCCAACCACTGAATTAATCAAAAGTTTAATAATTTAGATTTGTGCTACTTAATATATAAATTATCAACAGAATAAATAGGCTTAAATAAAAAATAAGTACTCAAAGTATATTATTTTTAAACTTTAGGTGCCTAAAGTATTTTTTTTTGTAAAAATAGGTGTCTAAAGTTTCAAAAGTTATAATATAAGGTGTCCGGCTGTTAAAAAAGTGTTAAAAAACCATTAATCATTTAAACGCGATATGTGTCATTTTTAATTTTTTTAAATTATTTTTTGTTTAATAATTTAAATTTTTACAAAAAATCTTGAAATTAAAACTTTTTCTAAAATAGTTCCTAAATCCCTAAAAATCCTTAAATCCTAAATACTCAAATCTTCATCGCTATCGCTGTTGACTCCACCATTTCCGTCGTCAGACCCAGCTGACCACTTTCCCTCACCCCCAGTCGTCGGAAATCGGCGAACGGTGTGCGAATCGAACATTTCACGTCGAACGTGAAAATAACCGTTCGATTCGCACACCGTTCTCCGATTTTCGGCGACGGGAGTGAGGGGAAATAGTCAGTTGGGTCTGGCAACCGAAAGGGTGGAGCCGACGACGGTGGCCGGCGACGGCAGCGGTAAGAATTTAGGAATTTGGGATTTAGGGCTGATTTGAATATTTTTATAAATTTTAGTTTTTTAAAAGAAAAATAAATTTTAATTTAAAAAAATAATTAAAAAAATCAATATTTTATGCCACGTGTCGCGTTTTAAATGGATAACAGTTTTTTAACAGACGAACACCTAAAATTATAACTTTTAAAACTTTAGGCACCTATTTTTACAAAAAAATATTTTAGGCACCTAAAATTCAAAAATAGTATACTTTGAGCACTTATTTTTTTCATTTAAGCCAAATAAATAAATGATATCATCCATTAAAATAAAAATATCTTTAATTACATTTTCTTAAAATTGATAAGTTGGAATTATATAGATATAAATCAATTACAAGACTCCAATAATACGATCATAGCAACATCAATAATTAATGTGGATAATTAAAGACTTGTCTTGTTTGTAATTTCCAGACATTCACAGGTGGTCCATCACGCTGGCCACTGGCCTAATTTCCTTACCAGAAGATAGATTTGCATTAAATTTCTACCCATGTATTTGGATCATGATCTTACATTCCAAATCATAACAATTAATGTGATTGCACCAATTATGAAATATTATTCTTTTCATGCACATCATTTGTCATCTCAGAAATTTAATCAGGCAGGAAGCTGTTTAAAAGTGTGATATAGTCCGTTTTTGATCAAATGAATGTCACTCATGCTTTGTTATATTCTTTATTGTTGTGTTTTTTTTTAATTTTTATTTTGTATATTTAATTTTTTGTGTATTTTGATTTAATAAGTGTTTCTCTTTTTTAACGAAATAATATATATTTTTTCTGCTATTGTAATATATTTTATTTGTTCTTTTGGCACGTTATCTCTGTTAGTATATTTTTTTATATTTTATGATTAGATTTGACGTTGTTTGACGGTTATTTGGTTTTCATGCTGGTATACCCCTATTTGTATCTTCAAACTAGTTCTATCATATTGATAGATGTTTACAATCACCAAATGTAGTTAGAAGGTTAGTTGTAATAAAATTAATTTTGTCAACATGCTATCATTATTATATACATTTTTTATGATAGTGTTGATGGTGGCAAGAACTGTGATGTTTGTTTATCAGTCGTTTTCTTTGAGTTATTTGATTAGGTTTTAATTATTTTTTATATAATCTTAATTATGCTTTAGTGATTAGCTTGTGCACTTCAACAATTAGTCTACTTTAATTCTATAGACCCTTTTTATAATTTTATTATATTTCTATTTAATAAAACTAACGATTATAATTTATTAAAAAATTAAAATTTTCAACTTAATTTTTTTTCGTAACTACCAAACACGAAAAATTGCCTACTAAATAGCTCAAAGTACATGACTGAGAAATAATTTGTCAAATAAGCAACAATCAAAGGAAAAATTCTCGCAAAAGAAGTGTGTGTATGTATAGATGTGTGTAGCCCACGTTGCGGGGCTTCTCACATGGGAAAACTTTTGTCGGTTGTCATTACTCATTAGCAACAGGTTGCCCTAACCTAATCAGATTTTTCGTACCAAAGACGACCATGTATCAGAAAACAAATGGAATCCCAAACAATTATTTTAACCTATCTTAAAACATAAAAAAAGAAGAGAAAAGAAAAAGCTCAAGACTCCCCAGTTACAAAGACCAAGAGAATCCAAGTTCCCCTTGCTGCCTTGCACATGAGGGTTTGGAATTCTTTTTCTTTATTATTATCATTTCCAAGTTTTCATTTTCCCAGTAAATAATTTGATATATATATATATATATTACAGGGGAGGTAATCACATGGGTGTTGAATAAAAGAGACTTGTTTGTTGCAGTAGCTATATTAAAATTCAAGGAAACTGTGGGGAAATCAGGTGCAGAGCTTAAATCTGAGATTGCTGATACCAACATTCCACCATCCCAATCTTACCTTTGTCTTTGAAACTCTCTTAATCTTTGCCCTTCCTTTTCAGTTCCTTCATGTGGTCTCGGTCCTTCTTATTTCTTGCATCATTTTCTGCAAATCCTAAACAGAAACACTTAAACTTGCAAATCTATCTGCCTCTGTTTGCTATGTCTTGAAAAAGGACTCATCTTTATACTGTTTTTTTTGTGTGTGACCTTATGAAGAAGAATCTGCGTTCACATTGGAGTTTAAGGTTCTGTAATTCTGCAATCTCCACTTTGGGTATCCTCAAATTTTGGAACTTTGTTAAAATAGATCCAAATGGGTACCCAAATGATCTAACTTTTTACCTTTTTCTGGGATTTTTTTTGCCTGTTGATTGATTTTCAGATTGCTTACTATATATAGGAAGATGATGTCTGGCAATGGGATGTTATACCCAATTCTTGGATTTGCTTCGTGTGTGGCTTTTATTTTTATGTCTTTTGGTGATTTGAAGTTCAGTAGTTTCCCTAAGGAACGGGGATTAAGTTTTGTACAAAGGAATGGGACTCAGTTCTTTTTGGATGGGAAACCGTTGTACGTTAATGGCTGGAATTCTTACTGGTTAATGGGCCATTCTGTGGAGGAAAATACTAGACCTAAGGTTAGTGCAATGCTTCAAGCTGGTGCAAAGATGGGTCTCACTGTTTGTAGAACCTGGGCCTTTAATGATGGTGGCTACAATGCTCTCCAGATTTCCCCTGGGCAATTCGATGAGCGAGTTTTCAAGGTATTTGTTAGAGATTCGGGTTTTTCTTTCTGTAAAATTTGATACCTGCATTGCAAATTATCAGCTGTATAATCTCATTCCTATATGATCCGTGTGTTCAATGCAAATGCGTTTTCGGTTTGAGGCTTACAAGAGATTTACAATTTGCATATTGAAGATGATTTAGATCATTGCACAGTTTCTAGTCTAAACTAGGCTCGTCTAGATAGTTAGAATTGGAAGATAATAGCAGGATAAGCGATTCAGACTTCAAATTGCTTTGATTTCTCAGCTGATTGATTAGAAATCTGTCAAAAATCGTTGAATCATCGACTCAGTAGGGCTCTCTAATGTCAGTTAGTATGATTGTAGAGTACATTTTCTGAATTATTGTTATTTATGTGAACGGATATCGGTTTTTTCCAGGCCTTGGATTATGTCATTGCAGAAGCAAGGCAGCATGGAATCAGGCTGCTTCTTAGCTTAGTAAATAACCTGCAACCATACGGTGGAAAGACACAGTATGTTAACTGGGCGTGGAAAGAAGGCATTGGGTTGAGCTCTTCTAATGATTCCTTCTTCTTTGATCCATCAATCCGCAAATATTTCAAGAATTATGTCCTGGTATCTCATCATCATCTTAGTTTCACTAATCTTTTTTTTCTCATATTTGAGTAATGAGAATTTTCTTCCCCTGCATCGTGATGCATGTGTATCATTGCATATCTTCTGTGAACTGCTCTCGGAGTGCTGACATTATTGTTGAAATAGATAAATCTTCAAAGGGGAATCTGGCGCTGCAAATGTCGTACAAACTTGCTTATTAATCTACTCCTTACTGGATATAGCCCTATAAACAACAAGGATCAGGCGTTTCGCCTGTAGATGACAAACACAAAAGTTACTTACAACAATTTGATTGTGAAAGAGAACTAAAAGTGAAAGGAAATGTGTTGCCATGCTGTGTGAAGTGTTATACTTTCCTTTTTCTTTCTCAGTTTAGGACAGGATAGTTCCATTTATCCTTCTTTTCTAAAAAAAACAGGGGTTTTGTTAGCCTGATTTCTGCCTTTTGAAAATGCAAAAATATTACTCCTCGTTGATGTATTTCTAGTAGCTTGAGCATATTAGACAGTATGGCAAGAGTATGATTCTTTCTGGGTGCAGGCCAGTAAGTTGGAAAACACTATCTTTCGGAGTTCTTCTTTCTACCAATGTGTATATAACGAACCTCATTACAAACGTTTAAGAAACATGATAATGTTGTTTCTTCCGACTCTTTTTCTATATTTGATAGATAATAAATTAAAATTTATTTTCTAAGCTGCAATGAAGTCTTATTGTGATGTATTTCTTGCTCTCCCAGACTGTCCTCACCAGGAAGAACAGCATCACTGGAATTGAATATCGGAATGATCCCACCATCTTTGCTTGGGAGTTGATAAATGAACCCCGTTGCATGACCGATCCTTCTGGGGATACTCTTCAAGTAAGTTATGAGATCTTGCACTATTTAGATGAACCAAAAATCCTACCGTACAAGTTATTTGAAGCACTAATGATACCATTGACCCTATGTCAGTTTCAATCTTTTCTCTATAATCTACTAGACCAATTATGCTGAACTTAGATGAATAAGGTGGTGTTGTGCAAAATGTTCATATTTCAGAAAACGGGTTTTATATGTTGTATGTGTTCATTCGAGATTTTATTGTTTACGGCATTCCATTGCAGGATTGGTTAGAAGAAATGTCCGCATTCATAAAATCAATTGACAAAAACCATCTATTGACCATTGGCCTCGAAGGATTTTACGGTCCTAAAAGCCCCAAGAAGAAAACTGTGAATCCGGAAGAGTGGGCCTCACTCCTTGGGTCTGATTTTATGCGCAACTCGAACATTACAGATGTTGATTTTGCCTCTGTTCATATATACGCTGACCAATGGTAGGCAATATTGACCAGTATTTATGAAATTGTATCAGTATGTATGTAAAATCTATTGCATGATATACAAAATGAAGCCGTATCATTTTCTCGTAGTCGTAGGCACTGTTGTTTCTTCGACAAGTATTTTCTCTAATCATTTTTCATACCCTCTTTGGTAGGTTTCATCATCTTGGGTTTGAAGAAAAACGGAACTACGTTGCCAAGTGGATGCACTCGCACATTGAAGATTGCAACAAGGAACTGAAGAAGCCAGTTATGTTCACTGAGTACGGCTTGTCGGACCAGAACAAAGACTATCAACCATCCCAAAGAGAGCAGCTTTATAGAACCATTCTGGACATCATTTATAAATCTGCAAAGAAGAAAGGGTCAGGGGCAGGTGCCTTAGTCTGGCAATTCTTTGCTGAAGGAATGGCAGAATATAGCGATGATTTCGGGATCGTACCATGGGAGTCCCCGCCGATTTTCAAACTGACAGTAGAACACTCGTGCCGATTGGCTAGACTCCAAGGACTTGTTCAAGAAAACGAAAACCTCAAACAACTGTGTTCCAAGAGAAAGTAAAGCTAATTCTATCAGAAAATTCCATTCTTTCTGGTGAGGTAGTAAATGTTTATTGGCATTGCATCCTTTTTTCCCTTCATATCCATACAAATTACTATAAAGTTAAGTAGATATGCAGAGATATATGGCACATGATTGCAAGTTGGCTGCCAAATTTTCCCAGCAGCTGTGAACTATCTAGAATGAATATGATTCTGAATTCATGTTAAAAATTTGAATGAATCCAATTTAATTGTGGGTTGTAGTAGAATTTACGTCCACAATCAATAAAATAGTTTTAGAGGGTTCAAATGGCATAGTGAGATGGAGAGGAAGATCGAAACAGAGCGTGGAGAATAATCATTATGGCATTGGCAGGTGGTGGTGCCGGAGCGACAAGGGTGGCTAAAGCTGTGGAGATTAGGATTCTTCACCTCGCCCATGGACGAACATAGTTTGATGACCTCGCCCATGGACGAACATAGTTTGATGCTCTAAAGACAGGTAAAATTAAACTGTGCATTTAACATTAAAAATAAAAAACCCCAGACCAATCAGCCCCGGTTCGCCAATCTGGGAGAACACCTTGTTCCACTCGGCTGCAAATCGTCTTTACCCTTCTTCAAACCCTTTACGAGCCCCCTCTTCTTCTTCTTCTTCTTCGCCACTTCAGACTCAACATTAACCTCCTCCACAATCTTCATCACATCAATGCCGATCCCATCACCGACACTCCTCTTCTTTTTGCTACTCCCGCCGCTATTTTTATCACTGGCCACTCTCTCCAAATCATCTCCCAGTTTCCTAACCACCCTCTTCGCTTCTCTCCTCACCGTCACTTTCGATCTCCTCGTCATCGTCGTTAAGGTCGAAGAATCTCCTCCTCTCGACTCCCATTGGAGCAGGAGGGGGCGACGCCGAAGCATCCCTATAGTTTTTCATAACAATCGGATCATCGTCCTTGTCGTTTAGGAGCTTCTCGTGCTGGGCTTTCAGTCTCTTAACGTTGCCTTCGATCCGCCCTTGGAAACAGAGGCGCTTGAAACTGAGACCGCCCATCGACCAATGCGCTTCATTGGCCCACGACAGAAGCGGATCATGAACCGGAACCGAAGGATCCACGCGTTCGGAGTTGAACCGGATATCCGTGTAGATACGGGGCCGAGGGAGACTGCTGCCGTAGAACTTGCCCGGACCGAGAGGAACAACCATGGTTTGGAGATTACCGGGTAGAAGCAACTCTGAGAAATTCCAACGAATACCTTTCGATTTGCAAAAAGGTTGAAAGACAATTTAGAAAGGGAATGAATTGTGAGACTCGTTCGGTGGGGTTTTATTAAGTGGTCGTCAAATAAAGAAGGTGAGGGATGGCGGGTGAATTTAGCGGGAAACGCCTGGTTTAGCGCCCAAAGTTAGCGCCACCCTGAGCTGGCAAGTTTTCGGGAAGTACACTGTACGAGGCGTTGCGCCTTTTGACACCGACGGGATTATAACCGTATAAGGGCCAAAAACCCCGTGGATCTTCCGTTCACTTCATCCGGGTCTAACATGATTTTCTACGTTTGGACATGGATATTATTATTTAAAATCAATGTTTTTCAGTATAATTGAAATTTTTATATAAACAAAAATTCATCCCCAAACTTGAAATTATTATTTTAAATTTTATTGAAAATAAAATAAAAAGAATCTGTCAAAATTGAAATAAAAAACATTGTGGAACAAGTTTTAGCTTACAATTAAAAATAAACATATATGATTTCATTTCAGTTTTTAAAAATTATATATTTTTTCTATCTAGAAAATGCACTAATATAAAATTTTAAAAATAAAAACATAACAATATCGTTCTTTATGATTTCTATTTCGTTTCGTTTCAAATTTTTCGTTTCTATTTTTTACCCTTTTACTTAATGTGTATTTAATAGAAAGTTGACTTCCCTTATAGAGGACGGCTCGGAGATTATAAAGATTTCGCACAATTTATTATAATAAGATCTTTAATTTTAAAAAATAAATAAATATTTATTAATTTATTGTGTGTGTGATAGGTTATAAATTTTTTTACCTGACTCGATCGAATGTTTCTCCCTGATCGGCATTCTTTGACTATTTTTACTTTTTAATTTCTTGAAGTAAAAAAAAAAACAATTGGATGACATTAATATGTTTTAATTCTTATTAAAATTTATATTTTATTATTTTGTAATCCTTGTACACGGATTATAAATTAATATAACTATTAATATAATATTTTATTAAATGAGACTGGTTGATGGTTTTTTCATATTATTTGATAAAATTTAAAAGTATTTATCATAAATATTTTTAAATAAAATACATTATAGATAATTAAAATTAAATAAAAATCGAAGTAAATAAAGTTTGTTTAATTTGTGAACTATAAAGGTTCAAATACAACAGAACGGTCGTGGACTGTTCTGCGAAAAATTCGTTTTTTTCTAAATGAATGAACGTAAATAAAATTTTATATTATTTTAATTAAATGAATGAACACGAATAAAAAAACTCGATCATTCATTTATATTTGATAAACCATTTATGTATGTTTATTCATTTATTCACATATTTTCATTTATATTTATTACTTTTATACCTAAAGTATTATATTGAAGTGCACGAATAACTGTTTGCTTACCAATTTACCATCAAATCAATCATATACGGTCTATTTGAGCTTCCAATGCAAATCAATAGTCAAATCAGATCAAGTCATAATAAATTAAAGGTTAAACTATATAAATAATCACCAAATTTTTAATGTAGATTTATTTTGATCACTATATTTTTAAAATATTTAATAAGATCACCTAATTTTTAGCTCAATTTTAATATAATCTCTAAACTTTTAGTTTGTTTTCAATATGGTCCCCCTATTACCATATGATTTTTCATTTTTCCTTAATAAAAAATGGGTAAATTACACCAATCATCACTCAACTTTCTTTTCACTCTTATTTTGGTCATTGAAGTTTAAAAATTTTCAATTTAATAACTTTACTTTTGAATTGTTCATATTTTGGCCACTTCAAATGACATGTTTATACAAATAGAAAATTTTGATTAATCTTTAAAAATTATTTTGGTTTATTGGTAAATTCATATTATTCAATTATCGATCTTATATTGTATCAATTAAATCAGATAATCAATTAACCAGTTAAACGAAATATTTAATTATAGAATTGATTTTTTTTACTTTCTTTATTAAAATGTCAAATATGACAAATTTAATAAAATTTTGTTGTGATAAAAGTGTAAAATCAACTAGAAAGTCAAAAATTGAAAGTTCATACGTATTAATACTACCCAGAGCCCAATATTTTTTTTAATTATAAAGGTATCAAAATCACTAGACTATAAGATATTGTAATGCATGAAATTTAAAAATATTGTAAATAATAGATAAGACCGGTTAATCAATTTTGCTTAAACTTGTGAACTGTAATCGAATTGAAATAATTTATTTTAAAAATTTGTATCAAAATCTGGTTCGATTAATCCTTAGAAATTATTTTGATTAATTGCTAAATTCAAATTATTCAATTCTCGATCTTATATTGTACCAATTAAATAGGATAATTGATTGACCGATTAATTTGAATATTTGATTCGAGTAATAATTATTTTACTTTGCTTATTAGAATGTTAAATATGGTAAATTTAATAAGCAAAGTAAAAAAAATTATTACCCGAATTTTTTAAAGGATTAATTCTATCTATATAACCATGACATTTAAGAGTGGCCAAAATATGAACAATTCGAAAGTTAAGTTATCAAATTGAAAATTGTTAAACTCTAGTGACCAAAATATGAGTGAGAAGAAAGTTGAGTGATGATTGCAGTTCCTTAATATTTTTTATTAAGGAAAAACAAAAAACTAACATCAACTTCTTCTAACGGATCGTATCGAAATCGAACTAAAAGTTTGGTGACCTTATCGAATATTTAAAAGTACGATGACTAAAATGAATATGCCCTAAAAGTTTGACGACCATTTGTAATTTACCCTAAATTAAATCGAGAAAGAACCGAACTTATTCCGAGACTCGAAACTACACTCATCTAATATCCCGAAATCTAATACCCCGAAATTACAGGATATCCTGGATTACAACTCCGAATTGTTTCTCTTTTTGCTATCTCTTTCCGAACCGACGTCTCTTCGTGTACGACTTGATCTAGCATTGAAATTAATACAAATTCATCAAAATCATACCAATTTTGTATACACTAATCACTCTAATATACCTTAGTATTCGGCTAACCCCCTTAAGCTTTCCTTTCTTGAATTCGACTATCTAAGCTTGATTCTCTCTTTAAATCCAACCCAATTTATTCATAATCTATTCGATTCGATCAACCCTTACACTACCCTTTTTCATTCAGAATCGAGACAAATAACTAGTCTAATTTAATATTACCATATTTCGATCCCACTTCTAGATTAAACTCAAATTCTAGCCATTTTTCCAATAGCTTTTCAAATTCAATTTCCACCTTACAACATTCGGCTAAGTCAAGATTCAAGAATTGATAGCTTAGAGCTTCACGTAGCTCAAATTTGCACAAAATTATCACCATAGAACCTAGCTAGCATGAGCATCTATATCGTTTACAAATTAAATTCCACCCCTAATATCAATTATCTATTCTCACTACTCAAACATCTAATGAAATTAAAGCAAGGTAATACCACAAACATGAATGATGGACTTACCTATCTATGAATCGAAGGTTAAAATTTAAGCTCCCAATCAAGCTTCTCCATTCTTGCTTCAATGGATAGGAAATGGGAAGAAGAAGAAGATGATAAAACTTTTTTAGAGCTTCTCTTTCTTTCCTTAGCTTTCTCACCAATCGGGTATTCCCCCCTTAATCAATTATCTATTTCTTTATTGCTTTAACACATGGCAGACCCAACCATTTAGGCTTAACGACTCATCCTCTTCTAATTGGATTAATTATCCATACCATCCTTACATTCTCCACCATTCTAATTTCTGGCCTTAAATTTTAACTATCCCAACTCTTTCATTCCATTCTTTTTGCTGGCCAATCTCTTTAATTTCCTTGATCAATTATTAACTAATTAAAAATCACGCAAATTATTGGAAATAACAAATTTAAATTATCCGAATCAAGTCAAACTACCTGACTGGTTTTAAGGGCGCGAAAGGTTTGGGGTTCATTGCATATGTTTCAAGGTTTAGGGATCATGATCTAGGGTTTATGATCTAAGGTTTAAGGTATAGGGTTAATATATTTACATTGATGTAAATACATGTGAGAATAATATTATGGTTTAGAGTTTATGGTTCATGGTTAGCATATTAACACTGATGTAATTACGTGAAAATTAATATGAAGGTATAATTGACAAATTTACATATGCGCATTTACTTATTAATCAAATGGAGGAGGTGTGCGAACGGAAAGACTTCTGCTTCCCTTCCCAAGAGGAGCAGATACTCTCTTATTGGCATCAAATAGATGCGTTCAAGGGTCAGCTTGATCGCACTCAAAATATGCCCGAATTCGTATTTTACGACGGCCCACCCTTTGCAACTGGTTTACCTCACTTTGGTCACATCCTTAATGGGACCGCTAAAGACATTATCACTCGGTACCAGTCAATGACTGGACACCATGTCACCCGTCGCTTCGGTTGGGACTGCCATGGTCTCCCTGTAGAGAGCGAGATTGACAGTAAGCTCGGAATCAAGCGCCGCCAACAAATTCTGGATATGGGCATTGATAAGTACAACGAGGAGTGCAGGAGTATAGTCACTCGGTATGTCGATGAGTGGGAGAAGATCGTTACCAGGACTGGGCGTTGGATTGATTTCAAGCAGGGTTATAAGACTATGGACTTGAAGTACATGGAGTCCGTGTGGTGGGTCTTTTCCGAGCTTTACAAAAATAAACTTATCACTAAAGGATTTATGGTATGTTTAGAATTACATTCCGTTTTTTTCTTGCTTTGTTTCCATCACAATATCTTTATTACATGTTTGTTGTCCTTCAGGTAATGCATTACAGCACCGGGTGCAAGACCCCGATATCTAATTTTGAAGCTGATAACTACAAGGTATTTTACTTGGTTTTAATATCTCTCTAGTTATTCTTACTCAAGTTCCTATAACAATTTGGTCTATTAGTTCTCTGATGACCTTTCAGAAGTGTTCCAAGTTCAATACTAATTCTGTTTCCCCCCTTTTAATCCAACAATGTCTAACAACTCTTGAATGTGCAGAATGTGTCTGATCCTGAAATAATGGTGGCTTTCCCCATAGTTGGTGATCCAGATAATGCTGCTTTTGTGGCTTGGACGACAACCCCATGGACCCTTCCTAGTAATCTTGCACTTTGTGTCAACGCCAAATTTGTTTACGTGAAGGTCTGTTGCCTTCCCCTTGTTACTTATTTAGGTCAGCAGCACAAGTACGTCAGTTTGGGTTGAATCAAAGCATACTCTTAGTTTTAGTTCATACACGATCTGCTGTTCCATCTTTCTTCCATGGTCATTTAACTTTCCTCATAATTGCTTATTTTATGTTTTATCACTCAAGTTGTTAAATTGCTCTCCCATTCAAATAGACGAGCTTTTACAAAGGAATGGGATCATAATATTGAAGTGACTTTCTTCCTAACATATGGGTTTTGTAATTATATTTCAGGTTCGCAATAAGTACTCTAGAAAAATCTACGTGGTTGCTGAGTCAAGGTTGTCTGAGCTTCCAACTGAGAAACCAAAGTCAAATTGTCCTAAAGGACCTTCTGGTGATTCCAAGAATTCTAAGAGCAAAGGATCTTCTGGTGAAAAGACTAAAGATTCTGCAGCTGATTCCTTTGAGGTCTTAGAAAAATTTTCTGGGGCTTCTTTAGTTGGTACAAAGTGAGTATTCATGCTTATAGTCACATGTTCTTGGCCGTAGCTGACTGTAAAAGAACTTTATATGGGCTGCATCCTAGCAGTTCTGGGAATTATTAAGCGGAGATATCTAGCTTTAGGCAGCTTGGTCCATGCCTACTTCTTGACCGTCTCTGTCTCTTGTGATATTTAAATTGGTTTGAGCCAATGCCTACTTCATTTTAGTAGGATACTAAAAGGGAACATGTGTTGCAGGTATGAACCATTGTTTAACTACTTCTTGGAGTTTTCAGATGTTGCTTTTAGGGTAATAGCGGACAATTATGTGAAAGATGATAGTGGTACTGGAATTGTACACTGTGCTCCTGCATTTGGTGAAGATGATTTCCGTGTTTGCACTAAAAATCAAATAATCAATAAGGTTTGCTCTAACTACTTTAGCTGAGTGTATTTCCTCAAGCTATTATGTTTGTTTAGACTTATATTTTGATATATAGGTTGATACATGTTACATATTTTTCATTTGGCGTTCGTGCCTTGTTAATGTTATTGCTTGATGGTTTTTGCATTATTAATGCACTTTTGTTATGAACTTATACTCTGGTTGTCCAAGGAACATGGTGATGGGTGAATAACATTTGTTTCCAGAAGAAATTGAAGAATTCAATGGGAATCCTACAAGATCCGTTCATTATTTTCACTTATAGATGGTCCAAACTTCGTATGGATTCATATCCTATTGCATATTCAAAAACCTTTGCAGTTCATCCTATTGCATCAAATCTGGACTTTGATATGGTTCCGAAGGATGAATTGGCCAGTTCTAATAAGATTTCATTCTTAAACAATTCTCTATTTTCTTGAATGCCAAACATATTGTATACCCTCTTTGTCCGGTATTGATCTTGAAATATAGGTTTAACTCATTTTTCAAGGGATTTGTGTCCAAGTCTCATGCCCAAGAAAGGTTCAATTTGATTATATCTGCTCATGCTCTTTCTCCTGTTGTCTTCCTTTATTGTGAATGCATCTTGTTGTTTATTTTGTTTTTGAAAATTTGGTGCATAAATCAAAGCACTAACTTCATTTCTTTTATCCACTGTATTTCTTTGCACTTTTATTTGAATTGAATTAATTTCCATGCTCTTTTATATTTTATCCCTCAGATTAAATTCACCTTCCTTTGTACTTCTTTTACCATTTATTTCTCTGCTTTTGGCATGTAGGACGAGAATCTGATTGTAGCAGTTGATGATGATGGTTGCTTTACTGGGAAAATTGCTGATTTTAGTGGACGCTATGTTAAGGATGCTGATAAGGATATCATTGAAGCACTGAGGGTCAGATTGATGCAAAATTTTATGTTTTTGTTTGGTTAATGTTAGAAAACTGAAGAATAATTCAATAAACGTACTGACAATGGCAGATTACATACAACATTAAAAAATACTAGCATAAAATGTACTTCCAAGGATCTTTTTCCTCCCAAAACTTACCAAGAACTGACCACCAACCCTCTATTTTCCCTTCTTTCTAGTACAAGTAACCCACCAAAAATAACCGTTAGTAACTGTTAGGGATCATAATAAACAACCTAAACTAAACACACAACTGGTGGTAACTATTAGAAACCATCAATACATGATAAATGATAAACAAACACAGGGTACTAAATAAGATTCTCAGCCTTGCTTCTGTGAGCGTGGACCTTATGAACTGTAGGTCCAATAGCTAACCATTAATTTGACACCGTAATTACTGAAGGAAAAGAGGAAAACCATTGAGCATCAATGACAATCTAAGGTAATTGTTCATTACCCTTTTTGGAGCTACTATGCTTGTTGATAGGGTCATATAAGACCTTATGTTGAATCCATGGCTTCTGATGCACATATAAAGCTAGTGACGATGGTTGTATTACCGTTATGAGCCAAAAACTAAATAGTAGTATCTTGTTGGCATTTTCTAAGATTTGTTTCTTACTAGGTCTTATGGACTTTTCTTTCTCCATAACTTCATTGATCTCATCCTTTATATATCAGGCCAAAGGCAGACTTGTTAAGCATGGAACCTTTACACATCCCTACCCTTTTTGTTGGAGGTCTGATACACCTCTTATTTATAGAGCTGTTCCAAGCTGGTATGTTTGATTCACTCTTATTCAGAAAGAATAGGAGCCCTAGTTTATAGATTTGCTAAATAAAAAATTAAGCTATTTCTGGTGGAACTTTATTTTACTCTTCTTTAATGGCTGTTTTGTCCTGCCTTTTCTTTAATATGTTTTGCAAAATATACTCATATTAATTTCAATTGCTGGCTCATTTAATTATCAATCCCGTTGATGGTAGCTTTACATACGTCCTTTTGGTTGGCTTGATTCTTCTGGAATCATTAGAGATATGCCATATGCTTGTAAATCCCTCGAGGAGCATTAGTTGACAAGAGGTGTTTCATGGAAAAGTTGTCCATCAAATTAAGTTCATGATAGTTGAATTTCATGTGTGCTGTAAACATGGTCATTACAAGTTCTTTCAAGTTGAATTGCAGTTTCCAGAAATCAAAGTTTATCCTATGAGTGGTTTTTGAGTTCTATGTCAGTTTGTGCATAAATAAGCAACTTTGAATTGGTGTAAGCATTTTGTTTCTATATGGGTTGGACAAGTAGGCTGCAGGCTTTGATGATTTATGGATGTTGCAATTTTTCCTTTTCTTCATGTGGCAAGGTTTTTTGTTGAACAGGAAGATGGTCTAAATTGAGACATGTTGAGCAAAGAAATCATTTAAAGTTAATCCCTGACTTGGAGAAAGTACTGTAGAGATTGAAAGGATTTACAATTTTGGTTGCATAAGTTCCACATACTTTATTTTGTTGAAGAATGCGTTTTAATTTTGCTTTGCACCAGAAAACTCATGCTTTTAAACCTTATGTAGTTGGCTGTTAGTCAACTGTTTTTTTGCTTGTTTCTACATTGTGTTTTTACCTATAAGGAACTTTTGATATCTTTATGAACAGGGACTGGAAATTATGCTTTTGTTGTTTACTTGCTTTCGTTTTCTGCTCTATTCTAGTTGTGTTAAGTGATGTATCATATGTTATAGGTTTGTGCGGGCGGAAAAACTGAAAGAGCAATTATTAGAGAACAATAAACAGACTTACTGGGTACCTGGTTATGTGAAGGTTAGATGACCCTACCAAATTCCTGTTGATATTCTTCTTTTTACTTGAAGCTCTTTCAATTGGTCTAGTGTATTCATTTTGTTTGCATGGATCTGGATTTAGCTCAACGAAATGTTTAACAATGCCTCAGAGGCAGATCAAATATTTATCTTGTATTCATGTTTCTTTTAGAATGTGACCTTCTTAGTTCTTTTTGTCATTTAAAGGATAAACGTTTTCACAACTGGCTGGAAACTGTAAGAGACTGGGCTATTAGTCGTACTAGATTTTGGGGCACTCCAATCCCTGTGTGGGTTAGTGAAGATGGCGAGGAAGAAATAGTCATGGATTCTGTCGCTACACTTGAAAGGCTTTCTGGGGCTAAGGTTTGCCTTTCCTTTTTTCTTCTCACTTTCCCATGTCTAAGATGTTATTTTGCTGTTGAAAATATTTGGGTCAGCAATTTGTGGGTTTGTGCATATTTAATTTATTATCACAGGTCTCCGATCTCCATCGTCACAATATTGATCATATCACTGTACCTTCTGCCCGTGGTCCAGAGTTTGGTGTACTACGATGTATAGACGATGTAAGGTTACTGAGTTTAGGGTCTTTTTATGCAAAGATCTGTTATTATTATTAGTAAATGTCAGATTCGATGTTGCTGAATGCTGATCTAGTGTCCAACCCCAGTTTTAAATTTATCAATTTTAAATTTGATTTAGCTGCACATTGTTGGAGATGGTAATTTTTAGACGTAGCTTCCATAATTAATTATGCTGAATTATTTTTGCAGGTATTTGATTGTTGGTTTGAGAGTGGATCAATGCCTTATGCTTATATCCACTATCCGTTTGAGAACAAAGAACTCTTTGAGAAAAAATTTCCTGGGGATTTTGTGGCTGAAGGAATAGATCAAACTCGTGGATGGTTTGTTCCCTACCGTTAGATCTGTTATTCTTTATTACTAGATTTTAAAGTACATGTGGTTTGAGCGTCGAACACCAGTACTTCTTGAAACTCGAAGAGTCTGGGCGACACATGTTTTCCTTTTATACTCCTGCAGTGCTGTTAATTTTGCTGATTGCATTTAGGAGGGTACATTTGTTTATTATTTGTTTCATATTTTGGTTCTGGGATGAGTAGTCATTTTTAGGTGACGATTTGATTAATTTTTTAAGTGAATTGTTTTCCTCCTGTTTAACCCTCTTAAGAAGTTTTTGACTGAAGTTTGGTTCTGGAACTTTTTTCTCTCTTTAAATCTGGTAGGTTTTACACTCTCATGGTGTTGTCAACTGCTTTATTTAAGAAACCCCCATTTAGAAATCTCATTTGCACTGGGCATGTCCTTGCTGAAGATGGAAAGAAGATGAGTAAAAGATTGAAAAATTATCCTTCACCCACAGAAGTCATTAATGACTATGGCGCTGCAAGTCATTTTATGTATATATTTATTAAAAAAAATGTGTTTAGTACATTAAGCCTAATTTCTCAACTCTATTTTTCGCTCTCTCTCTCTCTCTCTCTCTCTCTCTATATATATATATATATATATATATATATATGTATATATGTATATATTTGTTACATGAACTTTGTTCCACTCACCATGTCTTAAATCTTGTCTTAATATTATAGGATGCTTTGCGGTTGTACCTTGTAAGCTCCCCAGTTGTTCGGGCTGGGACCTTAAATTTTAAAAAGGACGGGGTTTCTGGTGTTGTGAGTATTTTCTGTTTATTGTTTGCTTCCTGCCATCTCTTGCTTCTGAGAAGATTTTTTTTATCATGTTATTGTTCCTTATATTTAGTCTTTCGTGTTCTGTTGCATATTTCTTACATGCATTTTCTTTGTCCCTTACCTTGATAACTGCCCAGGTCAAAGGTGTTTTGCTCCCATGGTATAATGCGTATAGGTTTCTTGTTCAGAATGCTAAAAGACTTGAGTATGAGGGTTCTGTCCCATTTGTTCCTGTTGCTGTCACTGTTCTTCAGAAGTCATCTAATGTGCTTGATCAATGGATAAACTCTGCAACTCGAAGTCTTGTTCACTTTGTTGGAGAGAAAATGGACACCTATCTACTTTATACGGTTCTGTCTATAAAGCCAACATATCCTCTTGGAATTTCCTTGCATTATATATCAATATGAGAATCCTTGAATTTAGAACTAAAGTCTATTTAGAAATTTTCGGAACATATATCCAGGGTTTGATATATATATATATATTTCACACTTTTGTCGCTTTTTTAGCATTAAGAGTTGGTGTCAGCTTAGCAAATTTGATGGTCTATCCCATCTTTTTAAGATTTAAGAATTATGCGTGGTACTGATTTTGTGATTCTTTGAAGCAGACTTAAACGGTTTCTGATATTGTTGCAATAATGTAGTTTTTGGGATACCACTCCCAGATACCTTCTCTCGATAGATGTTATGCATTAGTTTGCTGTACATGTTTTATATCATTCTGTAAAACTGAAAAGAATGTATGCGTCTCCACCTTTTTAGGTGGTTCCATATCTTTTGAAGTTTATTGACAACCTCACAAATATATATGTGAGATTCAACCGTAAGAGACTGAAAGGCCGTACTGGAGAGGAAGACTGCCGTATGGCGCTGTCCACTCTTTATAATGTATGTACTATTGTTTCATTTTCTTAGTGTCGACTTATTGCTTCTAATCTTCTATTATGCGTTCAGTAATGATCGTATCACTATTTACATACATAGAAATTTGCATGATGGCTTTAGGTGCTTCTAACCACATGTAAGGTTATGGCTCCCTTTACACCGTTCTTCACTGAGGTTCTTTATCAAAACTTGCGAAAAGTCAGTGATGGAGCAGACGAAAGCATCCATTATTGTAGATTTCCTAGGGAAGAAGGAAAGGTATTGTTGATTTTTGTTGTAATTCTGCTAATATAGTCTGGTCTGTATAGCTCATTAATTGTTTATTTTCTTAATTATAAAGTTGTATCATACTACTATAAATTTTGCTGAATTAAATGTCATTGGTGTCTTAAGAGGGGGGAGCGAATTGAAGAAAGTGTGACAAGGATGATGAGGATAATTGATCTTGCCCGCAACATTCGTGACCGTCAAAACAAGCCTCTCAAAACACCTCTGAGGTCTGCTTATAAGCTGTCTCTTGCTGATATTTCTCTTATATGTTTCTGCTCTTTCTGTAGTCTCTTACCCATATGTTCTTTATAATTTAGGGGGATGGTAGTTGTTCATCCAGATGAAGACTTTCTTGACGACATAGCTGGCAAATTTAGAGAGGTGCGTGAGCAGTGATGTTATGGTTATTATTATTTAAGTGCCGTCCACTTTGTTAGAATCCCTTCCCAATTATTTCTTTCTCCATTCTTGAAGTGCTGATCTTGAAATTAAAATTTAGTGCTTGGGCAATATTTTCCATGTTTTTCTTGTATCTGATTCTTCACGTCTTTTCCCCCATGTTCTCTTCATGTAGTATGTGCTGGAGGAGCTCAATATAAGGTCTCTTGTTACATGTAAAGACACTTTGAAGTATGCATCTGTACGTGCAGAGCCTGATTTTAGGTATGCAACTCGTTATTTTGTCAGCCCCTTTATTCTCCACTGCCCCCTCCATTCTTCAATTGAGAGGAGCAGGGGGGGGGGGTATCGAACTAGGTTCGGAACCTTATTATTTGCTTACTCTATTATTTCTTGCAGCGTATTAGGTAAGCGATTAGGGAAATCTATGGGAGCTGTTGCCAAGGAAGTCAAAGCCATGTCTCAGGAAGATATCTTAGCTTTTGAGAAAGCCGGAGAGGTGATTATTGCTACACACTGTTTGAAGCTGACAGACATTAAGGTATGCCAACTTACGCTGGCATGTAGAGGGTTGTTCTGCATAGTTTTTTATGAAATGTTATTTATTGTATTTGTTCGAATTGTTTGCGGTCTCTTTTGTTTAGTCTCTTATATTGATGCATCAATTGAAACACTGAAGGTATCAATTTAAGTGTTTAGCTGTTTTTTTTTTAACTTGGCTCTTCTCCCTGCTGTACATTTTTCAATAGGAGCTGTAGGCTGCCTCCTCTTGGTTGCTTAAAGTTTTTACATTGATTTGATGTGCTTAGCCAAGAATGGTGTTGGTAAAGATGCATTGAGAAAATAAATGTTTTGTTTGTTTCAAAATTGTTCAGCTTGTGCGGGAATTTAAACATCCTGATGGCATGACAGATAAAGAGATGGGTGGAGCTGGAGATGGTGAGGACATTAATGCCATTCTGATTGGTGATTTATTCCTATTGAAATGGAAAAGTATCCGTCTTTCCCATCAAGTGATGTTAAGAAAATGCTTTTTGTTGTAATACTAAGAGAATAAATCGAAAGAGATGGAAAGAATAATGGAGATAATGCAAAAAAAGAAATCTGATAATTGAAGTGGAAGATTACAAGTGTAAATAGACGTACTTGCTGACTTCAAATAGAACTTCTCTTGCTAAAGATAAACTTCTATCTAGGTTACAAAGACTCCTAAACAAAATAGGATTATTACTACTACACGTCTGGTTTTGACGACTTTTTTCCTCTCATTTCTGTCAGGTGATGTTTTGGTGGTTTTGGATTTACGGCCAGATGAGTCATTGTTTGAAGCTGGCGTTGCACGCGAGGTAAATACACATTATATGCTAATAACAGCATTAATTATAATTCAAAAAGATGTGTACTTGTCTTCTTTTTATTCCTTTTGATTAGCAATTGTGTTTGTTGAAATATGATGACCTATATTGGATGATAATGCCAGATTGCGGTTAACTAGATTCGTTTCTTTATTATGGAGAAAGCCCGTCGAAAGTTTTTTTGGTAATATTTCTGATGCAGTGGACATTTTAACTCAATTTATTGTAGGTTGTTAATAGAATTCAAAAGTCACGAAAGAAAGCTGGCCTTAAGCCGACAGATATGGTGGAGGTGTACTTTGAGTCATTGGATGAAGACAAGTCAGTCATCCAACAAGTATTGAACTCACAGGTAATTTTTGATTAAAGAAATCCAGTGAGGGATTCGGTTGTACTTGCTAAGCAATGATTAACTATATCTCTTGCCGGATTTTCTTCTTCAAATGGAGCTTTGTGCAACCGGGTTCTTGTGCACGAGTGACAGTTTCTGCTTATCGTGTCTTTGTGAAAGATTTTTGTTTTCTGATGGATGGTGCTAGTCCCTCCAACTTAGCAGTGGAGTTGCATTGTTCTATAGTCGTTGCAATGGCCAGCTTCTCGTAAAGCCTTAACTTGCGGTGTGCTGTATATAATATCTTAAGGTTGCATTTTATTGCAGGAAAACTATATTAGGGATGCAATTGGATCTCCATTGCTTTCCTCAGACAGCATGCCGATCCATGCAGTTAAGTTTTGATCATTTTGAGTTTGAATTACCTTTATTATGAACTTGCATCTTAAAATTTTGTGTTGGTTTAGGAGATTGACATGCAACGTCTCTGTTCCTAAGTTAGAGTTGTTATCTAATGCCGTTATTTGCTGTTTCCATATTCTCGAGAACATGGAATTTCTTAATCCTGCCTTCATTTCAAAAACCATATCTTGTAAAATAAAATTAGTCATACTTGTGTAGTAAAGCTGAAAATTGAGTATGCTTTTTCTCATCGATAGGATGCATTCATTCATTCTTGCATTGTCAGCATGTCTGTTTTTTAGGGTTGTGCTTTGCAGTTTTATAGGCAGGAATTGGTTATGTGTTTGTTTCAACTGAGATCAAACCTTACAATGTGCTTCTAGAATTGCTTCCCCTCCAAAACAAAATTCCCTTTCATGGGTTTCTTATTCTATTTTTCTCACATAAACAAAAATTGCAGGTGGTGCTTTGTGAGGAGGTTTTCCGAGGCATCTATAACTTGTCATTTAAAATAAGCTTGGTTAGAGCAGCCCTTGTCTTCAAGGAAAAATGCTATTCTCGCATCCTATGCAGGTTGGGCTGTGTCTAGTCATATCACCCGTCTTCCATTGCAACTCTGTTTTGACAATTCTAGTATCAGATAATTTGGCTGTGTTACAATTTTGATTCCTTTTCAACTATATGTCAGTCGACCATTAGGTCAGATTTTGACAATAGTATCGCATTACTTTTTTTTTTGTTGAAAGATGGATTGTATTTCATTAGCCATAAATGGCGTTATCAATTTCAAAGTAAGTTAGCAATACAATCCGGAACTTCATACGAGAAAGTAAAAAGGCTCAATACAATTTATGCCCCAGTGTGCAAGTGAGTGAGCAACCCTATTTGCTTCTCGGCCTATATGTGTGACCTTATAGTATCACATTATTTGCCCGACCCGTTAGAGGCCCATTCCAAGCCAATTCAGCATAATGTTTCCAGTTGGATAACTATTTAATCAATTGGAAGGCTTTTCTTAAATTCTAAGTGTAGAAGTATATTGATATTATTAATAAAAATGATTTTTAAAATCTTTTTGGTTGGGAATCAATACTTTCAGCATCCCTTTTCGACCCTTGGATTGCTCTAGAATCAATGTCCATCTAAGTAATGCCCACATCTTTTTAAAGAAAAACAGGAATAATGAAGTATTATATTAAATTACTAAGAGTAGATAATAGTATAATATAATAAAATTACATTCATAATCCGAAATATCCTATATTGAATATGATATACACTAATAATGAGGCCTTTGATTAGAGTTTCTTTTCAAGCCCTTTGTGGCTGCTGCCCATTTCTGTAACGCCCCGAATTCCGGGTTAGTTATTCGGGTCGGAAATCCCCATTTTGGAGTAGGATTTGGGGTGTTTGTTATTTGGATTTATTGTAGTTAGCTCATGTTTAGTTTGGCTCGTCAAATATTAACTCAAATTCTTCCCTTGATATTTTTGGTAAGGACCTGAATATGATAATTGAAGGCATACTTTAGCATCACGATATCAGGAGTAACAAAACAAATGAGGTTGGGAATTCAATAAATCGGGAACCTTGATACATTAAGCTACTCATGACCAACTCAAGAAATAAGAACTACAACCTTATCGATTAACTACATCTACATTAATTTTTCTTTCATAAGATACAAAAATACAAAGAGAAAACTAGCTAATATTTGACAATCAAACAGGAGATTGAATTTCTTCTGGTGCAAAATGCTTTGATCCTAATTAAGATTTAGCAATGTACCAAAAAGACTTAACAGAGACAACTTGTTAATAATGCTTGAAAGTTGAAACTATTCCTTTATTTGAGACAGTTAATACTTCCTGCACCCTTTCTACTTTCTTTTTTAACATAAATTACTTCATTTACCCCCAATAGTCAAATCTTAAACAACTTAAACCCAACAGAACCTGCGCAATTTCCACATCTTAATACCTATTAGAAGCCGGAGAAATATGTATCAATGCAAGAGATAAGAAGGCATTTTACTTCTAGAAACACATTAACTATGGTGATGTAATTAGTACCTGTAATTATTCAGTTCTTCAAAAAGATGAATGCATTGCTCTTGTAGAGGAACCCAAAATTCTGCATAAGGAAAATGAGACCTGGTATAACATTCAGAAAACTTAACTAAAAAATCACCACATACAAAAGCCTTTTCCTGCAATGAGGGGTTTGGCTACATCGATAAAGTAGCAATTGGTGTTTTCAAATATTATGATGACCGTAAAACAAGTTAAATTAAGGTGACTAAAAGTGCATAAAAGAAATAATGAGACTATGTAGAATGGTAAGAAATTCTTACTTGCTTTATTGATAAACAATATAGGAATATATACACATCCTAACTTTGTAATCTAGGTAACTAAATATTCTACAATAAACACAGTATATTTAGTCCTAAAAAGTAGCCTACTAATCTGTAACTGGACATAATTAATAGATACAATCTTAAAGACATAATACATTCCTAAATAACACAATATTACCCACACTCCCCCTCAAGCTGGGAGTAGATGTTGTAAAGTCCTAGCTTGGTTGTAATTTCATCAAATGCAGCTCTTGGAAGTGCCTTGGTGAGTACATCTGCAAGTTGCTCTTTGGTAGGAATGAAATTTAGAGTGACTACTCCACTATTAAACTTCTCCGAGATAAAGTATCTGTCTATTTCAACGTGCTTTGTTCTGTCATGTTGAATTGGATTTTTTGCAATCCTTATGGCAGATAAGCTATTTGTCTGCAAGTCGAACTGTGTAGTTTCTTTGAGTCCCAATTCTGCCAGTAGTTTTTGCAGCCATATCCCTCACAAATCCCAAGTGCTAAGGCTCGGTATTCTGCCTCAGCACTACTTCTGGACACCACATACTGTTTTTTACTCCTTCAGGTTACTAAATTACCCCAAACAAAGGAGCAATAGCCACTAGTTGATTTTCTTTCTGTTAGCTCCCCTGCCCAACTCGAATCAGTAAAAAAATTTATTGTTCTGTCCTCATTTTTCTTAAAAAATAAACCATGTCCAGGAGTAAATTTCAGGTACCTCAAAATTCGATTAACTACTTCAAGATGCTCCTCCCGTGGATCACATAGATGTTGACTTACAATGCCCACCAGAAAGGCTATGTCAGGTCTTGTAAGGGACAAGCAAATGAGTTTTCCCACCAATCTCTGGTACTGTTCTTTGTTAACAGGATCACTCGCTTTATCTTTGTTCCATTTAAATTGAAGTCCATAGGTGTTTCAACAGGTTTACATCCTAGCATACCAGTATCAGAGAGTAAATTAAGTATATATTTTCTTTGATTTATCACCATGTCATCCTTTGTCCGAGCTACCTCCATTCCCAGAAAGTACCTGAAGTTTCCTAGATCCTTTGTTTCGAATTCAAGGGTCAGCCTTTTCTTTTTTTCTTCAATTTCATCAATAGCATCTCCTATAATAACGATATCATCCGCATAAACAATCAAAATGACCCTTTTTCTTGTGGAAGTAGTTTTAACAAACAAAGTATGATCAAACTGGCATTGTTTAAACCATGGTTCATGATGACCTTTGTAAATCTGTTGAACCAGGCCCTTGGTGATTGTCTTAAACCATACAAGGACCTTTCCAACTTGCAAACCTTCTGACTTACCCCCTTTTCCAGACCTGGAGGAATTCGCATGTACACTTCATCTTCAAGAGTTCCATTCAAGAAAGCATTCTTGATGTCTAATTGGTGAAGAATCCAGTCATTGTTAACAGCTAGGGAAAATTTTAATTTTATGAAGAAAAAACCTAAAAGTTTTAATTTTTCAAAAAATCTAAAAAAAATTAAATTTCACAAAACAATACCTAAATCCCTAAAAAAATCCAATCCTAAACCCCAAATCACCGCCGCTTTCGCCACCCTTAAGCACACCCATTTGGTCGCCGGACCTAGGTGGTCATTTTCCTCAACACGCGTCGTTAGAAATTTCGAACATCGTGTCAGCCGAACGTCATTTCCAGCGACGTCGTGTTGGGAGAAATGACTGCCTAGGTTCAGCGACCAAAGGGATGTGCTCAGGGGCAGCGGAAGCGGTGGCGATTTGGGGGTTTGAGTTTGAGAAATTTTAGGGATTTGGGGACTGTTTTGTAAAAATTGAAAAATTTTGAGATTTTTTGAAGAAAAAAATTAAAAATGTTTTAAGTTTTCAATTTTTAAAGAGAAATAGACATGTCATGTGTCATGTTTCGATTAGTTAATGAGTTTTTTATCGATAGTTAACTATCATGCACCTAAAATTTTAACGGAGTAAACTTTAGGAACCTATTTTTAGCAAAAAAATACTTTATGCACCTAAAGTTCAAAAGAAGTATACTTTGGGCACTTATTATTCGTTTAAACCTGGTTTTTAGGGTTTTATTTTGACTAATTCGGAATAATTCGTGTCGTACACCTAATTTTGATAATTGAGTCTTCCAACAAATATTTTATATATACACAAGGTCTCGAATTCGAGACCTGCTTAAGCGCACTTGGGTCAGTCCCGTTAGTACCCTGGTGTTATTTTTAAATCTTTCTTATTGTCATTTAAAACTGTTTATGCAATCCTAAACTCATTTTTAGGGAGGGAGTTAGGATCCTAATTCGAGGAGGGCAAAGTATAATTTACTTAAGAAGTAAGGTGGGCAATTAGTAATTATTCCATTAATTTTTTAAATTTATTATAAAAGTAAAGGGATAAATAAAAGATGGGGGCGGGGGTTAGGGGTGGGTAGAGCCCCTCCCACAATATAGTAAATTCGTCGCAGTCATTTTTATATAAATTAAGTTTTGTAATTATTGCCGTAACGATGTAAAACTGGTGTTTAAATATACAGTTATTTTCGATTTAAAAATTAAAAAACTAACAAGTCAATCATTTTATATAAATAAATAAAATAACAAGTTTAAAATTGAATCCCTCCGTAACTTGTACGTTCCTCTTTGAAAATTTTATTGGTAAATTTGAAAATGACTAATAATTAAATTTGTTTCAACCCACGACTACTTGTAATTATTTATACGGTAAACTACACGGGAAATCACCGATTTTTAGGGTTAATGTTGAAATAACTACCGATATTTTAATTTTGTCAAAATGACCACTCACTATTGATATAGTTTCAATATAGCCACCAGCCTTTAAAACCTAACGGAGAGGCTGATGTGGTAGTTAACAAAAACTTGTTTAATTACACATTTAATTCCCGCTATTTTCACATTTAATCAATTTAGTCCTAGTTGGGGAGAATCGAACCCACATTCCCTTGGGTGTAGGGGAAAGCCTCTACCACTAGGCTAGGCACATATTTATAACATAAAACACAAAATTTTATATATGAGTTATATGATTGTTAATGTCATGAAAAAAGAATTAAATGTGACTTTAGAGGATTCGAACATGACACACTTATGATGCATAAAAACATCTGACCCTAAATTTTATAAACCCTAAAAAGTATATGAACCCTAAACCCTAAACTCTAAAAATTTTATAAACCTTAAACACTAAAAATATAGTTAGTGCATGATTTAATTTTTTTAGGGTTTGGGGTTTATAAATTTTTTAAATTGTGCATTAACTATATTTTTTAGGGTTTAGATATTTTTTTAAATCATGCACTAACTATAGTTTCTAGGGTTTATGGTTTATAAAATTTTTAGTGTTTAGGGTTCATAATTTTTTTATATTTTAGGGTCTATAAAATTTTTAGGGTTTAGGGTTTATAAAATTTTGGGTTAGATTTTTTATGCATCATAAGTGTATCATGTTCGAATCCCCTAAAATCACATTTAATTCTTTTTTCATGGCATTAACAATCATATAACTCATATATTAAATTTTGTGTTTCATGACATAAATATGTGTCTAGCCCAGTGGCATAAGCTTTTCTCTTACACCTAAGAGAATGTGGGTTCAATTTCCCCAAACTAAATTTGTTCAATGCTTTGATTTTGCTGTCCAACAATGTGTAAATATGTGCCTAGCCTAGTGACAGAAGCTTTCACCCTACACCCAAAGGGAATGTGGGTTTGATTCCCCCCAACTACATCGGTGGTCTCTCGTGTAATTTAGCCTTATTTATATCTACATGAAGCTCAATGAATATTTATGATTATATTAAAATTATTAAGAAATTATTTGAAAAAAAATAAAATTAGGGACCAGCGATAAATTAATTTTTTCTGAATTTGTTTAAAAAATAAGTTTATCATAAAATTTTAGATATTTTGATGTGCCCACAGCTCCTATTAATCCATGGGATGTTCAGCCCTGGCTCATAATGTATGGGACTTCAAAAGAACTTTATACGAATGAATGAAAGGGTGTTTGGTTTCCAAAAGCATCCCTTGAAAAAATTTCAAAGATTTTTTAAAACAAAAAACTTTTATTTTTTATTTTTATTTAAAACGTTCTTCATTTTAAGTCAATGAATTGCTCCAGATCTATAACAAACTTGAGACGTTGCCTGACAGCATTATGAACCGAAGAGCCCGGAATTATTTTGTATAGTAAAACGAAGCAGCACGTGGTAGAGAAGGGGGTCCAACTCCAGGTAGGATTAGCACGTGAAGTTCCATAAAGCATTCAATTTGACCCATGATCAGTAATATTACTGGATCACATTTCTTTAATAAAGAGGAGGGAACTGACAACTAACGACTTTACTTGGTTCATTTTCATTCGTTTATTTTTGTCATTGTGAATTTCTGTGAAATGAAATAGGTTTGGTGGTATTAAAATTAAATTTACGATGCAAGTCGATTCAAATTAATTAAAATAAAATTTTAGAGACTCGGAAAATAATAAAAAATTAAGTTGGGTGGGACTTCGCCCTTGGGAGGGTAGTTTTGACTGTATCATCCAAATCCCAATTACAAGGTCAAGCATACCCTACCTAACAGCACATCAGTTAATTAATTAATTAAAATCCAATTAACATTTGGATTCCAATCACCACACATTGTGTTAATTATGAAAGTGGTAGTCATTTAAATAAAAAGAGAGTATACAACAGGAGAAAAGGAATTACCAGAGGCTCCAAGAAACCACTAACACTATCAGAAACAAAATTACGGTTAGTTATAGGACGAACAAAAGTATATTAAATCTTTAAATTTAAAAATTAAGAAAGACAAAGATTTTTTTTAAAATAATTTATATTTAGAGGAAAAAAAACTTACTTTTAATGAGTTTCAAATCCACAACTTATGGATGAAAAGATGGTATCAACTGAGAATTTTAACCATTTGCTATAGAGTTTGTTGACAGAAGGACAAAGACTTTATTTGACTAATATTAAACTAAAAAAGACCTCAAACAGTATTATACCAAAATATTTTGAAAGCGACATCGGTCCCTCTCAACTAATATATAGCTTCATCGCTACCACGTCTCATGTTCATCTTTTATCTAGTGAGAAAATTTGTAAGTATTTATACATAATTGATTGTATCAGTATTTAATTTTATCCAAAATTATAAATCGCAAACCAAACGAATAATTAAAAAACAACTTAAAACTAAAGTAAGCTAACAACGAATATACAAATTTAACAGTAATCTATTACTAATATTATCGATTGTGTTTTAATTTTAAAATAAAATCAATGAAAAGATTAAATTTAAAAATTAAATACAAAATGATCAAGGTGTTGTTTCATAAACAAAATTAAGCGTTATCTGACAGATACTTGATCTAATGAAATGAGTCACGAAATTCCTTAAGGAAAATTTAAATTCTGACATTGTGAATAAAGTAAGTTTATCAGCTAATTAGTTGGATATCAATAGTTAAAAAAATAAGTTTTAGAGTTATATTATAAATCTATTTTATATTTGTTTTTAAATTAAATATTAGATATAATCAAATTATTTGATAGATGTAGAATTTAAAGGATAATATAACTAAAAAAACAATAATAAGAAGTGTTTGAAAAAATCAACATTAAGGTTGGAAAACTGTTGAACAACTCAACCATTTCTGCAAAGGCTCAAGTCTGGAGAAAAAGTCTTTAATAGTTTTAAATTAATGACCAAAATCAACACACCATCGCCACAAACATTTAAGTAAACACGGCTATTGCATAAGATAATAAACTCAAATTAAACCCAAATAAAGCAACACTTCGCAGTAGAAGTCTCATCAGGAGGTAACATACAAATATTCATATACCTCCCACGATATAAACCAGAAACATGATCCTTTATTCGAATAAGATTCAAGGCCAACTCAAGTATGCAATGTCCTTTACCATCCTCCTCTCTGAGAACCGCCGGAGGAATGCGCATTTAATCTATCAAGCACAGCATTGAAATCCGGTGGCTGGCCACTCTCCTCCATCCTCTGAATCACACTGGTGACGTGATCACCTCTGAAACCCATGCTCACCAACTTTTCGATCAGCTCACTGTAGGGATGGTTGCGAACAAACTGTGAATGGTTGGTGTTCCTAACCATAACATTATGGCCACCGCCAGGCTGAGTCTGAAGAGAGACATTTGATGGGGGATTGCCACCCTGCGAGAAGTTAGGCTGTTGGGACGGGTGATGTGTTCTACTCCATTCACTATCATACATCACGTATGCATTTCCTGGAGGAAAGGGAGGATTGGAGTCAGGTCCCATGTACCTATCAGTCGGTTGTGCACCAAAAGTGCCCTTGACTTGCTGAGGAGGTTGCTGGGGAGCTGTTCTTCCAGGCACTCCGTACCCATAAGGAATAGTATCGGCACTGCTAGACACAGGTTGAGGAAGTCCAGAATATGAAATTTGCATGGGCATGCTGTTTGGTAACGCCTCTGGCTGAGATGGGTTTGCTGATTGAGTTGGAGAGTAGGAAGGGTAAGCTGGTGTTGATGGGGGCCTAATCTGTGGTTGCATAGAGGACTGTTGCTGTGGCAGTGGCACTTGCTGCGATAATTGTTGAGGCCATTGCTGCTGATATTGAGGGAATGATTGAACCTGATTGACTTGGGACTGAGCAGACTGTGGTGGCATCCTAGACACGTCTTGTATCTGAGGAGGTTGGTATTGAGGATCAGAAGTCAAATATTGACTCTGAGGGTGCTGAGTTTGTGCCGGGGCTTGAGCAGGGCCGGGCGGTGGAGCTGCAGCTGGAGCTTGGGGGTTGGATACTTGATTTGAAGGCATGTAGTAGGTTTGTTGAGCCAAATTCTGGGGTGAAGCTTGAGAGTGAGGCACCACAGGCTGTTGTTGTGATGCTACTTGATGAGGCAGGGCAAGAGCTAATTGCTGGTTTTGCATCTCAGATGTGTGGTCAGTCTTTTTGGAATCGGGGGCAGGTGTTGATACTCTCTCCTCGGTAGATTGTGAATGACTGGAAGAAGAATCCTTCTGTGCAAGTTGTAATTTAGCCAACTCCTCCTGAGTCTCAGCAAGCTCCTGCTTATCTCTTAGGATCTGCACAGACCTGTGGACCTACAATGTGCATTGAACACTCGATAAGTAAATATCTTGAATGAAGTGGAATTCGACACATCCATGATATTTAACTACAAGTTGATTGCAAGAGCTTCGAAAACATGCAGATCCTTGTAGAATGAACCTACCATGAGCCTAAAATCCATATTGTCCCAAAATGCCTTTTTAAGAAGCAAAATTTGATGTCAACAACAGAATAAACTAAAATTTATAAATTATCATAACAGCTGGGACTCAACACTGTTCTTTTTGGCTATCGCCATCCCTATTGTCATACTTCTAAATTCTAATTCATGATTTCTCTAATTTAGATGATACATTGGTACCTTCTTAAGCAAAAGATAAACACAAGTTTGCTTCAAATCCAAAATAAGGAAGTATTCTCACAGCTACAAAGTGGGAAAAAGCACACCCAACTGTCAGGGCTGAGTGAATACATGTGTGTCATAGAGTCAACTAACTGATGAAGCTACCTTATCTGAAAACATAGGATATCATTCCAGGGGTACTCACCTCTTGTAAATGTTTCTCAATAGATTTAAGCTTTGTATCTGCATCTCCATTCCCACGAACTAAATCAGCTCGCATTTCTCCAATTGATCTATCAAGATTGTAGCAATATAACTCCAATTGTGACAGTCGGGAACTTATTCCTTCAAGAAAGCGCATGAGATTGTCCGTGTATCGTTTCATGGTTTTTTCGACAGTAGCATTCACATCTGAGTAAGAGTCTTCGGGCTGGCTGTATCCACTAGGTGGAAATACTGATCGGGCCACTCTTCCTTTGTGAAACTCCTGCAGAGTAGGTATTACAGAAAGATTAATTATTTACTCTTGAAGCAAAAGGCACCAGTATGCCACCGGCTTGGTAACACAATGGGAAAAAATGGAAAAGGGAGAAAGTGTCACTGGTTTTTCCCCATAATAGATTGAGATGCATCACAACCCCGACGACAATAAGTCTCGGTTATCAATATCATAAAGGAATTCGTCATAGGATCCAATATTATAAAAACTTTTGGGGCCTAAATTTCAACTCGCGGAACTTCAATGGAACTACATGTTACGTTTTCTTGGTCACCCCTTACATAGGGAACAATAAACACAAATGCTTAAGATCTGAGTACTTATTTCACTATAAAATAAAAGATAGCTTGGTAGTGGATCAAATATGTTCTCCCAAACTTAAAAATGCTACAAATATACCAAAAGAAAAAAATGGCATAACTTGTAAAATACCAACTGCGAAACAATTTCTTCATTTTATAAAAATGATGCCAGCATTCATAATTATGTAAAAGCTTATTATCCCAAGATAAAATGATTAATTTCAGCACAATATGTCGCCATGAGATTCTTAATCAACGGCAAAACGACAAGGTTGCTAAGAACAAACGAAAATCCCAGCAAACATTCCAAAAAAGAATCGGGGAAAATAGCCTGGTGCCAAAATTCAGTTTTATGCACTCAAATCTTCCTGTGAAATTACAATTATTTTAAAAAAAAAGGAAAAATTCTAAACCTTACTAAATTAAGCTCAAACAGACGATCAACTAGATCGAATTACAGAAAAAAATCCAAACTTTGCCACAAAACAATGCTAATTTACATTGGCAAGCATATATAACCATACCAACCTCTCGATTAACCCCAAATCATATCAAATTATACCCTAACAAATAAAAAGAAAACGAAAAACCCTTGAAATAAAAATCCAGTTATACCTTATTGCAACTGTTGGGATCGGCGTGGTTACCATTAGACGATTCCTGGTTCCCGTAGTCCTCGTAGGAGCAAAGAATATCATCGGACCCAAAATCGAACCCTTTGGAACCACCCGAGTTTCCCCGACCCGATGATCCAGAAGCCATTTCCTCCAAAAACAGACTATATCACAGATCCAAACAGTATAATTGCTTTTTCTGGCTCTTTATTTCTATTTCCAGAGAGATAGCAAAAAACAAATCTTTTTAAAAATAAATGAAAAAGAGACTTGTTTTCGCTCTGACGAGCTTGTCTGCGAGGAAAGGAATTTCCTTCTAATTTTCATACGTAAACAGAGAAAGGGTTTTTGATTTGATGGAATTGATAAGGATGAATGATTATCTGACTATTTGCTTCTTTAGCCCTCCATTTTGTTTTTATTTTCATTTTGTAATGTTATCTTTTTTGTATGAAGGCCCCTTTATTTTAATTTATTTTGTTTCTATCCTCATTTTAAATTTGCTATTTGTCTCGACCCCCCTCTCTCATGCTCCAATCATACACAAAATGTTTATTGAGGGAATCATTAATTTCATTTTATTTTATAGTAATTGTTTTGTTTCTATTCTCATTTCAAGTATTATTTTATTTTGTCTTTCATAGATAAATATATATATATATATATATGAAATTTTGAATTTTATATTTAAAGAAAATAATCTCTAATTTTTGTTAAGTATGTGTTTTCTAGTCATATAGTCAATAAATCTTTATTTTTGCTTGCTCGTTGTGTTGTGTTGTGTTTTATTAGGTTATCTGCATTTCGAAAATAAGATAAAAATTTATTTTTTAATGATTTGTTTGGACTTTGGATATCTTAGAATTAGGATCAGTGTATTCTAGTAAGTTGTTTAGGTTTAACTTTTAAATCCTAAATTTTAGCCTCCTACACCTAAACTCTTAAACACTACACTCTAAACTGAATCTTTAAACCATAAAACTAAGGCGTTTGTGAAAATTTTTAGTTTTTACCGCCAATGTATAAAATAATTATCCCGAATAAAATATCACTTCAAGTTTATTTTAAATTTTGGGTATAAGCACTGATATTTAATATAATTTTCAGACAACCCAACAGACATGCATCCCCACATGTTGGGGCTGCAATTGGTTCCATCATATGCCATGTTAGGTATAGGAAGCACATCATAATTTAAGTACAATACTGTAACTCTGTCAATACAAATACTTACGATCCATGTCAATAAAAATACTTACAATCTATGATTTACATCATTTGGTTCTTATTTAGCAATCATCAAATCACATCAGAAACTTCCATCATTGAACAAGGATGGTGATTAAACAACGGTTTAAATTAAAATAAATCCGTATATATAAGACCATAGTTCAGTTGCGAAACTTAAAGTAAAAGTTTGAGGGGGTCAAAGTAAATTTTAAAAGAAAACTGGAGGTTTAAACGAAATTTTTTAAAATATTTGACGGTTTAACCAGATTTTTTAATAATTTTGAGAGATTTAATAAAATTATATATTTAAAAAAATGAGAGGGGGTATAATTAAAATATCCAAAATTTTGAAACTTAATATAAATTTTTAAAATTTTTGAGGGGCAAATTAAAATTTTCAAAAAAATTTAGGGTCAAAATTTAAAATTTTCAATTTCTCGGGGGGCATGACCCCACTAATCCCTCAAACAATCCCCAGGGTTATTTTTTTTCTTTACCATCTTAATTCTAATTTTAATACTACCTAAAGGGATAAGAAGAATGACTCTAGGGGAAGGAAGGGATGCTCATAGCCTATGAGAATATGAAGGAACAAAAAATGAGTAGTGTGACCAACCGACCAAATATGTTTGCTCATCGAACCACGGTTACTTATGTTTCAACTTAAAATGAATTAATATTTTAAGAGAATTTACATATGTTTTGTTTAAAAAGAAACTCGAACATAAATTTTAAATTTATCATTAAGTCAAAGTCATATTTAAACATAAACTTAAATGTTTGTATACATTTGTGTTTAATTATCATTAACAAAATTCATTTAGCATATTATAATTATATTAAAGTGTATACGTATTTTTAAGATAATGTGGATAACTTTTTTCCAACGTTAAAGAGAAACTTCAACGTCGACGTGCCGCGAAATAACTTCTTCAGATTCTCCTCTATTTTCTAATATAGAATTGCCCTTTTCCACGTTTTACGCATGCAATGAAAATAGAAAATTAAATTTAAGGGTAAACTACACTACATATCACTTAATTATGGTCGCCGAAGCGAAAATATTACCGAACTTTAAAAAAAATTCAAATTTAACACTGAACTTTAGTTTGTGGCTCGAAATACCACTCCGCCGTTAACTCTTAACATCCCGTTAAGTTAAAATGGCGTCGTTTTGGTGCGGCTATTTTGAAGCCTAATTTAACCAAAAACGACATCGTTTTGATAGAGGAAAAATATTAAAATCATGCTTCGAGGGGTTTGAACCGAAGACCTTCAAATAGAAAAGCTAAACCTTAACCACTAAATCAATTTTAAATTATGTAATATTTTATCACAAATATTATACATCTCAAATTACATGAGATTAATTCAAATTATTTTATGAAATAAATAATACTATAAATAATATTAATATATAAACAATATAAAGTATATTATTTGTATATATATCAATATATATAAATAAAAATGTATTATTTTTGTTTTTATATAATATTTATAATATAAATATACTATTTTAAAAAAATTCAAAATATTCATAAAAATAATATATTTATATTATAAATATTATATAAAAACTCTAAACCCTAAATCCTAAACCTTAAACTACAAAGCTCAAACCTCAAACTATATATTAATATTATTTATTGTATTATTTTTTTCATAAAATAATTTGGTTGAACCAAATGGATAAATTTATATAATTTAAATAAAATATATTATTTTTATATTTTTAATATATTATTTATAATATAAATATATTATTTTAAAAAACCCAAAATATTCATAACATTAATATATAAAAAAAAACTCTTAAACCCTAAATCCCAAACTCTAAGGTTTAGGGTTTAAGTTCGAGGGTTGAGGATTTGTGGGTTAATAGTTTAGGATTTAGGGTTTTGTATATTATTAATAATATAAATATATAATTTTTATGAATATTTTAGGTTTTAAAAATAATATTTTTTTTATATATTAATATCATTTACTCATTGACTGACTAATTTATATTGGGTACTGCAGAGGTTCATTATGGAGGCGACCCTTTTTATCAAAGACGGATCGAGATTTAGGATTGAGAGGGCAAAACATAAATGTTTGAAAGTTGAGAGTAAATTCAAAAATAAACAATTTTTTAAATAAATTTATATATGAGAACAAAGGTAAATTTATTTTACCTCCGTCACTGCTATCAACCCAATTGCTTCATCCAGAACGTTAAGATTCTAACATTTGACATTGCTTAAGGGATGTAGTGTTTCATCCCACTATACCAATTGACTGTTTGTTATTATTTTAAATCTTTAAATTGAATATTAACGTGCGTTTAAACATATTTAAATTTATAATTTTATAATATTACAACAATGTCAATATCAGCCAAATGAAGATTCAATCAAATAAATCATATTACTCTTAAATTCACATAAAAATCTAATTATTCTTTGTTAAAGAATAATGTTGACAATTAAGTGCAATATAAAACGTCAAAAGTTAATTCCAAGTTCCATTTTTCTTAAAGAATAGCGCAAGTGCAATATATTTATTAACAGCTATAAAGATGCTATATTATAATCACTATGAATAACTCAAAACAACTGATACATAATAAGATTTAAATTAAGAATCTAAATGGATTTTTTTATAAATAATTTACATAAAATAAGATTCGAACTTAAATATTTAATATCCGAAAGACCTCTACCTTACTATTTCAGTCAAATACTTAAAAAAAACAAAAAAATTAGTTATAAACTAGTGATACAATACATAAAATAAAAAATAAAAATCAACAGACAATACGCACTTCAATTCAACAACCATTTATTTACTTTTAAATTGAATATCATTTATAATAATATTAATTATCATTTATAAATAAGTAATAATTTCTAAAAGGATAGAAAATCGAATGGGCAAAGAGGTAATTGCAGCGAAAATATTCGAAATTACCGTTAGCCAATCGTGAACCACCCTCCTACCATATAAATGCCGTCAAACACCCAATTTTCTGCCACAAATTTTCTTTTAGCCTTTTCTTTTTCTTGTTTTATTTCCCGTCCAAGAAAATAACGTCTTCTTTGCGCTTTTCACGAAGCATTTTAATCAGATTCCAGATTGCTTATCGTCAACCATGAAGATATCAGGCCTCTTTGCTGCTTCCATGGCTGCCGCCTCAGCTTCCGCCGCTTTCGTCCCCGCCTCTTCTTGTTCGTCGTCGTTTTCATTCCCTCTTACTTGTAACTCCAATTTTCAGTTTTCTAGCGAGGTAAATATTGTTTTACTTTACTCTTTGTTTGTAGATTTTAAAAAAAAGTGGGTTCCTCTTCTTTTTTTCCGAAAAAGAAAATTTATCCCTCGAATTTTGCCATGTTTGTTTGCCAAGAAAATAATGACCAAGGGTTCATGATATCAATTTCGTTCGCAATTTTCTTGCCGTGATTTCGATTTGAACGTTTGAGCAATCTGGTTTTCTATCTTTCTCTGTCTCATGAAATCTTCAAATATAACTTTTACATAGTGATTTTGATTTTAGTTCTTAGGAGATTAAACAAATATTTTTCCTTTTAATTTATCAATTTCCGAATCGAAGATTGACAATTGAACTTGTTTAAAAATTTTGCAGAAGGAGAAAGGGCAAGAAAATTCTGCAACCAAGAAATCAACCTTGATCGAGAAATTCGCACCCAGGTTCGATGGCTTACGGTTCATTGAGACTCTGATCACTGCTCATAGATAAAATCCCCATCACCACAAGCTTCAATTTTTACCTGATTTGAAAACTTGTTTCTTTTTAATTGTTTTCACCTTTTTGGCCTGCTGTAGATTGTTAAGAAGAGAGAGTTAAGGTATCAAAACTCTTTGATTCAAATTTAAAACTTAATTGTATCATGATGATTATACGAATCAGTTGGACTAAAATTCGAGTTCGGGTTTCTAATCCAATTTCAATTTTGTTAGCAGTTTTTTGAGTTCATTATTGTATTTTCTATTCCTAAACTTAAAATTCAAGATCTTATTTAAAAATATCGAATTTTTTATCACTTGACTCGAGATTATGATATTGTTATGGCATGATATCTGCAGTTTGGTTCACACATTGATGGGCTATATAAAAACAGAGGGATTTTTATAAAGATTTATTCTGCTGTGGCCTTGCTGTTAGCTCTTGTCCCCTTTCTGCTGGATTGAGATGTTCATATTTTTTTTTCCTGAATACCATGACTATTTATCTGTATCAATAAAAATGGGCCTAACAACCCAATAAAAAGTTAAATGTTGAGATATAAATATAGGTTCCTTTGGTTTTAAAAAATAGAGATAGTTTTATTTTTTTAGAAAATAAAAAATATGTTTAATTGTAAAATTAAAAAAATAAAAATAAAAAATAAAAATAAATGAAAAATATGAAAACATAAAAAAATATGTTCTCAATATTTTCATTAAATTTGTTTTGAAAATTTAGAAACAAGATTTAAGTGACACGTGATCAAGTCCTAAAAAATTATTTTTTGGTTGCTCTCTCGATTTTTCAATACTTTGTCCTGACGAATTTGAATTAATCCACGTCGCACATTTAGTTTTGGTGGGTGAGTCTCCCAACGAAGATTTTCTGTACGTAGAAAGGATACTATATAGTAGCGGCTAAAGTTGTTATTGTTTATTTTGTATGAAAAAATATTGCCAAAAGTAGGGATGACAATTGGGTGGGGTTGGTGCGGATATCCCTTCCTCATATCCATATCCACTTCAAATTTTTATATCCACCACTTACTCACCACCCACTGTGGGTATCATTTTTTAAATCTACACCCGCTCAAGTGGGTACATTCTCAAATCCACCCCACCCCCACTACCTAATTGAGTGCCCACCACTCAACAAGTACCTGTCTGTATCCACTTGGCAAGCAACCACTAATATCAAATTATATAAAAATAAACCATAGACTTGTGTAAAGAAGAGTAAAACTTTGCATATTTTATTAATTGATCAAGTGCATATATATATAATACATTTACACATATATAAATTTAACAACAGCTAACTAACTAACTATAGCTAACTTAACTAAAGCACATTTATGCCGGTATAAATTTTACTTAACTACATCTAACTAACTAATGGCGGTAGGCAATTGTAAAGAATGTTTATACCCTAAGATTTGGTTAAATTATAAGGCACGCTCTTTAAAATCTTAGGGTTTACATAATAAGCTATGAACTTATTCCTAAATTCATAATGATCCAAAATTCATATGGTGGGTAGTTAGTGGGCGGGACGGGTGGATGCAGGGTGGGGTGGGCCGGGTGGATGCTGGCGAATACGGTGCGAGTAAGGTCTCAAATTCATCACCTACCCATTACCCACGGCGAGTATGACTTTTACATCCACACCCGTCCACTACCCACCAAACTTATACAGGTGCGAAATCCACAAAATTATACTCGTGCCATCCCTAACCAAAAAGGTCATACCGTTGTTTGAACATGTTTAAAAATATTGGACCTTTATTCGACTTTTTTAAAAGACTGAATTCAGTATTCAGTGAATTTGAAAACATTTTTAGTTCCTTTTTTAACGCAACCGACTATTTAGTGTTATCATGACACAACATGTTGGACTTCCTTTCCTTTCTTTTTAATCTAACTATGTTTCAAATTTTCTAATATTCCATTTCAAAAACCTTGCAAGAAAATTAACGCAAATTGATTAACTCATTTCAGTGTAGTCTTTTTCATTCCAAAATTCTAGGTTGAGTTGATTTGTTAACCGAACTAATCAATTCAAGTTCAGTGTAGTCTTTTTCACACGATTTTTTTCAATTTCAATTTTGAAAACTTAAATTTGTTATTCGTTCAATTGAACCAACCGATTACTCACTCTTAGAAAAACATAATTTTAGTCATGGATGAAGAGAAACTAAAAGGTCTTTTTGACAGGAATTTTTTTAACATTCTTAATATGATCTTTATGGTAATGCGCACACCTTACAAAAAAAGTTGTTCGAACTCGAATCTTCTAGAAAAACGACTTCTTGAGTTATTTGACCGGAATATTTTAAAAAGAGAACGGGAGACATGAAATACATGTATGTACATATAGAATCATACACTGGGGACACTTTTAGATAATAAAACTCAACCATGGCTCACAAAAATATTAGAACATCACACGACAAACCAGACCTTTAAAACAATCATATATATATATATATACTCTGTAAACAACTAACGATAACATCCACATTTGCTATTAAACCGTTCAAAGCAAGTGAGACAATGTGAGCAAGAGTCCAGAGGTGAGCAGGAGCAACGCCGGGTGAGCAAAGGGCATGGCATCATTAGACGGGGGTTCCGTAGGGCATACGACACCCTCCTTATCCTCCGTGCACAAGTTGGAGAACAGCCCCGGCGGGTATTTCCCGTACAGGTTTATGTAACTGAACATGGTGGAAGCACAGTTGGTACTCTGGTCATTGATTTTGTCGAGGAAAGGGCAACCGAACTCACTGAGTGCTTCGCAACAGCCTTTGCGCGGATACTGCGGTCCTTTGCACTTGCTTGTTAGGATCGTGTAATTCTTGCGCGTGAAGTCTTCATCGCATTCTGCACGGTTCCTTACATCAGATTTTTAGAGCCATCAAATGATGTCGAATTAAAGTATACCGATTAAATCTCGAATTCCCAGGTTTAAAGTTTCGAAAACTTTCCAACTATATTCAAAAATTGTATAAATAACTATGAATGTAGAAAACAGATACGATTCAAGCCATGAAAAATTCCCAGGTTTTCTTCTTCTTTTTCAGCAAAAAACGAAACGTACCCTTTTTAGCCTGAAGGAGGTTACGCCCAATAGTTTCATGAGCTCTCAAGGCAGCCTCTGCATGCAAAATAAACTAAACGTAAAGTTGAATTCAAAACATGCATGCACTTTCTCTGTCTCTCATACATACATGCATGCATGCATAGAATTTGTAATTAATTATGGGAAATAAAGAAAGGAAGAATTACTTGAAATGTAGGCTGGAGAGGCAAACCCAGTTAGAAGGGAAAAGGAAACAACAAAGAGAAAGGTTAGATTTAGAAGATTTAAACCCATGATTCCTTTCCTTCCTCAGTTTTTGGAGACCCTGTAATAATAATATTCTATGATCTCCTCAGAACAGAGGCCAAGTCTCCCTTTCGTCTTTCCCTTTCCTTCCCCCCCATTGTTTGTTGTTGTTGTTTTATGGTTTCCTTTCTTACCAAACAGAGAGGAAGGGGAGGGAAGGAGAGGAAAAAGTTGCAAAATTGTAGGAACATTTTTTTCCTGGACAAAATAATTCAATGCAAGCCAGTTACATATGTTTATTTTTGTTAATTGCCAACTTAAACGTAAGATAACAATTTAGAATGTAAAGTTACATTTTCATTCAATTTAGTCATTTAATTTTAGTAATCTTCTAATCTAAGTGTTAGAAAGTAATTTAAAAATCATTTGAAGTGAATTTAAATAATTATAATTATAATTATTGTTTAATACAATTATAATTTTAGTCCTTATTGTATTATGAATTTTAATGATTTTTATTATATATATATATATTAAAAATTATTTTATATTTGTCGTACCCTTGTCGTACTCGTACTTTGTATTTTTAAAAATTGCCGTTTTCTGTCCCCGTACTCGTCCTCGTATCCGTATCTGTGTAACTTAGACCAAAACCAAACACATGAATTTCGACCTACATTTTGTTAATTTCGACCTACATTTTGTTCGAGAAAAGGTTGCGGCTGAAGAGTTTCAGGTCAATTATATGCCTTCACAAGCAAGGGAGGATTTAAATGGAGCTTAGTGGGGTCAATTGACTCCACATGGGTCTAGAGAATCCTTGTAAAAATAGAAAAGTTTGAAGGTAGAGATAGAAATCAAATATATTTAAACTTACTTAACCTTACTTAGTTCGTTTAATTTTGATTTTCTTAAACCCACTTAACAAGAAGTTTAGACCCGTCACTGTTCACAATATCAAATAGATGATGTTCTAACTAAAGCAGTGGCCATTACCAGATTTCAATCTCTTCGACACAAGCTGTGTGTTGTTGATTTTCAAGATATTAAACTTGTTAGTTTGTTAAGAACGGTTAGACTGTTATTAATGACTGTGTAATCAGACTTTAAATAGCCATGCATTGGTTCATTGTAATTCACGCTTTTGGAATCACAGAGTTAACTCAACCATTATTCTCTCTTTTACATTTTCTCTGACAGTTACCAAACTACCTTCATCATTCTCTTCAAGGTTTAACACTTTTTTTCTCAAAAGCAACAAGTTATTGTGCTTGGTAATCGTATTAATTTTTTCTTTAGTACACAATTTTCAATAAAAAGTGTTGAACATGATTGGTTGATAAATAATTTAATGTTGAAAAATATTAAGCCGACTTTAAAAATATATATTTGAAATATTTTTTGACTAAAAATAAGATATTCAAATTAGTATATTTTGTTTCTCAACGTGTCCACTAAAGCTAGTCCAATGACAGTGACACAAGTTTTAAAGCTGATATACTATTATCAAACCAAAGTTTTAAAGCCGACTGATATGGTATGTTTTTATTCTCTGGGTTCGATTCTGTTTTCATGTTTGGATTCTGGGATTTATACTGTTTTCAACTTTCTGATTCTTCCACCCTTCATTTTGTAGGTTCTTTTTCTCTCTTTTGTTATGAGATTTTGTAGTGTTTTAAGTTTGCTCATAGTTTTAGAACTGTTCTCTGCTAGTTTGCTTAGCTTCTCTTTCCTCGTGGAATTTGAAAATTTTCAACTTTCTTTTGGCTGAACTTGGAATGTTAGGGCCTTTAAAACTGAGCGTTTCTGAATTTAAGTTTCTCTGAAATCTCCACCAGGTTCAAAAAGTAGCTAAAAAAAAAGCTGAATTTGGGTTGGGGTGTTTATCTTTTTCTCTCATGTTGGGACCATGTAAAGCTCTGTCCTCATTGATATACCTTCATGCTTTTTACAATCTAGCATCAGTTTTTTTTTTTTTTTTTGTAGTATTTGTTTTGATTCAAAATTACTCATTCTTAGGCAACCAAATAAAGAAACTTCAAAAAATCCATAATTAATCAATTTGATATGAAATGGTTAGTTTCATCACAAAGATTTGTTACCATTTGTTGAATTGGATTACAAAGATGCCTTCATGCATAATCTTATGCTTTAGTGTTTTGCTTGAGGAAGAAGCATGGATCTTGTAATTATTATCAATCAAACTTTTGGTGTTTCAATTAAGATTTTCTTGATTCTAATCTGGTATTTCTTTTACAGATTTTGGCAGCAGATGGCCACTGAACAGTACTTTGAAGTTGCTAATGACCCTTTAAGTGGAGAGGGTAAAGATTCCTTGGAGAAGTGGACGAATTCACCGAGTTCGGTAATGGGTTCCGATGACGATCCCTCCGCCGGTTTTGACTGCAACATCAGCCTCGACTCAGTGCAGGATCCGGTGGTTACTCTATGGGGTCACCTGTATTGTTGGCCTTGCATTTACAAATGGCTTTGTTTTCGGACCATCTCCACTGAAAACCTGGACCAGAAACACCAGCAGTGTCCGGTTTGCAAAGCTGATGTTTCACATGCCACACTGATTCCGCTTTACGGAAGGGGCGTAACGCCCAAGGCATCAACCGGCAACACTCCGAAGAGACCTCTTGGTCCTTCTTGTGGCCTTGGGAGGATAAGGTCACTTAATACAACCGGTGGTCTACAGTTTCGGCAGCCATTCGATCACCATGGTTATTCATATCAACCACAAATGTACTGCACTCAACAGGGCGGTTATCCTGATTCATCGATGCTTAGTCCTGGTGGCACGGTGATAAGTGTACCAGATCCGGTGACCCGAATGCTCGGTGAGACGGTATACACAAGGGTATTCGGGAACACGGTATACAAATCCGAAATCATACAATCTTGCAGGCAATTGATGCAAGCCGAGCAGAATAAGTTTTTTCCTATGCTACTGCATGTTCTTCTGTCTTCTTTTGTTCTGAGTTTTAGTTCTCTGCTTTCGTCGGAAAAATCATACCCGTATAGGAGAACAAGAGAGCACAAATTTCAGCAGGATGTATTAATAATACAGTATGAGATGTTGCCGTCTCCTCTCCTATGCTGCTTATAGCATTTATACGTATTCGAACTTAAAAATCAATCATCTCGTGAAGTTTTGGGCTATTGGATAGCTTAAACCTGGACATGTAATATTTTAATATATGATATATACATATAGGTTGCATTTGTTGGCTACTGAGAAACTACCAAGAAAGAGAGGTCCATTGTTGGTTTCTGGTTTTATATATCTAGTTTAATCAAAGTTAACTTCCAAAATGGGATGAAATAAAATTTTGTTTCTAATTTTATTCCAATACACAAAATGGTCCCATGCTCGATCTTATTGTTGTTGCTTGGTTGGATTTTGTTGAGCTAGTTGATATTGATCACGATAAAAAATTTAAAAATTCTTAAGATTTTATAAAAAGTATTTTTTAAAATTTATAATCGTAACATGACATACGATAATATTTAAAAATATTGTTAAAATTTAATGGTAAACGTTGATCAAATGAATTAATTGATTTAAGGCTTAAAGGTTAAATCAGTCCTCAACAAAAAATCAATTTCTTATGAAAATTTTTCACTCAATCGAGCCCTTAGAATTCAAATTATTGATCAATCATGCCCTCAAATTCAAATTGCGATCAATTTAGCTCTTCCGTAACGTTGACTATTAACTTAAAAGTAGTTATTATGATGATGACACATGGCACGCTCTGAACGTGCTACATCATCAAAATCGTAAATAATCATTTAAAAATTTAAAAAAAAAATTAAAATTATAAAATAATATATTTAAAATTAAAAAAACTGAAAAATATTTAAAATTACAAAAAGATAAAAATATAAAATATAAAAAAAATATTTAAAAAATTCAATAAAAATCTAAAAAATATTTAAATGTGTAAAAAAATAAAATTGTGTATAAAATTATAAAAATATTTTGTACTTAAAATCAAAAATATAAAAAATTGTAATAATTATTAAAAAATATATAAATATTTATAATGACATCATATTTAAAAATTGTATATATATTTTTTAAATATTTAATTATAAAAACCCCAAGTTTCAAAAAATTCAAATCCTAACCCTAAAGCCTAACACTACATTCCCAATTATCAAATCAGTTTAATCGACGGTGGAAGTTCTTGATACTGTGGCAGACGATGGTACCGGTGAGAAGAAATATTGTGGGAGAACAGGTTGGGTGATGCAAGGGGTGTCACGACGGGGAGTGGTTGGTGGTTGAATTGGTGCTAATGCTTGATTTAAGAATTTATGTGGCTTTTTGAAAGAAATGAATTTTTGGGTTTTTTTAGAAAAGATATTTTATTTTTTTTAATAAAAAATAAAGGAAATCAGAAAAATTAATTTAATTTAATATTTTTATCATTTTATAATATTTTATAATTTTGTAGATTTTTTTATAATTTTGTAGTTTTTTAAGATTTTTTAAAAAATGATTTTGATGACGTTGTACGTCCAAAGTGTGCCACATGTCCTTCTATCTTTGACTGTTAGAGAATATTAACGGTCAATATGATCAACGTAACGCAGGGGCTAATTGGGTATAATTTGAATTTTGAGGGTAATTAGTTTTTTAATTTTTAGTTGAGGCCCAATTGGAGCCTTGATTTAATTTATTGGTTCAATGACTTAATTGAATATAAAAAAAATCATAGATTTAATTGATTTTTTTCTCTCAAAAGTATAATGGCTTCTTACCTCCTTACGTATTTTAAAGTATTTTTATAAAAAATATAACTTTAAATAAAAAAAATAAATGAACATACTTATTCATTAACAAAAAAAAAAGTGAATACACCTTTTTAAACTCGTTCAATTAGTGAATGTACATAATTTTTTTGTTCTTTATAATCAATTATTTAATTTAATAAACAGACAATTATAACTGAGTTCACCCAATAATAACAGCAGTCACTATCTATAGCCTATATCCTTGCCAGGAGCTTAAAAGCCCCAGGCTGAGCTTTCAATCCAGGCCTCAGGTCCAAAACACACATTCACCCAGAAAATTTGCCCATGAAAAGCCCTCAGCTCCCCAAGCGTAAGGTTTGAACCGGTAAGCAAAGTAGACACATCTTCCAATAGCATTGAAAACAGATGCAGGAAAATAAAGCCAAACAGAAAATATATCTAAGATATCAAAACCCAAAATAGTAAAACATTCAAACAACATCGAAATCTACTCATAAGATGCTAGACAAGTTTTTCTTTTTTAAAAGAAAACCCTCAAAAGTAAGAAAAAGCAGGATTGAATCCTTCAAAATCATCAGCCTCTGATGTGCTTGACTCTGTTCCAGCCTTTCTTGCACGACTCTCCCACGATCTTCACGCCCTTTTTCAAGAAAACCTTGAGCTCCTTAGCTCTCTCTTTTACTTGCTGCTCGAACCCAGCCATTGAACCACTGCTTAAAAAGGAAGGAATTTTTTTTTTTTTTAATCTCGAGTTTTGCTTACTCCGTTTGTGTAGACGACTGCTGTAACTGAGAAGGAAAACTCCGAGGGTTGTTTTTAAGCAGGGATGTGAGCTTAGGCCTCGTCGGATCCAACGCATCAAGAGACACGTGGCGGAGATCTGATGGGGGATGATCACGTTGATTGAGGGCTAAGCATGGAAATGAAAAAGATACGTTGGATTTTTTTGGTTGGTTTTTCCGTTTTGGATGGTCCCATTTACCCCACAACTTTAAAAGTTTTTTAGAAAAAAAATTGAAAGTTGTTAGCAGAGTGAGTGAGCATTTTCAATTTGGAAGTAAACTCGATGAAAGTAAAATGTATTTGAATAAAATTTGATTTGATTCGGAAAATTAATTTTTTTACTTAACTCGACATTAAAATATAATTTAATTTATCTTAAATTATATTTTTATAAATTTGACTCGAAATTTTTTTAAATAAAATTTAATTTATAAATATAAATTTTAATAATTTAAAACTTTTAATAATTAGTGGATTAATTTCCAAGTTTAAGTGGAATCCCAAAATTTTGTCATATTTGTATATTACATATGAAAAAAAATGAAGATATATATATATATATTGTTATAGAAAATCGTTTAAATTATAACCAATTGTTATCATAACATTCTAAAATCTACAGTTAAATTTGAACATGAACTCGACTTGACTCAGCTTAAAACATTTTCAAATAAAGTTTGAGTTATAAAATAGGACTCTTAAATTTAACTAACTCAAAATTTTTTACTCGACTCAATCGAATGCACAACTTTTAGCAAACAAAAAACTAAATTTTAAAAATTATAAGTTTAGAAAATCTTATGACTCGAACACGATTTATAGGTTACGAAATGAACACACTTGATCAATAGATCAAACTTGCATATAATATGATGTTAATATAAAAATTTAGATGAATTAAATATATTTTTTTGAATAGTGTTAAGGTAATTACAATATGGTATTTTTTATATATATTCACGTATCTTTAATTATTTGACAATGTACACTTGCAGACAAGAGATTTTTACTCGGGTCTACTAGGATGATTATCATTATTTTTTCTACTTTGACCACTTATTCGGTTCAAATATAATTTATTTATAATATTAAACAAAGACAACAACCAAATTAAAATAAAATATTAATTAATAAAATGAGAAGAGTTTAAAAATCAGTAAGGAACTTCTGTGGTTTTGCCTTTATATTGAGCACAGCTCAGCACTAAAACAAAACTATGAGTACACAAATCAAAGGCGCCCCCAAATGGTTTAAAATCATGAATTATTACCGATTATCAACTACTAATTTCACGTGAAATAAGACATTATATCTTTTAAATAAGATTAAGTTTAAATTTTGACGTTGTAAATGATGACCATTTTATTTTTATATTAAATTTTATGGTATCGAATTGAATTAATCAACTGAATCGAATACCGATAATTCTAAAAAAATAGATTAATAATCCTAATTGAATAAAACTTTGGCACAACAGCTCATTTGCATTAAAAAGTGATTCACCAGCTGGACTTGGCTAAAAAAAGGCTTCAAATTCTTCATTGTACTGTATATGCGATTCTGTTGACACATTTTTTTAAAAAAGTATTATAATAGGCAGATGAAATTTGGGATTAATTTTAGGGTAAATTACACCAAAACCCTCCACCCTTCATGTGTAATCTAAATCGGTGCCACCTTTTTCTAATCACGGGTATTGTCTAAATCGGTGCCACCCTTCATGAATTAATCTTTTTGTCTCTGAATCAGTACTTGGGCATGGTCTATTCCATATTCTTAGGCCGTAGGGATGGGCATGGACCCGGATCCGATGGATTCTAAGGTTGGATCGAGTGAAGAAATAATTCATGTAGGGTGGAATCGGGTCGTCTCCCTTTATTTATATATATATATTTCAATCACATCATTAATTTTATTAAATAAAAACGTAAGAGAATAGGAATAAGTACTATTATCCCCTTTACTTTTAATGAAAATAGAAATATATATATATAATATGTATTTTATTTCGAGTTTAAGGCATATTTTATTCCTAAAATTCGGATTAGGTGGAAAATTGCAATGTGAAGGGTCGGGTTCGAGTGGAAGGTTTATATTTTTGGGTTAGTTAAAAACTCGACCCATGCACATTCTTATTCCAAAACAAGTCAGTTATTTTAAATAAATGATAAAATACGCTAGAGGTCATTTAGTCATAGGTTTAATAACAAACAAGTCACTCTTCTTCTAACATTAATAATTGAGTCACTCAATTATAGATTTAGAAAAAAAAAATAAGTCATTTTTCTTCTAAAAGTAACAATTGAGTCACTCAATTATTGATTTAAGAACAAACATGTCACTCAATTAAAATTGTGTGACTACCCCTATCATTAAAATTAAAAAAGGGCTTGATATAATCAAAATTTCAGTCCTTGAAACTTATGCATCCTATAAATTTGATCCTAATTCGAAATAATTCAATAAACTTAACCAATCATATTTAAAAGTTTTGGCACTGCATCATCTTGACACACCCTCTGACCACTTACCACACTTCATGCTATTGTCCATCAATATGATAATCAACAGATGTGATAGCTCGACATACACAATCACTTCACTACTAGACAACTGACAGATTAATGAAATATACTCATTATGACTTTAATGTCGCTTGCTAGTAGAGACAACCACTTCACTAATGATTTTTTTAAATATAAAGGGTTAAGTTTATTGAATTATTTCGAATTATGACCAAATTAATATAATGAATAAGTTGTAAGGGACTAAAATTGTTATTATACCAAGCCCTTATTTCAATTTTAATGAGAGGGTGACTTAATTGACACAAAATATTAAAAAATTTAATTGAGTGGCATGTTTGTTCATAAACCTATAATTGAGTGACTTAATTGTTACTTTTAGAACAAAGTAACGTGTTTGTTTCTAAACTATAATTGAATAACACAATTGTTACTTTTAGAAGAAGAGTTACATGTTTGTCACCAAACCTCAAGAGTTAGGCTTTTCATCACATTTCTTAAGGAGAGTAACTCAGTTTGTTTCGTAAGTATAACCTTGTTTGACAAATAGCGGTTTGAGTTAAAATTAGAGTTTTGATCGGTCAAATCTGCTAATTTGGATGTTTGGTGAATAACATATTGTAATAGCAGATTGCGATGAAACCTCTAATTTTTAAAAAAGCTGCTAATATGAGTTTTTTGAAATTAGAAGTTTTGACATAAGAGTTATAAAGACCCTTTTACCTTCAACAATTATAAAAATTCTCCAAATAACCTAAACTTAACCTTTTTTCTATTTGTTTATTTACTCTCACGTATTTACATTGTGACATTTATAAACTTATACTTTTTATTTTTTATTCTCACACATTTGTATTTGTATTTAAATTTAATAATTAATAAAATTGTATTAAAAATAATTATATAAATAATAAATTAATATATATATGTCCTTCAAATATGCTTAGTAATGTTATATTAAAAATATTTTTAATAATCTAATTAATATTAATAGATACATAATATTGATAACTAATAAACTATTCAAACAAGTATCGAATATAAGCATGTCCTTTTGCTTGTTTAAATAATCAAACAACTATCACTATCAAATAATTTTACCAAACAGTTTTATACAATCAGCTACTACAATCCGTTAGTCAAATCAACAATGCAATCAACTATCAGCTAATGTAATCCGCTATCAGCTAATTGTCATACATGTAGGGTTGTGCATTTCGGATATTCGATCCGATCCAAAAAATTTTGGACAGGCAATTTAGCGATCCGATTTTTTTGATTGGATATCCGAATATCTGAATTTATAACTTGATTTAATTATTTTTTGATTTGGCGGCCTTATCCATAAAAAATTTAGGTTTTCGAATATAACAATCAATAAATTATTGAATATAACAAGATTTGTATCCATAGAAATTTTAATTTTTCATAAATAACAAGTAAAAACATTGAATATAATAAGATTCATATCTATAAAAAATTAGAATTTTCGAATATCGGATCATCGGATATTCGATCCAAATATAAAATAACTATTCGTATCTGATCCGAATTATCTAAAAAACAGATCGGATATCCAAAAATTCAGATCGAATCAATGGATAAATGAATCAAATCAATAGGTTCAGATTTTTTTTGCACACCCCTACAAACAGCCTATATATTACATCAACACTGTACCAAATGTCCGTTGTTAGGAAATAATTTAATTGAATCTGTTAACGATTTGTTATTATGTTGGACTTATCAGTTTTACAGTTGGGTTTGTTATTAGTCCATTGGGCTTCTGTTTGGAAGTTAGATGAACTGTTGGCAGGTAGTTAGACATTGGGTTATAAATAATCATAATTTAAAAGTCAATAATTTATTTTCCTAGAGATAACACTTTTCATGCGGTACTATTGTTTCTGAATTTTCATAATTTATTTTGTGTTCCGGAGTGGCTATTCATCCAGATAATTAATTACAATTTAAAAGTCATTATAATTAATTATTCACGTAAATAATAATTCAAACATATCGCAATATGTATAATTATAATTAAGTATACCAAATTTCAATTGCTACGTGACTTATATATATATATATATATTACTATAAAAAATGTCCGGATTTAAATTTATACAAAATGAGACAACATGAACATCTTTAGTCAATCGACCAATTAATAGATCTATTGCCACGGGACTTTAAAACATACAAAATCATTAGTATTGACTTATATAGTTCCTAATTTCTATACCCGATATTAAAAAATCTAACATCCATACGACTACTATCAATTCTCATACAGCTCGTAAAGATGAATTAAGTGCAAAATCTTAATTGTAATTCGAACCGAGCTTTTATTTCAGCTTTTGTCTTGCCTCCTTAGTTGTATTTTTTTTTCAAAAGTATTATTTACATGTACGATTATTCTCGGTATTATAATTATACATGTCTACTGTGGATACTCCATCCTTTATTATTTTAAATAAAAAAAACAGTTGATTGAGGAGTGAGATACCATAACCATGGGTTGATTAGAATAAGGCTTAAATAAAAAATAAGTGTTCAAAGTATATTATTTTTGAACTTTAGGTGCATAAAGTATTTTTTTTGTAAATATAGGTGCCTAAAATTTTAAAAATTATAATTTTAGGTTCCCGGCTGTAAAAAAAAACCCCTTATCTATTTAAAATGCGACGCATGGCATAAATATTGATTTTTTTAATTTTTTTTGAAAAAACTTTAAAATTTATTTTTTTAAAAAAATCTCAAAATTTACAAAAATGTTCAAATCAGTCCCTAAATCCCCAAATCCTCTCCGCTATTGTCGTCGACCGCCGTCGCCGACCACACCCGTTCAGTCGCCGAACCCAGCCGATCATTTCCTCCTACTCGTCGTCCCTGAAAACTGGCAAACGGTGTACCAATCGAACGGTTATTTCACGTTCGACGTTTAATGTTCGGTTGGCACACCGTTTGTCGGATTCTAATAACGGCGAGCGAGGGGAATGGTCAGCTGGATCCGGCGGCCGAAAGGGTGAGGCCAGAAACGGCAGGCGGCGGCAGCGGTGAGGATTTGGGGATTATTTTAGAAAGTTTTAGTATTTCAAAAAAAATTTTTGTAAAATTTTAAATTATTAGAAAATAATTTAAAGAAATAAAAAATGACACGTGTCAATTTTGTATTGGTTAGCGGTCTTTTTAACGGTAGTTAACTACCAAACACCTAAAATTATAACTTTTGAAACTTTAAGCACATATTTTTATAAAAAATACTTTAAACACTTAAATTTCAAAAAAGCATACTTTAAGCACTTATTTTTCATTTAAACCTTAAAAATAATGAAAGCCAAGTTTTGTGGAATAAGCTAAATGGCTTCACATTCACATCACATGGTATCTTCTTCAACGGCATCTGCTTTTAACCACCAAATCAATAATTTTTTTCCTTAAAAAATAAAGCCTAATTGAAGATTATGCTATCATTAATATAATACTATTAATAACTAACAAACCAATCATGCTTTATTAAAAATAATAATTTACATATAATCGTGCATGTTTGTGTGCTATTAATATTTATTAATCAACACCATTACATGTGATGTTTGGTTAAAGACACGGTTTAATAAAAATTAAAGCTTCATACATATATAAATTTACACGTGAAAAAAAAAATCAAACACTCAAGATTTCAAGATCTCGAATTTTACTAATACAACCAATGGTTCGGACAAAGAAGAAATTCGATGAGATACTCTTTTGTACATATTTTATGTTTTAGATAAGTTTGTGGAGTGATTGGAGTTGTTCAGTTTCTTTGAATTTCTGGAGATTTTTGTCTTCCAGTTTCGTTGGGACTTGAATCAGCTCCCAAGTAACCCATCACACCACCAAAGCTAACAGAAATCTCATTATATAGTGATTGGCAAGAACATAGGTCGAATTTTATATTAGGAAACGAACTTATAAAATTTTAAAAAATAAAATATATTTTTAATAAAAAATACATAAAATATTTTAAATCACAAATAAATTTTAAATTTCTAAGGGGCGACTGTCTCCTCCAGCCTCCTCGGTCCATCCATGTTGATCGGAACTTGGAAGGTGCTTTCCCCAAACAAATCAATGTTGCTTAATCCATTAAATTACAAGTATTTTCGGTGGAGAGGGCAATATCAATTAACAATGCCCAACTCTTTAAATAAACTTTCAATTTTTTTTCTTTCAATTTTTTTATTAAATTAATTATTAAAAGATACAGTTTGATTAATATTTGGAAATTCGGGTAAAAATTGAGTGTCACAATATCCTAAGTAATGAAGTGATATTAACATCCTCCTTATACATGGTTTAAACTTTTTCCTCTCCTAATCACAAAAATAACCAAAGAGAAAGTTCCTAGGATTCTAATTTATAGTTAAACCTAAGCTTTCCACATTAAACATGTTTAAATGTAATTGGCGTGATTTTAAATATTCAGTATGCAATGCTTATATTATTCAAACCCCTTCTAATTCATAAATTAAAAATATTAAATATTTAAATATTTTTAATTTTAAATCTTTCTGTATATTATAAAAAAATATCAATTGAATTATACTAAATCAATCGTTGACATGATTTTTATTACACATGCAGGGGTATATGATATATATTTACATGATAACAAATATATGCTATATGATTAATTTTGTTACAAAACCAATCCGATGAGATTAATTTTGATAGGGTCAATCGGTTCAGTGGTCCACTTCTGGAGCAGATAACGGATTATTATTGCACAGACGGTAAACTTTTTCTTCCGTTATTAGGGGCCCACCAATAATTCAATAATTTCCACTACCACATGTTCCCAACTGCCAAAACGACATCGTTTGGAAAACACCAATAATAATAACGACAAACCTTCTGTCACATCACATCGCCCTTTAACGAAAAATAAAAATCCTTAATATCTCCAATCTCCTTATTGCTTATACGGAGTATTAGTCTATTTTTTATTTTGTTTTTATATTATTTCTGCTCTATTATTTATTGCATTATCATTTTGTTCTTCGATAAAAAAAACCATTTTATTCTAATTTATTCTCTTATACTATCACAATGTTTATTCGAGTGGTATTTTTTATTAAAAAATACCACTTGACCCAATGTTTATTGCATTAATTCTTATCAATTAAGTTAAGATTTTTTAACATGAAAAATATACTTTTTGAACTTTAAAATTTTAGAATTTTTTTGTTGTTTTTTCGATTTATAGAGCTTCGTTCTGATTAATCCGAATCAACCTGCATCGTCCACGTAATTTTGGTGCGTGAGTCTCCCAGCGAGAACTTATATGCAAGATATTGAACTCCAGACTTCCTTAAATGATAACAAGCTACTTACCACTTGAACAAATCCCAGCTGATTTAAAATTTTATATTTTTACTTCAACTTTCAACACAAATTTTCTGACTTCATCTCTGTTTGAATTTTTTAAATCAATAAAGTGTACTTTTATAAATCTCAATGGCAATTTTCACATTTACTCTGAGTAAGAGCAATTGTAAATAAACCAAAAAAAAAAACTCACGTACATGTTGTAATTGAAAAACTTCCTCCAATGATTTTGGCTCTCAATTATAAGTTAGTGTCATTAATTTCCTTTTCAATAACATTTTTGATTTTTCCACTTTAATGATTGGTTTTATCGTAAACATATATAACTTCCGAGTTGCTTCAATATGAAGCTATCAATTCAATTACCAAATAACATGTCATCGATCACGTTAAACACATGATTGTTTTTTAGAATTTAAATTTATTAATATATTTTTTAAACTATCTTTATAATTATTGGTGTCTGATCCATTGATCGACTTATTTAGATTGAATACTGCAAAGGTTCGTACAATCATTCCAACTCAACTTGTCCCATTCATAGCACCAATTTTATCTTAATAATAAATGTATTTATACTTTATTATTTTCTAAATTTATCGTACTTTTTTATTTTTAATCAATAAAATATAAAAAATCAGGAATTAATGTTGACTAATAAATAAATAAATACAAGAATTATTGTACAAAACACTAATTCAAGGACTAATTTTGGTTAAGAAAAAAATTTAGGGACCAATGTGAGAAAATTAATCAAATTCAAAGATTAAATCAAACTTATCCCTTTTATTTTAATTTTCTTTGTATCTAATAAATGTAAATACTTAATGGATTCTAATATTCAAAAGATAATTTAATTGAGTAAAAATATTTGGCCGATTGACTAAATTGTTTATTTTTGTTCCCTTCTATTTTTTTAGGTTATGAGTTTTAGACCTAATAAGAGTATCACATTCCTTCTCTTCCTCTCTAAGTAGAATTAGGATTTATCAAAAAAATTTAATTATTTTAGAATAACAATACTTGATTTCAATATTGATAATAAACAGGTTTAGATTTTAAAGCAGATTAATAAATTAAAAATGTTAAAAAATCACATTTTTTTACACGCTACTAGAATCTCAAATTCATAACACCTTTTCACATATCAAACTTGTAAACTAAAATTATTGTTGCTCCAGAATTTTTATATAACCAACATTTTTTTCCACTTATACAGTCTCCATTATATATATATATATATATATATATGGACGGACACATAATTTTAGGTTAGAGAGTGAACCTATAAATTATTAAGGGACAAATTTATAAAAATTTAGAAAAATAAAAATAAATTTTCAATAGAAAATACATAAAAAATTCTAAACACTTCCTAGAGCGTATAGAAATTTCAAATTTTTAGTGGGCGCCGCTCCAGCCCGGTCCATCCCTATATATATATATATATGCGCGCGCGCGCTCACGAAGACCGGAATTCTGCCTTCAGTTTTTCAACATCAGATGCAAATAAAAACTGTCGGCAGAACTAGTTAGCTATATCATTATCACCTGCATTTTACTAACTAATATCTCCTTCACTTTTCTTTCAACTTAATCTACACCTTCCAGAACAAGTGGTGGCGCCGCCAGTTAACACAATGCAGCGCCGCTGTGGGTTCATTGGGGCTACCACATTGTGTTTCCTCTTGTTGTTGGTGTGTCTAAAGGTGGCCGGTAAGGTCTCTATTCCACATAATGTTACTGACCTACATTGGCATCCCGCCACCGCCACTTGGTACGGCAGTCCTAACGGTGATGGCAGCGACGGTAAGATCCCATCATTACCTTCTGTTTTGCCTTTGAAATGGTTTCGAACTACTTAAGATCGTTCCACTTCTCAATTATGCCTTGATTATACTTTTCAAAGTTGGATTATATAATCTCTTATTTCTATTCCTAGGCGGAGCATGTGGGTACGGATCGTTAGTTGATGTGAGGCCGCTGAAGGCCAGAGTCGGAGCGGTGAGCCCGGTGCTGTTCAAGAGCGGGGAAGGCTGTGGATCTTGCTACAAAGTTAAGTGCCTAGATAAGAGCATATGCTCAAAGAGGCCCGTGACCATCATTGTAATGGACAGGAGCCCTCCCGGGCCCGGCGTCATCGGCCGCACCCATTTCGACCTAAGTGGTGCGGCCTTTGGTCATATGGCTGTACGTGGTCAGAGTACGCAGCTCAGGAACCGAGGCGAACTCCGAGTCTCGTACAGAAGGCATGTGCTAGCTCTAGTGTTTTTTTCAGTCTCAATATATATTATTGAAAAAATTCTGAACTGAATAATTTGCTGAACTAAAATTGCAGGACCCCATGTAAATATCCAGGGAAGAGTATTGCATTCCATGTTAACGCTGGTTCAACTGCGTTCTGGCTATCACTTCTTATTGAATTCGAGGATGGAGACGGAGATATTGGGTCAATGCAGATAAGAGAAGTAAGTCTAAAACAAGGATTAGCCTTGGTATTATTATTACCACCGATGTTTTGTGCGTATGTTTTGTCCTGATGACGCCAACGTGCTTAGTGCTGGTTCAAGTGCATGTGATGCATGGGCCAGGCTACACTCAAAAGTCCCATCCGTGCAGCATCTTCAAAAGAAATATAATCTGAATGTCATATGACATTAGCATGTGCATGCTTCATTTGGATGCATATTGTTATATTTTGACTCAAATTTTAATTGTTAATTAAGTTGGGTTTTATTGTAATTCTAGTGATTGAAGATTACTTGGTAATTAAGATTTACTTTGATGAGTAAATATTTATTTTAGGTAGGAGATCTTATTGAATAAGGTTTCTTGGTGACCAAGTATTTGGGTCTATAAATATAGACTATGTGTAATCCTTTGAATTACGAGAGAACAAGAGAATGAGAGTTAGAGAGAATTATTCTCTGAGGAGATGTAACCACACCACTTTTAGGTTTTCTACAACTATTGTGCCTACGTTGTAGAGATGAGTATTATAGGGATGTTGGGAAGAGTGTTTTGGTTCCACCGGGTCATGAGATTTGTACACCGGGTTTTGGGATTACACGGGTTATCATGTATTTGTACTCTTCGGGTTCTCTACGTTATTAGTGGATTGTTCGTTTCTCTCGTCCGTGGAGGTAGGCTATGCTGAACCACGTTAAATCTTGTCTCATGTGCATGTCTTGGTCTATGTCGTTATCGCTTTGGTTATTTTGCCGCATACTAAATTCCTAACACATATTTATATAAAAACATTACTATCTTCTAAACATAAAATAATGAACAATAACCGTGAGATTTGGATGTATGCATCGGCAGGCGAATTCTAATGAATGGCTAGAGATGAATCATCTATGGGGAGCAAATTGGAACATAAATGGGGGACCTTTGAAGGGACCATTCTCAGTGAAGCTGGCAACATTGTCAACAAGAAGAACACTGTCGGCAAGAGATGTCATTCCCAGAAACTGGACACCAAAAGCGACTTACACTTCTCGTCTTAACTTCCTCTAAGTAACAATAATTGGTCCATCACAATAAGCCATAAGGGCTCTTTCTTTTCTTCTTCTTAAGGTGTTGTAGTTGTAGGCCCTCTCCAAAGGAGAGTGTGCTTTAGTGTATTATTGAATGACATTCATGTTTGAAGAATGTAAGCTTGTGGTTCTGTTGGGTTTCGACTTTTTGATGTAAATTTGGATCGTTGAATGTGAAATGTTACTTGTTTGGTCAGTTTTAGAGTGGATATGATTGAAGCTGGTGGCATTACAAGTTTTAGGTGTGCGGTGGATCACACTATTTAGGCACATGCAAAGTGTGGTAATGTCGAAGAAAAGTAGATGTGGGGAGTTTAGAGTGCTGACAAGCACGTGGTGGAGATCATATTGAAACTTCACCGAGAATGAGATATGCATATACAAGAAAAAGAAAGGAATCTCATTGGGGAATTTATTGTCTATGTGTGAGGCCACCTGTTTGTGGATAATGGATAGCCACCTGTTTGTGGATACTGGATAGGCAGTGTATTCAGATTGGTCTAATAATATGAGACACTAGATTCTTTAAGTAAAGTTAAATGTTTGAATTCTGACATTATGAATGAAACAATTGGATTGAAATGGTTCTCATAATGAACCTCTGCATTATCTGATCCGAATTAATTAATCAATAAATTGTATACCGATAATTATATAAAAAATAAAATTCATAAATGTGTTTGATAAAGGTAGGGTCCCAAATGGGAAAACAAAAGAAGGTTTAGCCAAAAAATAATTTAACACTTGGAATTAATAAGGAATAAATTAGATAAAGGTAATATTATTTTGGCCAGTAAATGGTCCAATGAACCTGCAACTAGAACTGAAAAATTGTAGGTTCAGTAAGAGATATGTTGAAGTGGGTTAAGTGTACAGTCACACTCTCTAAAAAATTTAAATTTTTACGTATTTTAAAAGTTATATTTTATTTTATATTAATAATTTAATTTTAAAAATATAAAATTTTCATATAAATTTATTAAATATAAAAATTTACGACCCTTAATATAAAATTCTGCGTTAGTACAGTAGAGTTGTACCAGAAGCTTTGACCGAAAGTTAGGGGTGTTCATGGTTAACCACGGTTAACCATTAAGAAAGAGTCACTAATTTTCTATGCATTCTTAAGTACATTATTAATAAGGGTAGCATATGGGTACAATTTTACATATTCCGTACCGTACCTACTTCAGTTGTGACGAAGATGAGTGTGAGTTTGGTAGGTAATGGACGGATGTGGATGTAAAATATCATACCCACCGTGGGTAGTGGATAGATGATACATTTGAGGCTTATTCGCTCGCTCCGCATTCGTCCGCTCACTAACTACCCATCATATGAATTTTGATTAAGTAGAATTTATATCAGTGTAAATATGCTTTAATTATTTTAGATATAGTTAGTTGTAGTTAACTAGAATTTACACAAGTGTAAATGCACTTTAGTTAAGTTAATTATAGTTAGTTGGTTAGTTATAGTTAAAATTATACCGATGTAAATGTATTACATGTATTCGCTTGATCAATTAATAAAACATGCGAAGTTTTACTCTTCTTGTAGAAAAAATTACATAATTCAATATTAGTGGTTGCTTGCCAGGCGAATATGGACGAGTACGAGTGGGTGGGTAATGGGCGTGGGGTGAATTTGAGAATGTACCCGCGTGGGCGGGTGTGAATTTGAAAATTGTTCCCTCACCCGTCCCGCCCGCCATTAAACATATTTGAAGGATGAATATATTAATTTTCTATCTATGAAGTTATTTTTTAAAACAATTTGATTAATTATAAAATTTAAATAATATTTGAAGTATATGTATTAATCTCATTATCTATTTGAAGAAAAACCAATTATTTAAATTACATATAAAAATGTGTTTCACTTCAAAAAAGTACATGTAGAATATTTAACTACAATGAGAATAAAAAAATATTAGTTTACTAATGTCAATGACAAAAGTAGGGTTGTAAATGAGCTGATACAGATCGCGAGCTACGCGAGTCTGACTCGAGCTCGAACTCGACTTAAGTTTTTAACGTGCTGTGCTGAGCTATTCGATATCTGACTCGAAACACTTGCGAGCTACTCGAAAATATAATATACTCATTTTTTTAAAATTAAAATAAACTAAAATGTATGTTGTAGAATAATAATAATAATAATAATAATAATAATAATAATAATAATTATTATTATTATTATTATTATTATTATTGTTGTTGTTGTTATTGATGAGTAAATTCAATTATTATTATATTATGGCTGCAAATGAGACGAGACAGATCGTGAGCTATTCGATTTTGAGTCTGACTCAATCAAAGCTTGGTCAATACTCGATTCAATTGGACTCGACTTGAGCTTAAACTCTGCTTGAGTTCTTAACGAGTCGAGTCAAGCACAACACTACTGGACTCGAGTTGAGTGATTTGAGCTTGAACTCTGCTCGAGTTCTAAATGAGTCGAATCAAGCTCAAAACTACTCGGGCTCAACTCAACTCGTTTACACCCCTAGACAAAAGCATCTTCATGACTCTTACATCAAAAACTCTAAATAAAAAATGTTACTCTTCTTAACTTATTCAATTTTAGATACCTAAATCAACTGTTGTAATTCGTTGTATACGAACAATCAAAATACTAGATTTGATTATTCAATCCTATTCCGTATTTGAGTTCCACAGAGTCCTCATTGGGCAAATACAATGGAGTGGACGGGCGTCGGAATCAGCTAAAACTTAACCCTGATATGAACCATGATCATCTAGAAATACTCTTTTTTATATATGATAATCTAGAAAAAGAGAAAGCATGCACTAGAAAAGCTTCCCTCCAGTTTCAAAATCAAATTAGAACAAAAGAAAGAATGTCTACCGATGATGTTGCAGACTTGAAATCCCCTTCAATGTCTCCCTGTTAGCTCTTATTCTCCACTGCCAACAGCTAACCGAAACTTAAAAAACAAACAAAACAAAACAACAAACTGAGAAACTAAGGTTTGGCATCACTTGGAAGCATCGGGAATGTCTTTAACTTTGCTATCAGCCTCAGCCGGAGCTGAAGTCTCTGGTTTTGGTTTTTCAGTGCCACCATTAGCCGCCGCCGCAGGTTTACTTTCTCCAGAAGAGGCTGCTGTTGTCGAAACTTTGCCGTTCTTGGTGTCCTCTTCCTTTCCATCCTTACTTTTTTTCCCATCTTTTTCATCTTTGGGTGGAGCCGGAGGCATCATATGAGGCGGAGGATTCTGTTTGAGCTTCACGAAAATTTGCCTCATTCTCGAAAGATCAGCAGGCTTCCCTGGCTTTGGTCCCTGAATCACGAAAGCCGACGGTGCTTTATCGGGGTCTTTCCTTCCTCTCTTCTTCTCGATATTCGCCACCTCTCGAGGAATGATCTCGGAGATTGCTTTCCAGTAATGGAGGTGAGCTTCTTTGTGGAACTTCTCTTGATTAGCCAAGTACAGCTGCATCAACAGTATACAAAATAATAGATTCAGTTCAGCCGTGTAAAAAAGCAATGGGAATTAATGATCATAATGCTAGTTTCTTCTACCTTCTCTCTTTCTCTGTTGTTAGCCTTATTGCTTTCACAGTTCTGATTCCTTTTCTCGTAGAAAGATCGTTTGTATTCATCGGCATCGGCGATTATCTGATCCCGCTTCTCCCTCTCCTTTTTCTCCTTTTCCTCGAGATGAATGGCGTTTAAGCTGTGAATGGAAACTGATTTAAAACAATGGACGGAATGAGACATTCCGATAAAGGAAGGGAGGTAGAACGAAACAAACCGGCGCCATTCGCGTCGTGCGAAGCCTTCTTCTTGCATCTGATCAGGCGGAGGCAACATGGGCTGCCCTTCGGAGATGAAAATACCATCATCATCATCATCATGACCATGACCACGACCACCAGCGCCACCAGGAATACCACTGCCATCCATCGCAGACCCTCCGAAAGGTGTCACGAATTCGGTGTTGGGGGCCGACATCCCGAAGCCATCAATGTTCGGGGAAGGTGGCTCTTTATGATTGTCAATGTTACTATTGATGTTGCTGTTGTTGTTGGCAATGTAGCCGAGGTTTTGACTGTAACTGCGAGTGTGATTGTGAGCAATGTGAGTAGTAGTATCGATGGTGAGATCATCGGAAGCGTAAGCTTGTGGAGGCGGGAAAGAGGAGGAATCGTAGGCTCCCATGTAGATGGCATCATCGTCGAAATGGCGAGACGAGGAGTTAATGTTCCCTGCTGCGTCGTTGTTCATCGTGTCTAACGACTCCATTGATGATCAAATGGAAGATCCTAAAAACTTTGGTTACGTTGGAAGTCTTGTGTGGCAGTGTGAGGGTTTCAGGTTTATGCTATTTTTGCTCGGAGTACATCGTTATATTCGGATCCAGAGAGGGAAAAGGGAGTTCGTTGGCTTGGCTGATATCAACAAATATATACTATTATGAAATTAAGTAATTATAATTTATTCATTTATTATAAAATTATAGGTGAAGTAATATTTCTTCGAATATGGACTGTAAAATCGACTTGAATGATCTAATTTTTTTTTTTGTATCAATACCTTGGCAGTCCACAAGTGCTCATGCTTTGTGTATTAGATGCTCATGCCATTGCAATTCCAAGCTGCCCTTTCCCAATTGTGCTCGCATTGAGCAAGGGCTTCCTCCCAATTCTATCAACAATAAATGTTGCAATCAATATAAAGGCCGTCTTTGTGACACCGACGGCCGTGGTTGCGGCAAGAAGTTTCGAGTTATTCTCGATCCCGGCATCCTAGAAGATTGTGGGACTATAGTACACAGTTGCAACTATTCCAGTTATGTTAGGATAATCAATCAACACTGAATGTGGTCAAGAGGGGGTAGATTGGCAATTTAAATTTTTTTGGAAGCAAATGAAAATGATAGACAATGGGACACAATGATTTATAGTGGTTCAACCTTCTAATAAAGTCTACGTCCACTAACTTAGCTTTCTACTAAGGATTTTAACCAATTTCACTATGAAATCTTCCCCTTTTCTAGGCTAAGGAGGCAATCGTTACAAAGGATCAAAACTTTCTACCCAAAGCTTGATCAAGATTCACTCTTGTACAAGAAAGATAATGGCAAAAAGAAAATGACCTCACAATTGCCCAAAATTACAAGAACACTCAACCCCAAACTTGAAATAAAAGATTACAATGAAAACACAAGTTGGGTACAAGGATTTAACTCTAAGAGCACAAGGGTTGAATTTTTGCTTGAGTACTTTGAATGTTGTTTAATTTAAGTTCATTAGTTATTGTTGTAGCATTGGAGACTTGTATTTATACCCCTTATTGAATTCTAGCCGTTTGGGTGGTTGAAGTCATCAATAGAGCCGTTGGGGATCATCTTTCCCGCAATAAATGCAGTATGGTGAACAACCGTATCGGTACACGAAGGTCTGTATCGATATCTCTAAGAACAAAAATATATTCGTTGTACAAGTCGTATCGATACGCGGGAAGCCGTATCGAAACGATCATAGTGTTATAATGGAGGCGTATCGAAACGATAAAGCCTTATCGGTACGAGTTTTGCTCACTGAAATCTTAGATGAAAAAGTGTATCGGTACGCCTAAGGGCGTATCGGTACGGGTTAACCGAAATTCAAAGTTTGTTGATTCCAATAATTGACAAGCAACGATTGAAAAAATTAATGCAAGGATCTTTGAAGATCTTGACAAACCGCATCGGTACGAGGTTAACCGTTTCGATACGTTTTGAAATTTCTTAAATCTAAATTTCAAACCGTATCGAAACACAGTGTACCGTATCGGTACGAGTACAAATTTCTTAAACCCAGATTTCAAACCGTATCGAAACGGGTGTTAGCCGTATCGAAATGCTGCGCTTAAAATGTTTACCCAGATGAAGGCCGTATCGAAACGGGCTAAGCCGTATCGGTACGCTTTGCAAAAATAGCTAAAAACCGTATCGAAACACCAAGGAGTGTATCGATACGCCTGGGCGTATTTGTGTATTTTTTGCTTGAAATACTTAGAAAATTTTTGGGTTTAAGTTTACAACTTTAGAAAACTTTTCCTTGTCCTTTTGCGAGACTTTTGAATACTTAAAAATTTATTTTCCTTTACAATTTAGTTCTTAAACAATTTGTTATATCAAAATCAAACATATGTTTTACATGTTATTTGTTGGAGGCATTGGATTCCAGAGCCGGTGATCAGCATTCTCGACGAAGTGAAGGTGAAGGGCTTAGTAGTTCGCGCCATACGGCTTTCTCTTCAGTTTTCTCTCTGTTAGATCGACTTGGTTCTGCATGACCAACCACCTTGGTGATTCAGGGATAACGATAAGTGCGAATCCTATGAAGAGTGAGGGCAAAATTCCAGCAGCCAGCATTACCCTCACGCTTATATGTACTGAAAGACAAGAAAATGCATAGTTGGAGACATAACCAGGCAAAATTTTTAGATTACTGCAAATATCAGGAAAGGAGGTAAGATATCCTGTATAGAAAGTTGGCAATATCTCCGCAATATAGACCGGAGCAATCATGACTCCGAAGCCTATACCGACCCCAGACAAAACTCGTCCGATCATTAATACTTTGAACGAAGATGCAAGTGTCATTATAGCTGCACCAATTTGAAACACACCAACAGCAAAGGCCATTGTCCACTTTCTACAAACCAACTAGTTGACAATGATTTTGTTCTTAACAATCATAGCAGATTACTTTTGCAGGCAATAAAATTTAAGATTTTGAGCCAAAATGGTGAATTTTAAGCATTTCAAGGAGCTCAATAGGCACAAAGATGACAATCAATCATTCAGTCCAGTTGAAGTTTCTCATTTGCAGTTATCTGGTTCTACATAAAACAATATCAATGAGCATTATAATGCTAAATTCCAAGGATTTGAACTAGCCATTCTTTCCTGCTAATTCATTACAAGAACTATCAAAAATAAACTATTCCCAGAAAGAAAAAATAGATGGAGAGATAAAAAAAAGTAACCATAGCCAAGAAGTACATTGTCGAGAGAAGCAAAAATGGCACAGGCAAGAACATATTTCCTGGTACTTAATAGAAGAGAGCCAAACAAAAGAAAAATGAAAAAACAAAGAGATTTGCGTGAGCATGGATCAAACACACAACCTTCAAATCTTTAGTATGATGCTCTCCCAACGGAGCTATCCCCGCAACAGGCTCTAATCAGCAAAACTGAAATTTTCATTTAAAACATTTCTCTTCTGCTCTGTATTCATTGCTAAATCCCGGTTAGATTTTTATTTATAGACATCCAAAATCATCGTTAAGAGCTGAGCTTGGATGGTTATTAACATGTTCATATTAAAACATTATATTTAACGATTTAAGTTGGGCTGAAATTTGAAATTTGAAAATTATTTATATTTGTAAATAAATAGTATAAATTTATCTACGTGATGATTACAAAATTACATTGTAAATGAATCGCCCATCAATAATTTTTGACACTTATTAATTGGTCGTTGAAGTGGTAATTTTCGAGTTTAGGTATCATCTTGAAACATAAAAAAGATTAAATACTGATTTTAAAAAAATATCAATTTTTTCAAACACCAATTTATATAAAAGCCAATGTTGTTTGATATTTATAAGTTAAATTGTTATTTAACGAATTTAAAATATATAAAGAATTTATTTCGAAATTGAAGATTTTAATAAAAAAGCGTGAATGTTAAAAATGATTGAGTACAATATTTAAATTATTCTTTGTGGATGATCTTGTGCTCTTTGCTGAGGCATCTCCTGAGTAAATGAGTGTTATTCATGATGTGTTGGGAGTTTTTTGTGCTTGCTCTGGTCATCGGGTAAGTATGTCTAAAACCCAAATCTTTTTCTCTAAAAATTGTTTGTTGGATATGAGACTTTTGATTGTGGATGGTTTTGGTTGATGTGGTTGATGATCTCGAGAAGTATTTGGGTGTTCTCCTTTTGCATAAATGGGACACAAAGGACACTTATCGATTTTTGATTGAGAAGATTGAACAACGTCTCTCTGGTTGAGCTGCGAAAACGCTTTCTTTAGCGAGTCATATCACCTTAGCAAAGACTGTGTTACAGGCTATTCCAACGTATGTCCTGCAAACTGCTTGGCTTCCAAAAGGTATATGTGATGCAATGGAGAAGTTAATTCTTAGATTTGTGTGGGACTTTGCTAATGGATCGAATAAGATTGCACTGGTTCGGTGGGATACGGTTCATCTACCTGTGGAGGAGGGTGGTTTGGGCCTTCGTATTTTGAGTCGGCAGAATCAAGCTTTGCTTATGAAGATTGGCTTTCAACTTGTGACCAATGAGGATAAGTTGTGGGTTCGCGTCTTGAAAGCCTAGTATCGGTGGGATACTGATCATCCAGAGACCCTTTGTCGTCCCAACTGTTCGAAGCTTTGCAAGGGCCTGAGTCATTTATGGGAGGATATCCGTAAAAATATTTGTTGGCATGTCCGAGTTGGTTGGCACACAGATTTCTGGTGGGATGTGTGGCTTGATGAGACTGAACCTTTAGCGGCTTACAAGGCACTTGGACCGGCATCATTGAACCAGGTAAATGGCATGTGGCAGAGGATTTGGCGGATAAATGCACCTTAAAGGGTGCGGGTTTTCCTTTGGTTATCCTTACATGATAGGTTGTTAACTAATTCAAAGAGGAGCTGCCGACATATCGCTACATCTAGTATGTGCCCGATATGCTCCCAGGGTGAGGAGATGTTGGACCATGTGTTGCGACAATGCCGGGTCACCCGTCAGGTCTGGACTCAGCTCATCCATCGTGACAAATTACAGGCTTTTATGATGCAGCCTTTTAGGTTGTTGTTTGAGGTGAATTTACAGGAGAATGGTCAGGTTTATGCGAGGGAGTGTAGATAGCCATCGTTCTTTGCTATTACTCTTTGGGCTCTTGGAAGCGCCGTTGTTTAACTGTCTTCAATGGCTAACCAGGTTGGTTGGGAGATGTGATTGCTTGTTGCCTCCGTTTTTGCAATGAGGTTGAGTGTGCATATCAAACCAAGGGGCCTCAGAGTCGTAATTCGAGAGTGCTCGAAAGGTGGCAACACCGGCAGTGAGTTAGGTTAAAGCAAATGTTGACGGAGCTGTTGGTGGGAGTCACGACATGGCTGCTACAGGGTGGTGCTTCTTGATGCCGGGGGGTCTTGAATTTTTGGGTTGTCTAGGAGCTTAGGGTCTTGTTTATTTCTTATCTTGGAGCTTTAGGCGGCCCACGACGCCCTTGTGCATTCTTGGCGTCTTGATAATCGTAAGGTCGTTCTTGAGGTTGACAATGCCATTGTAGCTCAAATATTGAATGGCGAATCTTTGGCTTTGTTTGATAGTGCCCTTGTTATACATCTTAGAGATCTTATGTTACGGGATTGGGATACCCATGTTGTGCAAATTGACCGTGAGGCGAATACTATTGTTGATGCTTTAGCAGGTTTGGCTCGAAGCCGTTCAGTGAGTGAACTTTGTTATGTTCAGCACCGCCGGAGGTGATACCGCTTCTTTCTGCTAATATTAATGACATATAGCTGCTTTGTTTTATTTGGCCCTGCTTTTGGGAGTACTCTTTTTCTCCATCTAGATATAAGAAGATTTTTAACGAGGCTCGTGATAATAATTTTTTCCTTCAATAAAAAAAATCATTTGAGGAAATTTTATTGATATTTAAACATTAAATAATAAGTAGTTTTTAGTTACTTAACATTTTCACATTTTTATTGAAAAAATATTATGAATAATTTTAATTTTAGATTATCAAAATGATTAAAATATTAAATTAATAAAATTATTAATTTTCAATGAATTGGAAATTTTCAATAAATTAATAAACATACCCTTAGATAAAATATGAGATTTTTGCAATGTTATAAGGATATATTGACGATGTAATTGGTTAAATCATTAGTTTCTTGTTCAATTGGTTGGTTTCTATAAGAATATGAGATTTTCAATGTAATTGGTTATAAGAATAAAATTGATTTTTATAATTAAGTTACTCAAGGAGTTCTTTTTAAGATAACAATCGTACAATTATATATATATAGGAATCATATATTAAGAGACAATGATACATATAGCATTAAAAAAGCTTTCTTAAATTTATATGAAGGAAAAAGAGTGCACCGTATCAATGTTAATATAGTTCGGAATACGCCCATATTGAAAACAAAAGAACACGCGTACAATTTAACATACCCATCAGAAAAATTTAGAACCATCTAAGCCGAAAAAACGTTCGACTGTCATTGGAGCCGATATTCACCACTATAATTTCATTTATTTTTTTTCCAGAAAAATCTTAGTATATAATTTATTGAAAAAGCCTCTAATAACGATTTTCAATCGAGTAAATTTGAATTCTCCGATAAAAGCAATTTAAAGAATAATTAATTCAAAATTTTCAGAATTAAATTATAATTTTATATAAAAATATTGATTTAATAAAAAAATCTATAAACAAATTTTAATTTTTTTCTAACCTAAGTTGATAATTATCATGTATTATTTACAAATATTTCAGCATAGAATTATTTAAATTTAACATAAATGAAACCAAGTACGACAATTAATTGAAACATGAAATTGTTTTTTGAATATCAATAATTATTTAATATAGAAAATAGTGGCCGATATAGACGTAACTGCAGTGAGACTAAGCCCTGTTTTATTTAACCCAAAAGGAATACAATGGAGAGAAAGCCCAATTTAAGAAAGCACATGAAAAAGTAAAGAAGAAAAAGCTCAAAACTAAGGTAAAATTAGGGTTGTAAATGAGACGAGACAGATGACGAGTTATTCGAGCTTAATTTGGTCAAAACTTGATTCGATTGGACTCGAATCGAGTTCTTAACGAGCCGAGCCGAGCTACTTATACCCGACTCGAAAAGCTCGCGAGCTACTCGAAAATATAATATACTAAATTTTTTATTTTTTATAATTTAAAGTCTAAATTCTTATACTTAAAACCCTAAAATATACTGTCAAAGATCGGTCAACACTTGACTCGATTGAGCTCGAATCAAGCTCAGCACTACTCGAGCTCAACTCGGCTCGTTTACACCCCTAGGTAAAATCAAAAGATTTGCGGTGAACGTGGATCAAACACACGACCATTAGATCTTCAGTTTGGCGCTCTCCCAATTGAGCTATCCCCGCAAGTTGCTGTCTTCCAAACGTTAATTTATTTAGCGTTTGTAATAATTCTTCTCCATTGAAGAACATCCATAGTTGAACGCTGGTGGATTTTTATTTATATCCAAAGGAGATGAGATTGGATGATATTAATAAATTTAATATGTGCTTATCATCACTATTATTGACTTTCCAGGTGAATTTTATGCTCTTATCATATGTGCTTGTCATGTCAGGGCTTTGTAACTAGCAAGAGAAGTAAACTGGTTTGATCCCACGGTGGTTGTGCTGCTGGTTCACAAGGATCGATCGAGGAGACTAATCGAACTTGCATCATTGAAGCCATTCAGTATTCGAATAGTAAGTGTTTATTAGGACTGGTGTTCTATCTATGGGGTCAAGTCTGGTTTTGTTGAATGCAACATCATTTTCCTAAATAGCTAGTAGCCATTGTTGAATCCAATCCACCAGTGAGAATTAAGCTCGAAGGTAGTGACAGACTCGATGCAAACGCAAAATCGCACCGAACAAAGGGGTGTTCGGTGTTTTCTGCTTCTTCATTGCGAAGAGGGCAAGTTGTGTCAACATTAATATTTATTGCACTAAGCTCACTTCGAGTATGCAAGCAAATCTTTCAGTAGGGAAGCTTCAGTAGCATAGTTAGCATCTGTAAAGCCTTCGGTTGATGTAATGTGCCAAGAAATAATAGATTTCAGTAGTTTGTTAATAAAAAAGAGTTTATTACTCCACATATCCTTAAAATATGATCTCATTTTAAATTGATCCCTAAACTTGTGAATGTTTCAATTCCATCATAAATTTTTGAATGTTTCATATCCGTCCCTAAACTATGGCTCACATTCTAAACTAGTCTTCCAACGTTTAAACATTTCAATTTCCTTATCAAATTAACGTTTATGTCACATCATATTATTACATAATACACATCAGTGTTTACATGATAGTTAACAATTTTTGTAACTGTTTTATTAACATGAGACATGATTAGTATATATTGATAATTTGGAGATGGAAGTAAAACATCCAAAAGTTTGGGGGACTAAATTAGAATGAGGTTATAGTTTGAAGATTAAATTAGAATGATCAAAAACATGAGTAACAATTTAAATAAATGTTATAGTTTAAAAATAAAATTAAAATACTAAAAATTTTAAAAAGGTTTATAATTAAAGGACGGATGGTGCAATTAACTCATAAAACTATCAACAATGGAATGGGTCGGCCCATTGAGCCATTCAAAATCCAAACAAAAGCCTAATAGTATTATGGCCCAAAGCAGAATCCAACCGCCTTTTGGGTTCGTATATATTACAAGGTAAGCTGTCAGATTCGAAGGAAAGAGCCGATTAGAAATCGAAGGAAAATGGTGTTCATCGCAGCCCCAAATTCCAAAACTGTTTCCCTAAATCTAAACCCTAAAACCACAACTCTCCTTTCCCTTCAGCAATCCATTCAACACCACACCCAAATCCCAATTTCTCAGCAACGCCTCCTCCTCTCCCCTAATTCCCGTTATTCCATTCCCGGTTCCCCTAATCCCGATGCCGTCCTCCTCTCCGAACTCCGCATCACCCATTACACCACCTTATTCCTCCATGTTCCCCTCCGTGGAGGCACCCAACCTGGTGCTGGCGGTGCTGCCGTGCCAAAGCCGCGCCTAGACTTTCTCAACTCCAAACCTCCCCCTAACTATGTTGCTGGTTTGGGTCGTGGTGCGACTGGATTCACTACCCGGTCTGATATCGGTCCGGCCCGTGCTGCTCCTGACTTACCGGATCGGTCTGCTAGTACTATTGGTGGAGCTGCAGCGCCCTCTGGGGTTGGCCGTGGCCGTGGGAAGCCGGGTGAGGAGGAAGAAGACGATGAAGGGGAGGATAAGGGTTATGATGAGAATCAGAAATTCGATGAATTTGAAGGGAACGATGTGGGTCTTTTTGCTTCTGCGGAGTATGATGAAGATGATAAAGAAGCTGACGCTGTTTGGGAAGCCGTCGATAAGAGGATGGATTCGAGGAGAAAAGATCGAAGGGAGGCCAGACTGAAAGAAGAAATTGAGAAATACCGAGCATCGAACCCCAAAATTACCGAGCAGTTCGCGGATTTGAAGAGAAAGTTGCATGCTTTGTCAGCTGAGGAGTGGGAGAGTATCCCAGAAATTGGGGATTATTCATTGAGGAATAAGAAAAGAAGGTTCGAGAGTTTTGTGCCAGTCCCGGATACTCTTTTGGAGAAGGCCAGGCAGGAGCAAGAGCATGTTACGGCTTTGGATCCGAAGAGCAGAGCTGCGGGTGGGACGGAAACTCCGTGGTCGCAAACACCTGTGACGGATTTAACTGCTGTTGGTGAAGGGAGAGGTACTGTATTGTCTTTGAAGTTAGATAGATTATCAGATTCTGTTTCAGGTTTAACTGTTGTGGATCCAAAAGGGTATTTGACTGATTTGAAAAGTATGAAAATTACTAGTGATGCTGAGATTTCCGATATTAAAAAAGCTAGGTTGTTGTTGAAGAGTGTTACACAGACAAATCCGAAACATCCACCTGGTTGGATTGCGGCTGCAAGGTTGGAGGAAGTGGCTGGGAAGATCCAGACTGCTAGGCAGTTGATTCAGAAAGGGTGTGAAGAGTGTCCAAAGAATGAAGATGTTTGGTTGGAGGCTTGTAGGCTTGCAAGCCCGGATGAGGCCAAGGCTGTGATTGCTAAGGGGGTGAAAGCGATCCCCAATTCAGTGAAGTTGTGGTTGCAAGCTGCTAAATTAGAACATGATGACGTGAATAAGAGCAGGGTTTTGAGAAGGGGTTTGGAGCACATACCGGATTCAGTAAGATTATGGAAAGCGGTTGTGGAGCTTGCAAATGAGAAGGATGCAGCGACCTTGCTTGAAAGGGCCGTGGAGTGCTGTCCTTTACATGTGGAGTTGTGGTTGGCACTTGCCAGGTTGAAGGATTATGATAAAGCTAAGAAAGTGCTTAATAGGGCAAGGGAAAAGTTGCCTAAGGAGCCTGCTATATGGATTACGGCTGCCAAGTTGGAGGAGGCTAATGGGAATATTCCTATGGTGGGAAAGATTATTGAGAGGTGTATAAGAGCATTGCAAAGAGAAGGATTTGTTATCGATAGGGAGGCTTGGATGAAGGAGGCTGAGGCTGCTGAGAGAGCTGGGTCTGTTGCCACGTGCCAGGCAATTATTCGAAATACAATTGGGATTGGAGTGGAGGAAGAGGATAGGAAGAGAACTTGGGTGGCTGATGCCGAGGAATGCAAAAAGCGGGGTTCAATTGAGACTGCTAGAGCTATCTATGCCCATGCTCTTACTGTGTTCTTGACAAAGAAGAGTATTTGGTTGAAAGCAGCTCAGCTGGAGAAGAGCCATGGGACTAGGGAATCGCTTGATGCTCTTCTTCGTAAAGCAGTTACATATCGACCACAGGCTGAGGTTCTTTGGCTTATGGGTGCCAAAGAGAAATGGCTTGCTGGGGATGTTCCTGCTGCTCGAGCTATCCTTCAAGAAGCATATGCTGCCATACCAAATTCAGAGGAGATATGGCTTGCTGCATTTAAGCTCGAGTTTGAAAACCATGAGCCTGAGAGAGCAAGAATACTTCTTGCCAAGGCTCGAGAGAGAGGAGGCACAGAGAGAGTATGGATGAAATCAGCCATTGTGGAGAGAGAATTGGGGAACACTGAAGAAGAGAGGAGGTTGCTTGATGAAGGATTGAAGCAGTTCCCATCGTTCTTTAAACTGTGGTTGATGCTTGGGCAGCTTGAGGAACGTCTTGGTAACTTAGAAAAGGCCAAGGGAGTTTATGAATCAGGTTTAAAGCACTGCGCAAGTTGTATACCACTATGGGTTTCTCTTGCCACGCTTGAAGAGAAAATGAATGGGATATCTAAGGCTCGAGCTGTCCTCACCCTGGCAAGGAAGAAAAACCCACAACAACCTGAACTCTGGCTTGCTGCCATTCGAGCCGAGGCAAGACATGGCTACAAGAAGGAAGCAGATATCTTAATGGCTAAGGCATTGCAGGAGTGTCCAAATAGTGGTATATTGTGGGCAGCATCTATTGAGATGGTTCCAAGGCCGCAGCGTAAAACCAAGAGCATGGATGCCCTCAAGAAATGTGATCATGATCCCCATGTCATTGCCGCGGTGGCCAAGTTATTTTGGCATGATAGGAAGGTGGATAAAGCTAGGACTTGGCTCAATAGGGCTGTGACTCTTGCTCCAGATATTGGGGATTTCTGGGCATTGTACTACAAATTTGAACTTCAGCATGGTAGTGAGGAGAACCATAAAGATGTGATTAAAAGGTGTGTTGCTGCAGAACCAAAGCACGGTGAGAAATGGCAAGCTATTTCAAAGGCTGTGGAGAACTCTCACCAACCTACTGAAGCCATTTTAAAGAAAGTAGTGGTTGCATTGGGCAAGGAAGAGAGTGCTGCGGAAAACAATGGAAAACAACAGTAAACACTAATTTCTTTTAAGGTTATAGCTTCTAATAGTTGCTCTTGTACTTAGGGTATTGCCTGGGTCTCTTACTTGAATGAAAATTTGATTTTTCAATGATCTAGGACAGCCGAATCACTTCCCAAGCATGTTTTCTTTGGTTTTTGGGCATGTACGGTGAAAATTTTGTTTCACTTTAGCATGAATACTAGCGTACTGAATCAATGCTGAAGCGTGTTTTCTTTGGTTTGGACATGTACTGTGAAAACAATGTTATATCATGATGCTTTAGCATGTATACTGGTGTATTGCCTCATATTACTTATCATTTTGTCCAGAGATATAACCAAAGAAACTGTTAATGTTGTGGTTGGAGCTATCATGTATGTCGGCAATAATTTTATATCTCACTGTTAACATGAAAACCATAAAATGGGTGGAGGCAGAAAGATTTGCCTGTTATCTGAGTGGCAACCAGAGGTGAAGCCAACTTCAGTTTTGAAATGGGATGAGAATGAAACATCGAGAAGACATGTCTCTTTAGGACAAGAAGAGCATTGGCTTTGTATTCTCCAATGAGATATTTCAAGTTTTGGATAGGTTTTGTTTGTTTCCTTGCATCCTTCAATGCCATTTGAGATCTTTCAGAAACAGTTCCTTTTCCGGGCATTTTCTTTTACTTGTCTATCTATCCCTTTCATCATCAAGAATTATCTCATGGGCCGGTGACTGGTCCCACCTTTCACCCTCAGACATTGTAAACCTTCCTTCAAATGCTTTGATTCTGTAATGATTAATGTGGGTTAATTACATATGTTGCTTTGCATTACCGAAAATTTAACAATTAGGTTTAACATTTCATCACCATCAACTATTTAATCCCATTTTCTTTAGATGAAGATAGAAAGTTCTCACCCTTTTTTTATCTTTGAATATTCCAGATATTAAAGCTTTCGGTTCATTAGTTTTTGTTAGATTTGGAGTTTATGGAGTTGTTTGGTTACCGTTGACAACGGTGTTTGTTCGTATAACTTTCTTTCTTCTGGATTTATACATTTCTTTTACACAGATTTCACGTCCATGTCCATTAACATTCAATTTAACAAAATGTAGAGAATCGGACGTTGATTCCATGGATTGACCAAACATGGATTATAGCTACGTCTGTATCATTACATAAAAACACATGCACTTAAAACCAGCATAGGAAGCTTGCTAATTAACTTCAAATCACATTATCCAGTGACATATTGGATGGATACTAGGACCACAACACATACTGCAATAACAACAAGCTGAAAAGGCATGGAAAATCCGAAACCTCTTAGAATCATTTGAAAGAAACAGTGGAGATGAAGCCTAGAGGATAAGAAAAATACTAAAGGAATTACAGGTTGGATAGGTGAAAAATGATATGTAACCAGAGAGGAATTAAATGATATGTAAGGGGAGCAAAGCTTAGTGGAACTCAGAGACTGATTTTCTGAAAAATCTGAAACCAGTGCGGGGTTTCCTCGGCCCGTAAACGCTAGACTCTATTCATCTTTCCAGAAGAAAGGAGAAGAAGAAGATGATGAAGCAGAGCTATGTTGTTGTTGTTGTTGCTGCTGCTGGGTTTGATTGGTGAAAGAAAGATTTGAGGGCAAAATAAGATTGTTTGTGGTATCTAAATCATCCCACACTGGACTAGCTGGACCCCAACCTGCTGGAATTGTATTGAACCAGGCTTCTGCCATATCACCCCACACCAATTCCTGAGAACCCAAACAACCCTCCGCTGTCATCTGCACCTCATCATTGGCTGTCGCCTCGCCAGACCCCATCCTCGAATCGCTGTCCTGATTGTCTCCTTGAGGCGGTGGTGGAATCGTTTCCATTTCCGGTTCCTGTTCTTGCTTTGATCTTTCATGAGGAGTTTCTGGGGAAGAAACTGCTGAGATTGGGGCAGTGGAGGATGTATCTTTTTCCTTGTTGAGGAAAAGCTCAGGGAAATTGAGCTTTGCATTCTCTCCTCTCAACTTGAACGCCTCGCGATCGTAGGCTAAGGCCGCTTCTTCGGCTGTATCGAACGTTCCAAGCCAAAGGCGAGTCCTGTTTCGAGGAAGGCGAATTTCGGCCACCCATTTACCCCAATGCCTCTGCCTCACGCCTCGGTAGAGCTTGGTGGTATGTATAGGCTGCTGCTGCTGCAGTTGCGGCCGCCTATACATTTGTCTACCGTCCTGCCCCAATCTCGTCATCATCCTCCCTCTCGGACTCAAATTCAGTGCATTACTCCAATATAGCAGAAGCTGCTGCTGCTGAGGCGATACCGATGTTTCTGCAGCATAAAATGGAAAGCCTTGCTGATGCTGATTTTGCTGCGTCGAGCGGAACATCGGCATACGAGATGGAGCATTTTCATAATGTTGAGGAAAGTAAATTGGCTGCTGAGATGCATCGAAAGCGAAAGGAAAAATCAATCTAGAAGATGGCAAAGAAGAAGGTGAAGTAGTGGAAACAGGGGAGGACGAAGAGAGCAGAGACGAGTGATGAGCCAAAGACGCATCGGATTGAATCGGGTCGTGACGTTCAGGGCTGCATATCTTCTTGAGAGGTCTTTGTGAAATGGAAGCTTCATCAAAAACTGGATTCCATTGCCGACTCTCAAACCCAGAATCAAGTTCCTTTCCTTTCTCAGTCTGTGCTTCATCAACCACACCCTTGTTAGATTTGCCACTGTTCTTCCTTTCAGCCATTGATGCTGATTATAATCAATGCCTTGCTCTCTCCCCTTATATAAACAAAACACCGTTTAATCCAAAGGAAATAAGTATGGTAATGGAAATACTCGACTCAAAATGTATATAGCAAGCGGAAAAATGAAGAAGATCTGTAGAATTTCGGAGCCTTTAATGTTGATTTCGACTTTCTACTATACATTTTTTTGTGTTTATTTAGTAGTATTTTTTTAAAAAATAAAATTTGGGTATTTATTCTCTTTTTTCTTAAAACTTCTATATATATTTTTCTACGTGAGACCATGTATTTATTTTATAAATTTATTCAATAGTGTTGTGAGTTATTAAGGTTTGAGTCCTAATTTTTTAGTGTTAACTTAGAATAACCTTCCGTAGTTAACTTTGTCAATTTCAGACTGAGGCTTTATTTTTTGTTGAGGTGGGAAAACTTTGATTTGAGGCAAACTAAGGTTTTGCAAAGGCTAGAAAAACTAGCTTTTGGCAAACCAAGGTTTGAGAAGCTAGTTTGGGGGGCAAACTAACACTCAAAAGCTGACTGTTTTTGGTTATTTCTGAAATTTCTTAGGTGAAAAAGCTATTTTGGCCCTCCAAACGCAACTAAAAATAAAGCTTGATTCCCATATTTCACCATCTTCGGCCGTAGTTGGCTAGAACCGACTAAAGGTATGGACTCGGCCTTTGCTTGGTTAATAAGTTAGCAAAACCTTAGATTTCTTGAGATAACTTGAAAGATTAAGACTCCCAAAGCTAAAAATAGCAAGTCCCACATAATAAAGGCTTAACCAGAAAGTAACTAAAAAAGGCTACCAATAGCACCCTCGTGACTATAATCTGTGGAGAAGCTATTAATTTCTCTTAGCATGATATTTAAGAATGAAGCTATATTGATGATAGGAGTGCTTTGACAATCAATTTTTACGGTTCAATTATTCTTTTAAAAATGGTTAGTTTTAAAATTAATAAAATTAAATTTCGATGAAATCTAATAATTGGTTGAACTAGGGATTTAAAATGTTGAGCTCTGTCAAGTGGTGCTAGAATTGGACAACCTAAACGCGTTCTGATCACTCAGAGCTGATTTGGTTCAGCGAGGTGGCTCTACCTTGATTCTGCAGTTGGATGATTTAAGAAGGCGAGAATGGACCGTACGTTTGCAACATGTACGCCGAGAATGAAATAGAGTAGTTGATGCTCTAACCAAGCTTGTGCCGACCAATAGTTTTGAGTAGGGGTGTTCATAACCGGATATCGGATCGGATTCGATCCGGTTTTTTCGGATATCTAGTTTTTCGGATCGGTGATATAGTGATCCGTATCCGATCCGGAAAAAATCGGATATCCGGATATTGGATAATCGGATCGGATATTCGGATATCCGATTATCCAAAAATATATTTTAATATAATTATTTTTTCGAATTTAAAGTTCGTATTTATGAAATTTTGGAATTTTGAATATAACAAACAATAAATTGCTAAATATAACAAGATTCACATCTATGAAAATTTCGATTTTTTTAATTTTCGGATATAACAAGCATCAAATTGTTAAAAATAACAAAATTAATATTCTTTAAAATTTTGATTTTCGGATAATCCGAAACTTGAAATACTGCGATCCGTATCCGATCCAGAAAATTTAAAATCGAATCAGATATCCGATCCGAAAATAAAAATCAGATCGGATATCCGAATCCGAATTTTCGGATCGGATCAACGGATAATCGGATCGGATATTTTTGAACATCCCTAGTTTTGAGGTTGTTCATTTCAGCTCTCCTCCGGCTAGTATCGGTGATCTTTTACTTAAAGGATGTTTCTTGATAGTTATTGGGTACTATCGATGTACTTTTTTTTTCTTCGGCTAGGTTTAGGGGAGATTTTAACGAGGCAATAGTAGTATCTCTTGTATAATCCTTCCCCCTTTCATCAAAAGAAAATTTTAAGAATGTTCATGTTATCTTCACCTTGTATGAGTTCAAATCCCAGCATTTGTCTTGAGAATAGTATGGGAATGTACTATATCTTTATTTAATCAAAAAATTAAATTTTCTCAAGTTTTCTAATTTAATTATCTTTATCAAATTTAAGCCATATTCCTTTTTTTATATAAATATACAATCTTTCAAATAAAAAATGAGTCTAATAGAATATAAAATTCATGAAATATAACATCATTTTGTTTTCCTATTTGCTTTATCACTATTTTAGAATTAATATCTTGCTTTCCTTTTACAAGTATTTAACTTAATTCATTTCGTGACGTTTTTTTCCTACTCTATTCAGTCACTCCTATTACGCATATTCAAAATCACCCTTGCACGTGTAGGCAAAACCATAATCAACTTATCCCACCTAATGAGTGAATCTTTAACTAATGCATTTTTCACGGATATGGAGGCTGTAATCTTATGGACAAAGTCATTCAAATCGTCTGTCGGCAGTTTACATGCGGTGAAAACCAATATCAATGGCGTTTTTCATCCAATATCAGATGATGATCCACGACAACATAACTTTGGGTCTTGTAATTGTCGACTGAGTAAAATGGACGACGTCCAGCTTTTACATTCAAAACTTTCTTGTAGAAATTAAAGACCTACATATATAGGAGGTTGAGAAGCATTTGTCAGATTAACTTGGGTTTGAAAACCAGTACCAGAAAAGGCTGGTACATTTCACTTTTTTTTTAAGATCCCCCCCCCCCCGGGGGGGCATATTCATAGGACTACATGTTTATATTCAAATATGAATGTTTTGGAGATAAATGAAGAGTAGAAACAACATTAAATGGTGTGTTCGTGTATTAAAATGTTGCACACATTGTGTACCATACACGTTAGGGCTTCACTTTCGGTGGGAAGGAGAAGATAATGGAGAGGGTGGATCCATATTTGTCGTCAAAAAAGTCTTGAGAAATTAGGGTGTCTTTCAAAAGTCGGTGCAAATCGGCTCCCACCCAATCATCTCCTCCCACATCATCATTTTTCTCTTCAAAGACAAATAGAATTCGTCAATTTTTTGTGTGTGTCATTTATATGTCTTACTAATAATTCTTTGCCACGTGTATTAATGATTGTTTTATTATTTTATTAATTGTTTATGTTTCATTTAAGATACACGTGACATAAAATCATTAGTAGGACATATAAAGAGGCGCATAGATAATTTTTTTTCTTTCAAATTGACAATAACCAAAGTTTCATAGTTTTGTAAACCTCAAACATAAACTATAAAAGGGATGGAGATAACATATATACATACATACATACTTGTACTCTAATCTTTACATTGAGGTCAAAGTTAATCCATAAAAGTATATATACTTAATAATTGAACGTAAGAAGGATTAAAGGGACCATGACCTTCCCAAGATTTTGAAAACTTGTTAATAGGCCTATGCAACTTTAAGTTTTCTATAAAAATGAAAGTTTTTTATATACAATCTTATGCACATTTTATTATAAATATAGGTAAATTCATACTGATTTGTTCAACCTCGTATGAGTTTCTTCTATTCGAAAAACAGTATAAAAATAGTCTAAATTTTATGTTATATATACATTATATAATACTTTTTTCTTTAAAAAATAACCTTTAAATTTGAGTGTCAAAATCCGCCCCCCCCTCTCTATATTTAAGAAAAAGTATTTATTTCAATGTTGAATTAATATAGCCTATTCATAGAGTTGGGTTCAATTTTGTTGCGTTGCGTGTTTAATTGATAAAAATAACTAGCCTTTTAGGAATTCAATTATAGATTCTTTTTTGGAGAAAAATAAAAAAAATATTATTACACAACATTACAAATTCATGAATAAATCTAGGACAATTTTTAACCAAATTTACTCTTCTTGTGCTGATAGGCACATCGTTACTTATATATATCGATAATGGAGGAAGATTGATTGTCCGAGATTAAATATGAGATTTAATCTCGGACATAAATCTTAATATATTTTAATTATTAATTTAATTGTATTTGTAAAAAAAATTGATAATTGATTATAATTATAGTTACTATAATGATAAAAGTATTTATTAAAATATTAATACTATGAATGAAGCATAGTGTCTATGACATCATCTTCAATGGTCAGGGGCAGTACAAAAGATCTATGCTACTCGACTCTCCTTAAATAAATAAGGAGCTTTCGTAAGAACACTACAAGGAAACAGTGGCATGTTTGAATTAACAACATGTTCTTTATTACATGATAACTACTCTCTTTGGGTTAGGTTCATGAATCCTGGTGTGCATTCGATTTGTGTAAAAAAAAATATCCTGATATCAGTTCATTAATATTTATTTAATTCCAATAAATTTATAATGCTGAAGTTTATTTTTTTTTTCGTACATTAAATAGAGTTTAAGTCACATCATATATCATATATAAGCTTTATTGACATATATTTTAGTTATTAATTTGATTATATATTACTATAATAATTAAGTGTAAGATTATTCATTTGAATGTTGTATTATAACTATGATTGTATTTATAATTATATTACGAAAGTAATTAGTTTTATAAAGGAAATATCCTAAATTACGAGGGTTTACAACTATAAACGTAAACTAAACATATAATTTAAACATTTTCCTATAACATTTGAAATAAGAAATTAGCCACTTGAAATCACACATACAAGAAAAATGTTCAAAACCGATATAAAGACTCGAACAAAAAATAAATAGTAACAACACTAGTGATGAAAGATAAAATCATCAACACTAACGTTTAAAAAAGCATATAACATTTAAGGTACGTTAGCAAAACAGCCATTACAACAACTCAATTACGAACAATAACGGTAATTATGTACACATATCCAAATCTATTACGATGGTCCAAAACAAGAAATATCAACAAAATAACAAATAAATGACATCTTAATTTTAAAAGAAATGGATACAAAATAAAAATAAATTTAAAGTAATAACAAATACGAATAAAAAGTATGTTCATCGAACGTGATTCATTCATATCTTTAGAACATGAAATGTGAACCCCAAATGCTTGTTAAAACCGTAACAAATGTAATATAAATCCGATAACTCAAGATTTATTTGGTTATATTTGAACCCATTAAATGGTTTCATAGAAAAATATTATTGTTATTTTTAAGTGATTGGAGTTCGAGCAGTTTGTCTGCACGGTGTGAGTTATTTCTTAACCCTTTGATAAGTCACACACATTGTAAATAAAGTTGTGCGGATTCAGATTTTCTATGATTAACATCAGCTTTTTTTACTAGAACTACTCATTGAGTTCGGATATAATAACATACTTAAAATTAATAAAGAAATGTAGAATAATAAATTGAATCATAATCTTATGGGAAAAAAAGAAAGAAATCTCGAGGCAATCGAGTTCAGCTACATATGGGGGACAGAGAGCGACAAAGCAGGGAACATCCTTTTGTCCCTTTGATACCGAACAAGCAATCAGCCACCAACATAACACATATTTTCTTGTTTGGACAAAGATGTTTAGGGACAACTTTCATGAATGTGTCATAAAATATCTAATGCTCTTTCGGCACCAATAATCTTTAGGAGACGGAAACATGCACAAGTGTGGTCCGAATTATAGGGATCTTTTCACATCTTTTGATTCACAAATATCAATATATATGGTACATGTATGTCTCTTTTACTTGATTTCCTTCTTGTTTTGAGACATTGAAAATTGGTTCTAAAGGAATTTTCATTATGTTGGAAGCCATTATATTATATATATTTTAAAATCGTTGTTTGTGTGAACTATTCAAGAATCATTTGGCATTATTTTTCAATTTAAAAGAATAATTCAATGATTATGTTTTTTTTTTCTACATTACGTTAAACACAACCTTTAGACATGAGCAATATTTTATAATACTAATTAAATTATGGAAATCCTAATAAGGGGAAATGTCACTGCTAATACACAAGAGTGCAATGAAACGACGATTATAACAACTTTACAACTCTAGTCGATCTCTTTTCTTTCTTTTCTATCGTCATTATTTTTAGTTTTTTTTTTTGCACCGCAGACGAGAACGTAGTCGTTAATTGTGTTGGTTGTTGACTGCTGGTGATCTTTCTTATTTTAATTTTCAATAAAAAAAAATTTGTCTTGGATTCTTTTTTCCCACATATTTGTTTTATTTCGTTTGTATTTATGGCATGATTTTCTTTACTTTGTGCACGGTTCTCATCTACCTCTTTTATAGTAATTGTGGGTTCACGTGCTATTGTCATGGCTCACGTCCCTAATCAGGGAAGGCCAGCTGTCTAGTATCTTTAGATCTCCTTTAGTAGTTTACCGACATAATAAGAACTATTAACGGAGTAGATATGCAAGATTAATTATGTCCATCACATTTCTTACATCACTACGTAAGCGTCTAGTTACATATAGACTATAAGATTCTGATGATGGTTATTAGGTTTATAAGGAAATTGAAGATCATGTCTAAGGGAGGGTTTTATTTTTTTTCACCTTTGAGTTTTCATGCGTTATGTGCAAATTTTTTGTGAACATAATCTCAATTTTTTTTAATATTTGAGGTGTGTTCTATTATATCTTCCCGCATTTTTAATCAATGAAATCTAGTTCTTGTTTTTTTTTTTTATTTAAAAAAGAGTGCAATGAAACGAAATCCTTGGACTTCAGTTTCTTATCAAATGTATAGTTTTATAGATGGGTCACTAATAAATATGGGTTTTTGGTTAACTTAATATAAAATTATTTCTAGTAGTAATAAACTTATTAAGAGGTGTTCGGTTCTTTACAGGAGAAATTATTAGATGGATCCGATTTAGCACGTTATTCGTGGTCTTAATCAATAAGGACTGTCTATCACATTTTAACTTCTAAATAACTTTTTATTTTCTATTGACGTGTAGGAAAGAGGTGAAAATTCGTCTTGAAAAAAATGAGATAAATATACCTTATTAATTGTGATCACAAATAACATAGTGAGCCCAATTTATCTAATAATTTTTCTCTTTACAGAAATGGATCGAGTGGGAAAGGCCACTTTTGCCGTAGAATCCAACTTACAAACGGTGTTGTCATGAATTGCAAATCCAAGTTTCAGGCCTTGGCAGTATTGAAAGCTTGGTGGTAATAGTACGAGGTTCTCTAAAATTGTTTCTTTCCATAATAGTATTTGAATATGTTATGACTGTAAGGATTTTAAGGTCTTTATTGTTATAACTTATGCTAGGGGAATGGTTTTGAGATCCCAAATGTTGTGTTATTTTTGTAAAAATGGGTGGAACTTGGTTGTTTAATATTGTCATTTTATATTCAATAAAATTTATCTAATTGTTGTGAAAAAAAAAATAAACTTATTCAATAAAATTTATAATATTGTCATTTCGAAGTATGTTACATTATACTATTTTGTTCATTTGTTTAGAAACATATAATGCAAGTTGTTTTTGTTGGGTTGATGAATGTAAAATTACTCAGTATATTATTGGCTATATTATATGATGGATAAAAAAATATTTTATGTACTAGTAGCGGAATTTTTTTTACAAGCGTCTAGTTTTTAAAGTTTAGATGTTAGGATTTAGAGTTTAGGGTTAGAGTTTTAGTGTCTGTGGTTAAGTTTTAAGGTCTGAGAATAAATTTTATGATTTAAAGTTTAGACTTCGGGACTTAGAATTTAGGGTTACACATAATTTGAGTCGATTTCTCGCTATGAATAGAAATCTTCTTCCCCTTTTTAGTGTTCCTATTTATGCCCCACACTAAAAAATTAGATTTAGAGTTTAAGTTTGTGGTTTAAGGTTAGGGTTTTTTTGTAAGAGTTTATGAAATTATGGGTAGAGTGTATGTTTTAGGGTTTAAGGTTTATACTTTAGAATTTAAGGTTAAAGCTTAGAATTTAATTTTTTTTAATGTTGGGGCATAGAAATGGGAAGAGGATTTTTGCCTTTCTCGCTACACATGTTTCTTTTGTAACCTTATAAATAGTTAATGCAATTTAGGGTTTTAAGTGTGTGAATTGAGAGTGAATTATTATGACATTGAGTGTGAGCCACACAAATACAAATATATTGTATTATTTCGACATTATAATGAATTTTTCTTACCATGTCCGTGATTTTTTAAGAGTTTTTTTGGTAAAATTTTAATGTGTCTTCTATTATATGATCATTATACTTATTGGTACCATGTAACAAATACTAATTTAGTTAAATTCAGATTACAAATAAAAATAATAATCAAATACACAACAGACTATAAAACACATCTGCCATGCATCATCTGCATATGGGAACTGGAGAATAACGTTAAACGAATCAAACAAACGAATGTCTTAGCTCAATTCAAGCTTAACCCCACAGACCTTATAAAGAACCTTGGTTTCCTGGTCTGACTTCAAACTGTCAATGATTACGGTGCATTTCATCTTCGCATCCATCTTCCTCCACTTAATCCCTGCATGAGTAAATTTTACGGGCACTTCTATCTCTATTTCTAATGGGATTCTTCCCAGCTTCTGGTCTCTCTCCAGTGAGTCCAGGAAACTTTGACTCACCTCGTTCTCCCCTTTCAACAATACGTTCACCATCGTAGTGTTCTTCGTCGGTTGTTCGAAAGGTGGGAACGAACCCGAACAAAGGTGTGTCCCCGAATACTCGACATCAATGGAGTTGTCCTAACCATAACTCAGCTCGAGTTTGCCGTTGGTGCTGTACGCCATGACGGAAACGACGATCTCGGTTTCGAGGTTCGAACCATTGATATTGAAACGCTTCACCGCAAAATCCCTGAGTTCGTAGATAGGCCTTTCGGGTTGGTAATATATGAGAAAGAAAATGGACATAGCAAAAGAGGCGATAATCACAAACAAAAGACAGTTATAGCAGCAGCATATACAACGTAGGCAACCGTTGGATCCCGGACACTTGCCTTTATTTCTGGGGTGAGATTGATAGTAATCCGCCGCCGCCGGTTGGCCGTAGTATGGTTGCGGCGGATATTGATGCATGTAATTTGGTGGATATTGGCTGCCCATGTTTCGCGGTTGACTATCTCAATGATTAGTCAACCTATCAATTCATGTTCGTCCGTTCGTGATGTGTGTCACGAAGGAGAGGAAGAAGAAGAAAAATATCGATAATGGTAAGGAGGATGTCCCGTCTCCCTTTTCTGGTTCAACGATGAAACATGGGGAGAAGATAAGGAGGAAGAGGTTGGTGGGGCTTTGCTCCCTTTGATTTAGGACATTGTTGCAAGGTGGATGGATGTCAACCGATTTAAACCGAATTATGTGGATGTCAAACTTAGTCTCCGTCTAAAATTAAAAATTTCAGAGGTCAAATGTATTTTTGTATTGAAATTTTGATCTAAGCTTCAATTTAGTTAGTATTTAAATATTTAATTTATGAGCGGTAAAAAATTTATGTTTTTTTTAATAAAAAGAATTATGTGTTTAGATTTTAATGTTTAGGATTCAGGTAAGAACAGAACCATAAAGAGAGAATAGGGGAAATTGTCCAAACTTTAAATGGTTTAATTGTTTTAGGTCACTGATGGTTTAGGAGATGTTTGATGGGTGATTATCTCTCGGTGATTCATAATTATCCTTTTTAATTTGGACGAAACATCACCGACAGAAATCGATTACACTTTGAATCTCTTCTCCACTGCAGTTTTCGTCTGACCCTGTCCCCTGTCTTGTCCCAGGCCCTTTCTTTTTTACCACATGTTAACGGGGACACGGTAGCAAATGGCTCGGGAGTAGATTCACGATCTACTTTCTCAATTGAGCCTATTGGACTTTTTATTTTAGGCTAAAGGGTGGTTCCCAGGAAAACACAGTAAATGTGACTGAAATAAATTAAGAAGTGTTTATGAAAAATATTTTCACAAGTAATTTAATTTTAAAGTTTAGAGATTTTGTTTATAGCCTGGTGTTTAGAAGTTTAGTGGATAAGTTTTAAATTGAAGGGTGTGGTTAAATTTAGAGTTGTGGTTAAAATTTAGTGTTTATAAGTTAAAACCTAAATCTCTAATTATATTACCCTAAAAATTAAACTCTAAACTTTAAAAATTAAATTCTAACCATAAATCATAAATTTTAATCCTAAACCATAAATTCTAAATCCATGCACTTAAATCTATAAAGTCTAAACCATAAAATATATCCCTAAACCCTAAAACTAAGGCGCTTGTGAAAACTTTTCATTTTCACCGCCAGTGCATGAGATATTTTCCCATAAATTAATACTTTTGCAAATGTTCATTGTTGATTTAATTTAAGGAAAATGATTTGATGCACTCCACAATCGTGCATTTTTAAAGTTTAAGGTTAAGATTTTAGGGTTTAAGGTTATAATTTAGGGTTTAGAGTTAATATTTAGATTTTAGAGTTTGATTTTTAGTGTGTAGGGTTTAATACCCCTAAAATAACACGACATTATTTGATGCCCACTTGTAAAAAAATAATTCCAATGATAATGCATCAAATATTAACCCTTAATTTAATTTCATGGTTGATAAAAGCTTTGGCCTGAATATGAAATAAATTTGGAAATTTTAAAGGGCAAAAGTTCAGTTTCCATCCGGGTGTAAATTGTCTTAAGTTTATTTTAGTTGCAACTTTTTTACAAGTAGAAAGATAAGATTTACTCATGATCGAAATTAAGATCTAGTGTTAAATATAATTAAAATAAAAGAAAATTGTTAATACATAAGTAGTTTGTGTAAACTTTGATTTACATAAATTTTAAATTTTATGGTTTAGTGGTTTAGTTTAAGGAGTTTAGGTTGTAGAGTTTATGGTCATGTTTGGTAAATAGTGGTTTGAGCCAAAATTAGAGGTTTGAGTCAATATTAGAGGGTTGACCAGTCAAATATGCTAATTTGGATGTTTAATGAATAACGTATTAGAATAGTAGAGTGGGGTAAAACCTCTTATTTTTAAAAAAGCTGCTAATAGGAGCTTTTTGAAATTAGAGGTTTTTACATAAGAGTTATAAAGATCATTTTACCCTTAATAATTATCAAAAATCTCCAAATAACCTGATTTTTTATTTTTTCTATTTCAATTCTTCACCCTCATGTATTTACATTGCGACACTTGTAAACTAATAGTTTTTATTTTTTGCTTTTTATTCTCACACATTTATATTTGTATTTAAATTTAATAATTAATTAAATTGTGCTAAAAGTAATTATATAAAAAATAAATTAATATATATCCTTCAAATATGCTTAGCAATGATATTAACAAAATTATTTTTCACAATCAAATTAATTAAACAAGTATCAAATATGATCATGTCCTTATATGTCATTTTGCTTGTTTAAATAATCAAACTATAAGCTATCAGTTAATTTTATCAAACATTTTTATACAATCAGCTAATACAATCTGGTGGTCAAATCAACTAATGCAATCAATTATCAGCTATCCGCTAATTGCCAAACAGACCAATAATTTATGGTTTAGCTTTAGAGTTTATAGTTAAGGATTTTAAAGTTTGGATTTTGTAGTTTAAATTGGAAGGGTTGCGTAAGTTGTTTTACACATATTATGTATCAAAATATATAATTTAAAATAAAGGAAACTTTGATATACAAGCTTGTTGTTTACGCATGTTAAACTTAAAAGTTATGAGTTTAGTTTAGGGTTTAACATTTAAGATTTTGGGTTTTGAATATAGAATTTAGCGTGTCATAGTTAAATATTTAAATTTTAAAGAAGTGTTATATAATATATCGAATATAATTCTTAAAATAATAATTTTTATTACATTATAAGTTTAACTGACAAATTTATTTTAGTTATTCTTCTAATTAGTTTTGAACTCATATAATACACAGAACACTCAATTTTATTAAACAATATATATCACATACTTTCTTTGTCTCACTATTTATATTACATGTTGACTTTTTATAGAATTTTAGGAAAAAAATTTATATAAGATGTATGGTATAAAATAATTTAAATAACAAGTTTATCCTTCAAAAGTTAATAATTTTTATTTTTGTTGGGAAACTAAAAATGATAAAAAAATAAATATATGTTACAAAAATTGTTGAGTTTTCAAAATTATATTTTAAATAAGATAATTTTAAAACGCAAATATAAAAATTTTACTGAACAAAAGAAATAATAATTTAACAAATGTTATATTAATAGATAAAATATTTTTTATCAACAAAGACAGTTGTATTCCACTACTTGTCCATTTGCATCCATATTTATAAGAAAATGTTTGAATAGTTAGGAGTAGAAGACGAACACTCATTTGCGTTGCATCCCATCATAACAGAAGCTTAAATTGTTTTTTATTATTCTTTCGTCTCACTCAATTTATTATTTTTTATATTTTAAAATTGTCTTATTTAAAATATTTTATTAAAAAATAATTTTTATTATACATATTTTCCTTTCTATTTTTTTAACAAAATAAAATTTAACTTTTAAAGGATAAAATTGTCGTTTTAATTATTTTATATCATATCTCTTACGCAAACTTTTTTCTTAAAATTACGTGAAAATTTAACAATAGACAAAAATTATGGGACGGATAGAGTATTATTATTAGGCTTAAATGAAAAACAAGTGTTCAAATTATATCATTTTTTTAACTTTAGGTGCCTAAAGTTTTTTTTTTGTAAAAATAGGTGTAAAAAGTTTTAACCGTTATAATTTTAGGTGTTCGATACTTAACTGCCGTTAAAAAATCCATTAACCAATAAAAATTTGACACATGTCATATTTTAATTTATAATTTCTTTTAATTATTTTTTGCTTCTAATCATTAATTTTTTTTTGCAAAAATCTTAAAATTCTAAAAATTTCTAAAATAGTCCCCAAATCCCTAAACCCCAAATCCCCATATCATCATTGTTGTCCCCTCGGTCACCGTCGCCGACCCAACCATTTCGGTCGCAGAACTCAGCCGGACATTTCCCCCAATGTGCTGTCGTCGGAAACCGACGAATCGTGTGCTAGTCGAACATTGAATGGCGAATGTTAAAAAGTCATTCGATTGGCACACCGTTCGCCGGTTTTCGACAATGACACATTGGGGGAAATGGTCGGCTGAGTCCAGTGATCGAAAAGGTGGGGTCGGCGACGACGATCGATGGCAGTAGCGGTAATGAATTGGAAATTTAGGGTTTTGTTATTTTTAGGGATTTAGAGACTTATTTGAAGATTTTTTTAAAAATTTAAATTTTTAAAGTTTTCTTTCAAAAAATTAAAATTGGACACTGATTTTTTTTAAACGGTCATTGATGGTCGGGCATATAAAATTATAACGGTTGAAACTTTATACACCTATTTTTATAAAAAAAATACTTTAGACACCTAAAGTTCAAAAGTGATATAGTTTGGGCACTTATTTTTCCTTTAAGCCTTATTATTGTTGTTGTTGTTGTTGTTTATTCATTTTTTTCACACATGTTTTCCTAATTAGGTACCTAAAGTATTTTTTGTTAAAATAAGTATCTAAAATATACTTTTTGGTTAAATTTAGTACTAAAATATTTTTCATCAAAGTAAATACCTAAAGTATATTTTTGTGGTCAAAATAGGTACTTAAAGTATATATATTTTTCATCTATGTTCCTAAAAGTTGACATGTGACATTAATTAAAAAATACATTAGGTACCTATTTTAACAAAAAAAATATACTTTAGGTACCTACTTTGATGAAAAAATATTTTAGGTACCTATTTTGACCAGAAAATATACTTTAAATACTTGTTTTGACAAAAAAAAAATACTTTAAATACCCAAAGGAAAAAAATGTATACTTTAGATATTTATTTATGATATAAGCCTTAAAAAACATCCAAACTTTTCCACAACCGTCCATTTATTATTTCCTTTCCTTGATATAGTTTGATTTTATTACTTTTGAACCTAACAAGTGATCCCAGTAGAAAAACGGATGATATTCATCTCAAGAGACCCGAGTTCAAATCGCTTTGCTTGCAAGGTGTATGTGCATTGTCGAAGGGTGAATAATATGTATGAACATATACTATCTTGTAATCACCTCAAGACTACTAAAAAACTATAACTCAAGATGAATCCAACAAATGGTCTAAATGAAAAAGCCGATGATGTTCATTCTAGGAGACCCTGGTTCACCTCGCTTTGTTTACAAAGTGTGTGTGCCTTATTAAAGGATTAAGAAGATCTACGAACATACATTACTTTGTAATCACTTTTAGACTATTCAAAAAATACAACTTAAGGTATATTTTGAATTATTTGTCAAAAACAAATTTTTTTATTTCCCTTCCGGTTTTTAGGCTTTGTCATGATTAATTCGAACCAACCCACGTCGCACACTCAAGTTGGTGGGTGAGTCTTCCAGCGAGGATTTTCTACAAACACAAAGTCTCGAACTTAAAACATGCTTAAATAATATTAAACTGCTTACCACTTAGACTAACTCTGATGATAAAACTAATGTTTTTGATAAAAGAGTTTTTTTTCCTCTCCAAGTTATTATATATTTACTTATTTCACATAAAAATGAGTTCAAAGGAAAAGGAGAGACAAATGGCAACAATAGAATTAGATGAAGCAACGCTACAAGGCCAAGCGGAGATATGGAAGTTCATGTTCAGCTTTGCGGATTCTATGGCGCTTAAGTCTGCTGTCGAGCTCAGGATAGCCGACATAATACACTCTGACGGTGGCGCCATCACTCTGTCACAAATAGCTTCACGCATTGTTGGCGGCAGCGGCAGCGGCAGCACGTCTTCTCCGGACATCACCACCCTTGCTCGCATAATGAGACTGCTCGTCCGTCGAAAGATTTTCACCTTCCACACCCCTTCCGACGGTGGAGATCCCGTGTACGACCTGACTCACTCATCGAGATGGCTCCTACATGACTCGGAGCAAACCTTGGCGCCCATGATACTGATGGAGAACCATCCGTTGCTAATGGCTCCTTGGCACTGCTTTAGCCAATGCGTTAAAGAAGGTAGCATCGCCTTCAAGAAAGCTCATGGGCGTGAGATATGGGATTTGGCATCGGAGAATCCCGAGTTCAACCGGCTTTTTAACGAGGGCATGGCGTGTACATCGAAGGTCATCACGGGAGCAATCTTATCGGGGTACAAAGAAGGGTTGAGCTCGATCGGATCATTGGTTGACGTTGGTGGTGGAACGGGAAGCTTGATATATGAGATTGTCAAAGCATATCCGCACATCAAAGGTGTTAACTTCGATTTGCAGCATGTAGTCTCGGCGGCGCCACCATACGACGGGGTCTGCCATGTTGGCGGCGACATGTTTCAGGCCATTCCGAATGCTGATGCGGTCATTATGAAGGTGTGGTACTATTCTTACGTTAGGCTCTGTATTTTTTATGTATATTAATATTAGTTACTTAGATCTTGATAATACGAGTATAATAAGGTCAGACTCCGACATATACATAGGGTTAGGTATAAAAAAATCAAATTTGATATAAAAATGATCTGAAAATCCGGTTAGTAGAACAATTTAGTTTCAGATTATTAATAAAAATATTTCGATTCACATATTGTTCATAGTTTTGATCAAATTTAATCGATTATTTATAATATTTATAATTTTTTTATGGTGGAACATCTTGTAGGTTGTAGCCCATTGATTTTGATGTCCGAATACTTTTTAGTTATGACTCGTGAGCCTGCTTATTAAGTGTGAACTCCAATTTTTTTAGTTATTCTTGCATTTTTACTGTAACATAATATTTATCATCAAATTCATCATATTATTAAAAAAATAAATTAAAAATATTATTTAAACCGACCCAAATATTTTAGTTATTAAATGATCAATAAAAGTTAAAAAATTCAAATTTAACAATTAATCAAAATAATTTATTATAATTAACTGAACTTAATTTTACACCGCTCTAAATAAGATAAGAGTTCTTTCTTCTCTCGAACATGAAATCTTTCCACAAAGGCATCAAATTTATTATCATCGGAGACCCAATATGACTGTCGTTTTTTTAGTAACTATTCGCATGATTTAACATCGCACCAGCACCCTCTATAATTGGACAGCAGAAAATCACATCAGTAGGGTCCTTGTTTTTTAAAGTTGTCTTTCATAATTAAACGGAGTAGTCCTGGCGATTAAAATCTTTATTACTCTTTGTCCAAGTAACAGCACTAATGGAGAAAAAAGTTAAGCTAACTATTTTCTCTCTAGGTTACAAATCCTTTTCAAGCATCTAACACATCAGTTGTTTTTGTGCCTATAAGTATCCACTTCACATAGTAGTACATGACTGTCATCGTATCACGCAGTGTCGAATTTAAAAATATATTTTAAAATAGATATATCTAAAATCTCAAAGTTTTAGAAGGATATACCAAAAAATTTAAAGATTAATTTATAAAAATAAAAAAATTATAATCAGAATTTAAAAAGTTCAAGTAGACATATGCCTACCTTGAAGTACATATAGATTTGTCACTAATATCAGTTATCACGTCATGAAAGTAATAGTCATGATAAGAAAAAGAATTTGGACACTGTTGTTTTTGCCTTTTGTTTTGTTTTTTTCAGTGGATATTGCATGACTGGGGTGACGAAGATTGCATAAAAATATTAAGGAACTGTAGGAATGCAATTCCAAGAGGGAAAGGGAAAGTGATCATCGTTGAAGTTGTTGTGAAACCCGACGGAAACGGACCGTTTGACGACACGGGATTCGTGTTCGACCTCCTGATGATTGCACATTCGAGCGGTGGAAAGGAGAGAACGGAGGTGGAATGGAAGAGAATCTTGGAACTAGGAGGTTTTTGTCGCTACAAAATCATCAGCATTCCGGCCTTGACTTCCATCATCGAGGCGTATCCTGATGATTGGTAGGTTTATTTAGCTTAATGTCAGCAATGGATAATCTTGGTATGTTTGGTCAGCCTATACAATTAATTATCCTAAGTGGACTTGAGTAAATTAAATTAATTATCAAAAGTTGTATCGTGAGATTTATTATTGAGTTTGTTTAACATAAGATAAGTACTTAAATGTTTATTTGTGTATGTAGACACATGAGCGTGTAACAACATGTGAGCATAATTGTTTATGGCTTTTGCCATTTAATTATGTCAACAATAATAGACGTGGTCTCTCATGCCATCCCAACCTTGTTTAAACATATCAAAGGTTCTTATCATCTTTTAAATTTTAATTTTTATACTTCAATTTTGGAATATTTGAATTTTTGTTATTTAATTTCACACTATTTTTAATGTTTGTTTGTTTGTCTTTATGGTACGATTTTATCTATATTAACGGTAATATAGTGTTCATGTTGTGATCGTCATGTACACCCTTTGTTCATGAAAGGCTGACCGTCCAATATAATTAGATCCTCTTTTGTAGTAGTTTGTCGATGCAATCAGAATTATAGATTTATTTATTCAATATCCACTTATACATCAATACAGTGTCTAGTTGAAAGAGACGTGCAAATTTTTATGATGGTTCTGAGTTATTTTGTAGGAAGGTTCAATCTTTTTTTTTATGCTCTTTGGGTTACATATTTTAATTTTCTTTTTTCAAGAGTATCCTTGGTGAACTTGTCTCAAGGTTCTTTCTCATGAGATAAGTGTCTGTATTTATTGTACAATCCAATTTTTTGCTCTTATTCAAAGAGTAGATATTTTTTTTTTGTAAGTTTTAAAAAAAATTAATAGTTTGTTGAATTTTAAAAAACGCTTTTTTTAATTTTAAAGATTTTTTCACACCTTATATATATATATATATATATATAGATTTTAAAGACGTGATGATGTCATTTTTAAGTACATGTTTTTAAGCACCAAGGCACGCCCATCTTCAGTTTTGGGTTAAATCCAAACACAAAGCAATGTTGTGGACTTTTTATGTATAATTTATCCAATTTGAAACATCATCTTCCACCTGTTGTATAGTAAAGATCATGGATCTAACTTCCGATTCTAAAGCCCAGGGATTGCCCAATCATCCCTCTGACTAGAGGGCCGGACTAAAATGTTGTCCCAATTTAATCATTATTACAACTATATGTTTTATTTTAGTACTATAAAAACAAAATCATTTTTAATCACATTAAAACTATTAAAATAAATTATTGACGTAATAATAATTGAATCATTAAATCTGTTCGATATTGACATTGAAGTCCTTAAATTTTTTAATCAAATGTGGTCTTAAAGTTTTGTTTTGTAAACGGTTTTGGTTCTTTCAAATTTTCAATTGATGTTAAAAGATGTTATTGCGCTTCTAGCTAATTAACAAGTGTCACGTGGAGGACCAAATTGAGACTAAACTATACTTTAAGGGTTAAACTAAATATATATATGCATAAAAGCTAGATCGCCTTTTATATTATTTCAAATTTTCTAGCAAAATGAGTTATTAGATCTCTCAAATAAAATCTAAAGTTTAAACTTAATTCTTGTGAATGGACTAAGTTAAGTTAAGAGAATCATTATCATAGTAAACCTCTGTCGTGTACAATCTATATTAAATCTCTAATAAAATAGATAGCGATGATTATATAAATATGCATCTAATTAAAAGTATATTTGTATTCAGGGACGGAACTACAAATTTGTTTATCTTTATTCTTATATATAAGTATTTTTTAAAATTAAATTATTTATGAATTTATCATTTATATTCAAACATTTATATTTTGCCTTAAATTCTGACTTCGTCCCTGTTTGCGTTTTATACAGGTGGTTGTAACAAGCATGGGTGGTAATATTCAACACGTGGTTGGCTTGTTTTCCACCTGTCTAAACCCTGAGTGGGAGAAATTATTAGATGGATCTGGCTCACTACGTCATTCGTGGTCTCAGCCAATAAGATTCATCCACATCATTTTAACTTTCAAATAACTACTCGTTTTTTCTTAACATGTCATTCTTGAAAAAAATGACATGGAAAAATGTTATTGGATGATACCACAGATGACGTGATGAGCTAAACCCATCTAATATTTTTTCATGAGTGGGCGTTGAAGTTCATACATTGATGATTGTAAACTCGACTTGGTCCACTCCAATTCGAATTTCATTTTAATTATTTTATCTCAATTCGAGATAAAAGATCGTAAACTTCTAGGTTAAAACAAGATATACATCAATGATCAATCTACTTAAATTAGTTTAATTTAGATCTATTACTCATTTATCTTTTTTTTTAAAGAAACCATTAATTTTATTAAACAAGAAAATACCCAGAATTACAACAAGGGTTTACAACTATCATTGTAAATTAAATATATAATTTGGACATTTTTTTAAAACTAGCCACTTTAGATCAGACATACATGAAGATGTTAAAACCTATCCAAAATACTGGAACGAAAAAAACACACGAACAAACTGACTGTACCGGCAAACGAACAACAAAAGGGATTAATCTATTGGTAGACCACCGAGAAACCACAAATTAGAGTCGAGCATCGTGAGAAAACACTTAACGAATGCAAATCGCGTATCCAAATGCAATTCGAGGGTCTAAAGCAGGGAAGATCAGCAAGATTACAAATAAGCGTCATCTTGATCAGTCGTGGCGTCGTCAAATCTACCCCTGATAAAACATAAAATAAAGAACGACCAAAACGACCGAAGGAGTAGAAGAAAGCATGCCAAAAGACAGAGATAAACATGCCAATAGACAGAGTTAAACATGCCAACAGACAGAGATAAACGTTTCATAAAGGCAGAAAAAACCGTATCACAAAGACATAATTATTTTATTAAAAACTAAAAAAATAAAAAAATAAATCTCAAGGTCGACAATCGACAGTAAAACCGGTGTCGTCGTCGACTATAAAACAAAACTTGAGGAGTTGGGAAGAAGAATTGAGCTAAAAAAAATTAAAAAATATCGAGAGCGGCTATAGAAAAGATTGCCTTTATTTTTTTCTACAGTTAGACAATTCTTCTTGATTATACTATTACTCATTTATCTTGTATAAATTAATTCATTTGATTTGAGGTATAACTTGTATTAAGCTAACGAGCTATTTGAGTTAAGTTCATAATTGCAAGTGCAAACTACTTCAGCATAAGGACATAAATCAATAACCATTAGTATTTAATCTATTAATTGATTAATTTAGATTAAAATATTGTAGAAATTCATTATGGGATAACCATGCAATTTAGTTGTTCTATTCACAACGTCATGATTCAGACCATTAGCATTGCTCAAGGAATCCAGTTAGGGATAGAACTAAAATAAGAATGGCAAAAAATCCAAATTCGATGGGTTTCGCCCGACCAAATTAGGTAGAGTCATTTTTTTAATTTTTGATTGTTGGGTTGGGATTTAAAAAAGTTTGAGAATGATTTGATCGGGCTCAGATTTAGGGTAAAATTTTCTCAACATGATTTATTTACAAATTTATGTATATTTATTATATTTTTATATATTATATTAAATTTTTTATTAATTTTTTTGGGACGGACAAGTTTTTTGTTAAATTTTGGAAGTCAATTTATATTTTTATTATATAGAATCGGGATAAAAAATATACTATTAAATTCGGGTCGGGTTAAGAAGGCCAAAAACCCGCACTATTATTATCCCTAAACTAGAGTATATTAAGAATAAAACATAAAATTTGAAAAGTGGAAGTAAATTTATAATTACTCTAATTTTTATATATATAGAGAGAAAAGGGTAAAAATAAATGATGGCGGGGCCTCCGCATAAATTCCTTTTAGATTTAGTATTTTATTTCCCCAGATCAACTAATTATTGATTAAAAATATCCGAATTAATATATTTTTAATTAAATTTTGTTAGAACCAAATCATAAATTAAATATGAAATATAATGTATGTATGATCTATCATGTCAAATCATCAAGAATAATAAACTAAATAAACTAAATGTTGAAGCGTACCTAAATTAATCTATAGACTGAAAACCTTGAATATTGATGTTAAAATCCCAAATCTTTGGTATTGATCTTCTAAAAAGATAGGTTTTCTCTTGACGTAAAATTTTCTGACGGGAAAACAGAGAAAAACAAGCTAAACTATTTCTTGGGGATCACTACCTCTTTATATAGTTGATTTAATAATCAACTATTAAGTGTTTATAACTCTGCCCCTCATCGAATTATAAATACATCTTATGGTATCTACACTTTTATTTACATGACATTTTAATACCTATGACACGCCTAACATAATTGGTTAATTAATTTTGTGCCATACTTTAAAATAACAATATACATTATACATATGTACTCACTATTACGAATTTTAATCCAACAAATTCGAATAATTTGTGAATGAGTGGAGCCCAGAAAAGAGCCAAAATGGGCATGCGTGATGCAGGTGAAGTTGGTTAATGTAGCAGTCTCAATTCTAGTTTTACTTTGTTGTCTAATAATTTATAACACTTTGTTAGTGGTCGGGCCTTTTCAGGATCTGATGTTACGTGTCTGGTGATGGATAAGATGTTGAAATCGGGGTTCCCAATTTTTCTCTTCTCATCACCATTTTTTTCCAAGTGGGAATCAATTCGATTGCACTCATCAACACAAGCTGCATGTGCCGTACGCAAAAGCTTGAACCACCAAAATTATGTTCACATTCAGTTTGTGTCTGGTGATGGAATTATATTAATCATGGATATTAGTATGGATTAAGTTCTAATGGAACTCCCACTAGTGCACCAAGGCATCGAGTATTGAGGTTTTTCTTTTCTTTTGGGGAGAATTAGAAGGAGATGATATAATATGTATAAGCAATCCTCAAACTTTTAGGATACTTTTATTTTAGTCATTAAATTTTTAATATAATTACTAAATTTTTAGTTTATTTTTATTAAAATCATTTCTGATAATCATAGTTAAAGGATGCTAATGTGACACGTTAAATTTATCTTGTTACTAAAAAACTCTTTTTCGTATTTAAAAATAACAGTTATCATTTTTTTCTTTCGTCATCTTTTTTTTTTATTGAAATGCAATGACATTGATTTTTTTTTTTGAAGAAAAACGACGGCTATCATTTTTAAATTTGAAAAAAAATAGGAAAGATAGATATAACGTGCTACATCAAGGTTAGGTTAACAGAAATAACCTTAATAAAAATGAATTAAAATTCAAATGCCAATATCCATATTTTGAAAGTTCGATAAAGCCATTTTTAATTTCTGAATCAGATGAGTCTTTAAACAAAGTCTGAACCACATTGGTAGATTTCTTCATGGTCTGTGTCTGCCCCGCCTGGCATAGCCTGCAATGTTAAATGAGTATGGAAATAGGACCAGAGACACGGCTAGCCTATCGTTGCATATATTTATTGGCTATAGGAACCAAACAATAGTGATGAAATGGTGAAACTGTGGGGGCATGTCTCGATTAGTTTCTACAATCATGGTCAAGAGCAACACAACACATCAGACAAACCAAATGAGTTTTCAGAGCCCCACTTTCTGTACACTCTTCAGACCTCACCTCATTTCTTTACAATAAAAACCCCTCTGGCCTCAGAGTGAACCGTCTAAAACTCATGTTTCTGATAACAAAGTGACAATCACAAACCAAAAAATTCTTAAAACCCATTTTTTTTTCGTTTTTTTTTTTGGTAATTAGTGATCAGTCACTCCATGGGGTTCTCAAAGAGAAAAGCTATACTGCAGGTTACTTGAAAAAAAGTCTTAGCCACGTCGAATCCCGGTGAAGTAGTTGAAGTCATGGTGCTGGACTCTAAGTTGCTTTAGCCACGAATCCGCCACGCTTAACAGTGACACCAGCCTTTCTTGGTCCCGTCCGGAATTGCCCGAGACCCACACGTTTCCTTGCATCTTGTAAGTTGCCAAGCCAAATGGTGGAAGGGAGATGCCTTCCCCTTCCTTTCTCTTCCTTTCGGGACTCTCGATGTCGTCCTCCAGGTCCATATCTGCACCAACAATTAACAAAAACAAGCCTACATAAATATCTACGAAGCACTCGACTTGACACTGTTAGGCTTAAGCAAGCAAATCGACAGAAGGAACACCTTGGAAGGAAGATGACAGAGTGTGGTAAGTAAGGAAGCAAGTGGACAAGTCTTTTATGGTCCTTCCCATGGGAATGTGATAAATTGGGTACCTATCATCATCAACATCGAATAGCAACCCTTCGTCAATAATCCGAAACTATAAAGTATCTCCATAAGTTGAATCATATCAACTCCGTATATCATGTCAAGATGAGGTTATGAATTGTTCAACATGTTCAATGTGTGAATTCGATGTAAAAAGAGAGGAAGGGATAGGAAAAAGACCAGGAAACTGCCATCCAACTAGCTGGAGAAAGATCTACACTCCTCAATGACATCAAACCAGGGTATCTTCTCGATAATCCGTTGATCTGTAAACATGAGAACATCATAACATGACAACGGAATCGACAAGCCTTTAACCGTAAAGAAATTTAAAGCCACAAGGACTTTAAGGGGCTATAACTTATTCTTATCTAAGACAAGAGTACATGTTCAAAAACAATTTCATACGAAAAAGCAAGCATTTATGCTCAAGAAGGATGAGATATAAACTGATAATATCCTCAAAGAAAAGGAAATTATGAATCTTTAAAGCAAAAGAAAAAGGAATTTTCATATTCAAAGGTCAAAAGTTTTATTTCATCTTTATAAGATGCTTATATTCTGACAAATACATAGCTGATCTTTCTTGTTCTAATCAGTTCCATGTTCCATAATCAATCTTAAGGCAGATAATATGCAAAATCAAAGCCAAGAGGCTATGCAATCAACCTTATCCATGAGTGGAACTCTTCCATAAGGAGTTGATCTCTCGAAATACTGGAAGTAAAGGTAACCCAATCGGTTATTCACATGCCAAATGCTGTCGTGGTCGTAGCCGCCTTCCTCCGACGAGCATCCGTCCCACCGCCATAACTTGTCACTCTCGCTCTCATCACTAAATGAATCACTGAACGAATCCCTCTCGCCATCACCCGATTCAGTCTCCTCCCTGTATACGATTCCGATAAGATGTTTTCACTTTTCACATTTACTTACGACTAAAAGTTAAAACCAATAGGAAAAAAAAGAAGAAATTACCTAAAGCTGTTGACTGAAGAGTTGCTGGTGAAGATTTGAATGGCGGAGAGATAAGGGACATAGTATTGGACCAAGGTTTCGCCGTTGTTCAAGACAATGGGAACGCCGGCACCGTAGGCACTCCATTCGTCGTAACAATTCCAGAGATCACCCAATGTGAAAAATTCAACATTTTCTCTTTCCCAAGGGTGCCATAAACGATTAAGGTTCCTAATCTCGCTCTGCAGAACAAACAACATAAACAATCAAAACCATGTAAGAAAAAGAACAAGAGAGAGGAGGAGAAGAAAAGGGGTGACCTTGGGGAGGAATTGGGATTTAACGGTAGGAGTTGTGCAATGGAGGAAGCAGGCAAGGTTAGACTGCGTCGACCCTGTTTCAAAAATCATGATTTCCGACCAAAGGAGACGGAGAGAGAGAGATTGGTTTCTTTCTTTCTTTTTTGTCTCTCAACCTCAAGCCTGAGAACAGAGGGAAACACAAAGAAAAACACGAAAGAAAAGAGGGGGAGTGGAATGGGGAGAGAGGGAAACAAGGAGAGAGGAAGAGAGAGATTGTCGCGGATTTGGTTATATAATGCGAAATTGTGACCCGAGAGAAATTCTAAATTTTGACGTTTGGACAGCTAAATTTAAGGAAACAGAAAAGGAAGAGAAAAGTAAGATCAAACTCTCGCTGTTCAACCGAGTCTTTCTTGTTGGTAGACAATGTTGTCCAATTCAACTCTTTTCCGGTCACCGGTGGATTTGCCTTTGGATTATTACCCTTTCAAATAATAATACTAAAAGATTGTTTTTCTTCTTCTTCTTCTTCTTCTTCTTCTCCCTTTTAAACTTGAAGAAAACTCTCTGCTTTGATCAACAATGAAGACACAAGTTTTCTTCTGTCTTTGGACAAAAAACACGACCCTTGAACGTTTTAATTCTTCAAGTTAAATCCAAAAAGGCACACTAGGAAGAGTTCAAAACACTCAAATTCCAACACCAAGAAACAAACAAACAAAAGGGATGTCTAAGAAACAGAGAAAATAAAGGAAAAGTTTGATTCTAATGACTTCAAGCTATCTCTTTTTTTTTTTTTAATTTCAACAGAAACCCATGACTTCTGGGTAAAAGATTTGTTTGGATTTGGGATTTTCAATAGGATGGAGAGGAGTTCTCTAACAGAAAATGAAGGGGGGGAAAACTTTTTCCAGGGATACAAAAACCAGAGCACAACCACAATAGTGTATAGGCTGATGAGAGAAACAAAAGAACAGAGCGAGAAAAATCGAATTTATGATCATAACTAATTCTATGGCTTATTTAGGGAAATATAGTGTAAAATAATAATTAAAAAGAGAAATAAAGATGCACAAAAATTATTTAAAATATAGGTTAAAATTTATGATGTTTAATAAAGTTGTACCTAGATAAATATGAATTTAGTAATTCGTCCCTTGTTGGGATTTAAAAAATGTTACGAAGTCGTCCACAGTTAACGAATTTGTCGATTCATGTATAATTTAAGTATGTAGGTGTTCATCTTAATTTTTTTTAAACTTCATACATTTAATTTTAATTTTTTTTAATTTTTATAATTTAATCTTAAATTTGTTTAGTCTTATTAATTGTGCACTTCCTCGTATTTTTAAAATTCTATGTATATCTACCTTCAAAAATATTTCTATATCCATCACTAAAAGCGATACATAACTATAGAGGAAACTAATACTAAATTGAATAAGTACAAAAAAATAAGAAAAAATAAATTTTAGTGTGTCAGAAAACACGTGTTTACTTATTATTACACTATTCTGATAATGGTACACGTGTGAGGATCTTAACTCTAATTATGTAATGATCCAATTTATCGAGTATTGAATGAGCTAATTATCAAGTTATTGAAATTTTGGGCCGTGTTTAGACCAAATGGGATAAGATTTGGGCTCAAATCTAAAAAAGGGCATTTTATGATAAGGCCATACACAAATGGTCATCAATATATCTTTTTGAAGCAAATGAGAGGATTTATGAAGCAATTATTTTTTGGGTAAAGTACGTAAATGGTCATCAATATATCTTAAATAAAAATAAAATTATCATCAAACTTTTATAAGTTACATAATAAACATTAAATTTTATTTTTTATTATAAAATGATTATTGAGTAATGACGTGACACTAAAATTTCAAAAGTTCATAATGAATATTAAATTTTAATTTTTATTATAAAATAGTCATTGAGCAGTGACGTGATACTGAAAAATATGTATAATATCACATTTAGTCTTTAAAGTTTACACATTCAACAATATAATCTCCAAAGTTCAAACTCGAGTTCTCTCCTTAAAGGAGCAATGTGCCTTATCATTGCACCCAACTCTTGTTGGTTAATAAATATATCTTAATATATGTTAAATAATAGTATTTATAATTTATTTTTATTTTTTTTACTAATACTTAATATTTATTTGACTAAGAATTAAATATTTTATTATCGCTTAAAATAAAGTTTATTATATATAATATATTGTAATTAAATATTTACCATGATTAAATATTATTGTATAATATTAAATATTAAACAATACTAGTATTTAATGAATTACAAATTGCAATTACATTGAGTTTATAAAACTTTAGTTTAAAAGTATTGATCAATTTTGGTTAATGTAATTAGAAATTTATTAGAATAAATTAGTTAAATAATTATGACTATTTTTATTAAGTAGAAAGATGTAATATTTTTAAGATAAATATTATAATTCGAACTCATACAAAATTAAATATTAAATAATAATATTTAATGAATTACAAATACCTTGTATGCTCTGTGTTTGTATTGCTTTGAAGGGTTCTCGAATGGGTTTACAAGTTGATAGGGTTTTCCCTTTATACCCCTTAGTTTACATTCAATTTCTTGAAAGAAAAAAAATCCTAAAATGCTATTGGTTGATTTTTTGGTTTTGGCCGGATTTATATCCGCCACTGTCATTGCTTATTTGTCTTTGATATTGTAATATATCTGACATTCTGTGCATTTTTGTATATATTGTTGCCGACTCCGATCTGCTCTTTTTAGTTTGCATGTATTACGGTGGAGTCAGAGGGGACCAGTCGACGTGGCTAGTGGAGAAGCTGAGAGGACCAGTGTATGGCCGATATGGAATGATCTTCGACCGTTGACGGACATCTGGACGGTCATGAAGAAAATTGAAGCGACGCGTGTGGAGAGTTGAGTAGTCTGCTTGCACGGCGCGTGGAGTAGATGAAGTGTCTCCCTTGCATTGATATGGACCGTCAAATTTAAAACAGACCTGACAATAAAAAATGGGATGCGGAAAAACAACAATAGATTAGGTTTTGTTTTGGGCTCCAAACTGGCCAAAATGTATTTAAATATATATTTAGATTTTGAATTATATGTACATGGACTAATATATATATATGTATGGATTGAAACTTTAATTAATTAATGGATTTTTATTTATGTAATTTAATCTTTGTTCTGTTTTTGCTTAATATAACATAATATAATAGTATTTTTTGTTTTTTAAACCATAATAACATATAATATATTAAATAAGTCATATATTAATAATGAGTAATAAATGATAATAATAACAAAGCATTAATAAAAATAGATAAAATAAATAAACAAAAGCCTTTTATTGTAAAAATTAATAAAAATATAAAAATGGGTTAATACGAATAAAATTAGTGATTATAAGATCTTAAAGATAATTTTAATAGGTTTCATTTTCTTAAATGGCATTTGGATGAGCTTCGAGGTCGTGATTGGCTTGTGCGTATTCAACATACGAGGTGATCAGAGAATAAAGAGACTGATGCGTTGGCTAAGAGTGCGAGTGTGGATAGTTTGGAGACTACTTATTATGTGGCACCACCTGGTTGGATCAATTCTTTGTTGTATGATGATATTACGCATCTTTAGTTGTTGCTCACGCTTAGTTGTTGATTAAGTTATTTTTAGTTGTGCCGGGAGATCCTGTTAGACATTTTATTTTAAATTTTATTATGGATACTTTTTTCTTCATTTAAGGTTAGAAATTTTTTTAACGATGCTTATACTAATATTTAATGTGTATGATTAATCATTATATTATCATACCCTTTAAAAAAACAATATATTTGGACCCAGTTTGCTCTAATGTAAGTAAAGTTTGAATAAGAAAAAAAGGGCACGGTGGATTTGTCAGACAGTGTCATGTGACCTGAGAGGCTTGGAATCGTATGATTTGAAACTTGTTTTTGTTTTGTTTGTAAAGAGGATAAGGTGAATGGATGATATATTGTTCTGTCCAATGTCTGTAAATAATCATACCCCAACAGTCAGACAGCTCAGTGAATGAAATTATACACATCAAATACAAAGTGTGAAACACATGGCATGGCATTACATGACGTGGCGTGACATGATATTTAACATAAAACACACTTAAAACACTTTCATAAACATGGTTAGAGTAAAAAAAAAATTATATTGCGGTGTAGAAATTAAAAAAATATATAAAAGATATGAATGACACTTTTTTAAGGCTGTCAATAATATTTTATAGTGGTCTTAGTTTTATTTTTTAATATTTTTATATACAATTTTTATATATAATTGCATTTCAAAATTTTTGAAAAGTCAAATAAACACTTTGTTTAAGTTGACTCCTCCGGCGCTCAGATATCGAACGAATAATCAGATTTGGATAAATACCTTGATTCACGAATAAGTTTATAATTTTTTAATAATTTAAAAGTAATTACGATTAATAAATAATTGTAAGGGTTTTACAAATTCGAACATTTAAAGTAAACAAACAAATGTACAAAATTGAAGCTTACGGTTCTTCTCGACTCTGCCTACTTTTTTGTTTATGGGATAAAATATAACGAAAATCAATCAATTATAGATTATATTTAAGTCATTTAATTATAGATAAAGTTATATTTGGGCTAATCCTGTCCTAAAAAAAAACACAAAAAAGATAGTTAGGAATTAAAATACATGTAGGCGTGTTAAAGTTTGAGATCTAAATTTCATTTTAATCCGGTCCAATTGATAAAGATATAAAATTAAAAAAGAGAGAGATTTACGTATGTTATTTATCAGTAATTAAATTATAGTAATATGCAATAACTTGGTGGCGGACAGATTAGTTCATTTTATAGTAGCACCACCACTACCCAGCTCTAGTGCCAATAGAAAATGGCGATTAAAAACTGTAGCAGTAATCAGTTAATTAATTTAGAGTTAAAATATAAATTATTACTACTATTTACTACTATTGATGACTGAATCCGTGCCCTGGAATGCAGAGGATAAGGATGCAACAAGACAGAACTAGTCGGTAATTTTAAATGAATATATCTTTTAAAATAATTAATTAGAAAAATGACCCTAAAATTTGAATATTTAAAAAATAACCGAATATAGCTTTTAACAAAACGCGAGTTTCGTATTGAGTAAATAGATAAGAAAGAAAGAAAAATTAATTTATCGCACTTTTTACACAAAATTTGTTTTTAAAAGGACACGAGTTTAAAATTCACTTTTGGTAGGACGCTAGTTTAGACTATGTGGACTGAGAATGGGTCATTTTTTTAAATAATCAAGTTTGGGGTTATTTTTCAAATTAATTGTTAAAAAAAGGGTATATTCATTTAAAATTGCCGAACATAGTTTAGGTTGGGTTGCAACTGTACTTTACGAATGACCAAGGACTATAAGGGTTAACTCATAATTTTGAGTAAAATTTTGAAGGAGTCAATTTAAATTTTTAAAATTTTAGAGATTAAAAAAATAAAATAAAAATTATAGGGTTTAACTAAAATTTTTAATAATTTTAAGAGATTTAATAAAAATTAGAGAGAGAATTTAATTAAAAATATTCAAAAATTTAAGTTTAATATGATTTTTTTAATATTGAGAGGTCAAATTAAAATTTTAAAAAACTTTAAGGGCAAAATTCCAATTTTTAAAATTTTGAGGAGTCTGTAGCCCCCACTAGTCCTTTAAATGATACGGCCATGTATATATATTGAAGAATGGGCACTTTGAATCTAAATATTTTTCCGTTGGTTATACATTTTAATGATTGTATACACGTTTTTTAATGGTCTTAAAGGTGATTACAAGGTAGTATCAGTTCATGCATATTCTTAACCCTTTGACAATGCACATACATCTTGTAGATAAAACGATTTAAACTATATCTCCTAAGATGAACATCATCTGACATCTGCTTTTTCATTGGGACACTTATTGAGTTCATCGTATACACTTTTAAATCTATATTTTTTATATTAGTTATCTAATTTATTTATTGAGTCCATCTTAAAATTTCTGGATCCACTTATACTATGTGTGTCTAGCTATTCCATGTCATCCTTGTAGAGTTGTTTAAGCTCTTGGCCATTAAATCAGGGTTGGTAAATAGTGATGGAGATGCATATTGCCAGGCTATTGGAATGAAGTAACTCTAAACTTTAGGCTGAGCCAATAGATAAGATGGAGTGACTAAATTGACCTCATCGGCCTAATTTTGAATTGGTCTACTAGAGATTTAGGTGCAAGGTATAAAGCCACGTTTGATTTTATTTTTGTTTTGTTACTCATTAGTCTTTAAATGTTGAGTTCTTTAATTATTTTAATGATGTAGTATTTTTATTTGTGTTTCGTGACATAATTTTAAAATGTCGCATCATTAAATCTATTAAAATAAAAAATTGTAAAACTTATATAGTTTTTTTCCATAATTTTAAATTAGAATAAATGATCACCTTTATATACTAATGTTATTTTATACCTAAATATAAAGAATGGAGGTGTATTAGTGGATGAAACTGTAGAGAGATTCATTACCTTAACGGCGGAATTCAACATTATTTATTAAGTTATTTAATTTTTTTTAAATCTAGACGAACCAATAATGAATTATATATTTTTAAGAGATTAAAGAATAATTTTACCATAGACTATTTTAATTTTTTAATATTTTATTGGGATCATGGCCTTCGCTTGTCCCAATGGAGTTCCACTACTGCTCACATAATCTTTCACATTATATTAGTCCATGTAGGAGGTAGACGTTTTAAACTTACTTTATACTCATAGCTAAAAATGAACCCTACGCTATCGCTTAAGGTACGAAAGACTTTTACCATCTCACTTAAACCTTAAAATTATCAGTATCCAAAACTTAGTTAATCAACATTCACAACTTGATTGTTTTTATTTACAAAATTATTAGTAAACAATATTGTTCGGGAAAATGTTGTTAACAACTGAAATATTAAAAATTATACATTTGATTTCATAAAAAAAAACTTACAACCAAAAAAAAAATTTATGAACTTTTTTATTTGATTCAAATCATACGTTTAATAATAGTAAAAGTAAAATAATTTACTGTATCTTATATAATCACAAACATCTTCTATTGTTTTTCATTAAAGATTAATCTTCCTAATTAACGAAAAATTATTAGATGTATAGTTCATCACGTTATTTATGGTATCATCTAATGAATTTTTTCCATCTTATTTTTTTAGGGTGAGCTTACACATGTTTCCTACATGTAACTAAAGAGTGAATAGTTACTTGGAAGTTACACTCAAATGCAAGGGTGAATCTAGGAATTTAAATTTGGTGGTTCACCTATTTACTTTATTTAGAGGCTTAAGTTTTTGAATCCCTTAAGACAATCAATTTGACTACAACAGACCAAATAGCATCAAAAAATTCATTTTGTTAAAGAAATCTCCTTACTTGAAAAAAGAATTAAAAAATTAATAACAATCCTCAATTGTTAAAAATGACAAACAAGAAAGTTGAATTGATAAAGGAATGAGTAGAGAAATTCGGGATCAATTATTTTTTCTTGTCAAATAGAACGTTTTAAATAAATAAGTGTGATATCGTGAAAGTTCTTTTGAATTTCAAAGATAAAGGTTATCAAAAGTTCGAACATTTGAGGATTGACCAAAATGTAATTTTTTTTTAAATATCAGTAAAATTAGAGGTGGGAGTCGGGTTGTTTGGGTTGGATCGGATTTAATTTTAATTTAGTTCGTGTCTATGTTCTTTCGGTCCAATCAATATTTAACTAGTCAATTTTTGGTTCGGATCAATATCAGATTGGTTCACAAGTCAAATTAAACTGAATCAAAGCTTGAATTAAAAAAATTTATTCGAGTCGAGTATGACCGGAATGATCCAAAATTTACCCATTTTGACGGGAGGGGGGGGGGGTAGGGCGTAACTCTGTGCATGTTTGATTCTCTAGTCAAATGCATCGGCGGCATTCACTGAAGAGGACAGATGAAGTCTATGTGTTTTGTCTCTCCGGAATCAAAGGAGGAGTTCCTTTGCTTCAAGTACACAGCGCGAATGCCATGTCCAAATCCTGGTTTCCCGCTTCATCCCCTCCTCTCTTCCCACATGAAACTAAAATGTCGATTCCTTTAAACCAAAAATCAACTTTAAAAATAGTAAAACGGTCATGCTTTTATATTTGTATGAATGAACATCTCATGTCCTTTAATACAGTGAGCCGTGCGTGATCATTTTTGGTAATCCTGCCTATTCAAGGGATTGTGATGTTTTTTTCCCCGTGTATATCGGCTCCTGTTTCGGCACCTGACTCGTTGAACTCCACGACAATGTTATGATATGGTAATAATAACAATAGTACGGGGAGTAAAGTCCACAACAAGATAACGATAAAGTCAATAACAAGATAAGAGATGAAGACAAAAGTCTTGCTCTTGTTATCTCTTCCTTGATGTTCGCCAGAATGTCTGCAATGTTGTGCTTATAATACTCTTGTTCGTGTCGTGTAGTATTGTTCACCCAATGTGTTCCCTGCTGCTGGGTTTAAGCTGGTCCGGAGCAGTGCCGGATTAAGCTATTGAACCCATCAGATGGGCGGATTGGGTGGGCACAAAAATGAGACGCAGGCCCAGTGGGTACACTGTTGTAACTGGCTTCACTTATAGTTCAATGAAAGTTTCTTTGTCCATCAAATTAGATTATATATATATATATATATATATATATATATATATATATATATATATATATATATATGAAACAAGAAAAATGGAATATACTTTCAATACCCCACCTCAACCATTAATCATTTTATTAGAGCGATGATCGGTATTCTATTTATTGAATAATTAATTTAGATCAGATATTATATAAATCTATTACGAGGAAAATTCTCAACCCAATTAATCAGTCAATTAAACACATGTATTTTGTTGCAAGACATCGGATTCATAAATGATGTTTTATAATTATTAGATTTTACAGTGAAACGAGATGCGCAACATAAAATGAGAGGGACAAAAAGTTAAAATATAATGAGAAATTTGATTATCATTTTTGAAAATGATATACATTTAATTGAATCTTAGTTCAATTGAAGTTTTTATCAAAAAATTTATGGTTCAAATATATTCAAAATTTATTTTTTTATTATTTTTTTTGAAATGCAGGGTATAAAAAGAATGGGGACTTTTAGCCGTATTGATTTGAACATATAATAAATGAATTAAAAGGAAGAACAAATGGCCTGCATTTTAGGCTTTTTTGTTGTAAAGGTTAGAATGGCAGCGGAAAAAAGTATTACTTTTCATCTTCACTTTTTTTTATTATTATCATCAAATCTTCATCTTTCAAACAATAAAAAGAATTGAGAAAATGAATATCCTTTTCAGTGATTGGTGTAGGTGATTTAAAAAAAATAGAAAAATATACAAAAAAATGTTAAAAATTCATTCCAAATTAAAAAGCACAAAAAACTGACGTCTTTATATCATAAACATGACCATACAAAAAATGTAAAAATCTTAACTCAAAAGCTCGAAACAAAATAGATACAAACATCACTAAAGCTCGATGATGGAAAGTAAAAACCAATAACAAACAACATTAAAAAATACATATTACAATAATAAGAAAAATTGACAACACGGTTATTACCACAACTCAATCGCGAACAAAAATATATAATAATATTAAACCATAGTTCAACTAGTTGATATGAGTATAGTATTTGATTACATATAATGAGTTTTAGTTGTTTTATTTAAAGAATATATAATAATATATAAAAAATATAATTATTATAATATTTATTTATTTTACTTTTTATGTTTGTTTATGACCTATGTTTGAAGTTGTGGTTATCTTTCTCAATAATATCGAGAGATTTTTATCATTACAATCAACAGTCGTTAATGTTGAAATATTTATTTATTATTATCTAAATTTATAAAATTCTAATATTTTTCTAACTAAATTGATATCTAACTTATTTATGTACTAATAATTGAAGTAAAATTGTCTAATTTGACTTAAAAAAATAATCAAAGTAAAATAAATAAAAACTACATTTTATTAATCCTGATTATGTACATGTGCTATAAAGAGCTGCCACATTTATTATAACACCACAGTTCAACTCGTTGACCACTCTTCAATTTTAAGGATTTATAATTATTTTTTATTTTTATATGTGGATGAGATTGTCTTGGGATTAAACTCAAAATCTACTGTTAAGCAGAATTAAAATAAATTCTTTTGTTTCATAAATAAATCTTCATTTGTCAATAAAATACATGCTTAATCAACAATGTTATTTAGAATTTAAAATTATATAACTTTTTTTTGAATAATTAAGTACAATTTATACAATCAAACATGATAGGAGAAACTGATATATAATTGCATTATACTTATCAAATATATTTAGATAATTAAATTTTTAATAATTACATCATCATCTATAATTATTAAATTAGTAATTATATTTTTATACCATTATATTATAATGTTTAAACATATTTTAATAATTAGGTAAACTTTACATCCAAATAATAAATTAAATTTAAATAAAAATCCAAAACCCAAAAGTAACAAGGACAAAAATCCTTTGTTATTTTTCGATACTTCTTTCTATGCCTCAATACTAAAAAATAAAAATAAAAAAATTAAATTTTATGCCATAATTCTAAACTTTACACCCTACTCTCTAAAAAAATACACCCTAACCCAAATTTTCTAAACACTAACCATAAAATCTAACCTTAAACCCAAAACCTATTTTTTAGTGTGGAGCATAAATATGGCACCAAAAAGGATAAATAATTTCTATTTAACAAATAACTAATTGGTATAGCTGGATAACACGTTAGATCCCTTAAGCAACTAAGATCATATGTTTAAATTTTGACATTATGAATGAAAAAAATTAAGTTGAGAGGGTTGGCTCTATACCGGGCCTCTAAAAATCCAAAACCCAAAGCTTACCATCTCATCCCCCAACCCACATTGTAAAGCAAGTAAAGTGGCTGCAACTCATGTAGTGGGTCATGTGGGTGCTGCCGGGCCGCCCCCACCAAATCTGCATTTTTGCATGTTCTTTCCCTTTCCCATCTTTATCATCATTTCCCCCTTCCCTGTTCTCACATATTTGTTTTGAAATTTCAACATTAACGGAATCGAAACCCAAGACAAAAACACAAGCTGAAACGGAAAATGCAACTTCATAAAGATCCCTCCTTTGCTGACTACAACTGCCTCTGCTTTTGCAATTAATGAATGCACCACGCTCACAACTTGTAATTATTATCACCTCTCTCTCTCACACCAGTCTGCTGCTCTGCTTCTTCGAAAGAACGTGAAATTTTACAAACAACAAAGGTACTTTCTTCCTGGGTTTGTTCTCTGCTAATTCATAGCCTTGAGCACCATTCTCTTGTTCACTGAGTTTTCTCCAACTTATTTTCTTTTCAGGTTCTTTTCGCACCCAATTTTGTTTTAGCTAAGCTATAGCATTATCCATGCATAAAGCTTCTACCTTGTTCCAGTCGACTCTGCTTTTATCTCTCTATATTATTGTTTTATTTTCAGTTTGTTTTTCTTTTAACTCTTGAGTTAACAAATCATTGAAATTCGATTTTCTATTTTCTTATTTTTGTTTAACTTTGATCTCTACTATTTTCGTCTTTGTGTTATCTTGACAAAATCATTATTTTGTATTGTCTTTTTCCGCTTTTTCATGTTTTGCTTTATCTCCCTCGTTTCGTTTCCCCCAACTCACTACTCAGTTTGAACCATTTCTATCCCTTCTCTTTTCTCTCTCTAAAAAAATTGGTACGTCTTCTCAGCTTCTTCTCTTTCTTTTTGCTCAAGTTTTCAACTTTATCTTTCTGGGTTTTCGCATGACAAGGTAAAGGCATCAACCATGTTCTTCAAATTTAATGGTCCTTTTGACATATACCATGGAGGTGAAAAAAAACGTAGACTTGCTTTCTTATAGGCCTCTGTGAGTGGAAGGTTTGCTTGTTAAGATCTGGCTGGATTTACCCTTTGTTTTGAAAACTCAAATGGGTTTTCATTGTGATTGAAAATGATACTAGGGAATTTTTTTCCATGGTTTGCTTTAATTATTTCAAAGACAAGACATCGTTTTCTTGTTTTATGGTTTCAATGTTCCTTGTTTTACTAATCTTCTGTCTTTACCACCTTTCCCTTTTGGTCTTTGGATTATTTTAATAAGGTCTCGCCGTTTGAATTCTAATCAATGTGTTTCTTATGAACGACAGACAATTAAGACAGACTTTTAAGTCGACTCTATTGTGGCTGCACATGGAAGATTATTATATGCAGTTTCTTCATTTTTTTTGTCTTATTTTGCAGCCATTTTGGAATAATGGGGGTGAATAAATCAATTAACTAATGGCTTCTTGTTTTGATCAGCTGGTTTTGTTTTCTCTATACGGAACCCTCAATATGTTTGACCTAGTTTAAAAGGATATACATTGAGGTGTAAAGTGGCCTGTGGTTGGTGTGATTTGTGGGAATCTTTGGCGTGATAGTCTTTGTCCCGGTTGACCGTTCGGACGGCTACATATAGTTTGACGTGAGATCTCTTCTGGCTGCGTCGTGCTTTTTAACTTGATCGGATGTTTTCTTTGTGGAGCCGGTGAAATGGGGTGTTGTGTTTCCACTAGTAGTCGAAGTAATTGCAGTTCCGGGAGCCATGGTGAGCCACAGGCAGTTTCTCCTGCATGTTTCGAGATCGGATTTCTTGGGACGAAGAGGACGATTAGAACATTCTCGGATCATGCCATTGCACTGCAGAGTTTACCCTCGGTTCCCAACAGGATTTTCGCGAATGGTAAGAGCCGAACTTCTTGCATATTCACTCAGCAAGGTCAAAAGGGAATAAACCAGGATGCCATGATTGTATGGGAAGTAAGTTTTAGATGGTACTTTGAATTTGAGTTCCTTTGGTTCTAAGCTTTGTTTAAATTTCGAGGTGAACTGCTTCAGATTGATAAGATTAAAAATTGTGTAGGATTTCATGTGCGAAGATGTGACCTTTTGTGGTGTATTTGATGGCCATGGTCCCCAAGGTCATCTCGTTGCTCGCAAAGTGCGAGATGCCCTGCCCCTTAAGTTGCTGTCCTCCATGCATTCGTATCAGTCAAGGCAACATGAATCCGGAGGATCATGTTTCAAGGGAAACTCAAAGAAATCAGATGGTAGATATTCCGACAAGGATAGCTTTGCCGAGGACGGATCAAATTTTTTGTGGAGGGAAGCATTCATGAAGGCATACAAGGCCATGGATAAAGAGTTGAGGTCACATCCTAATTTGGACTGCTTCTGTAGTGGTAGCACCGCCGTCACTATAGTCAAACAGGTATGAGAGAAGAAATGCTTGTTGCTTTTCATCTTCAAATTTTCAAGCTTTCACTGAATTAATGTGGGTTGCTCTTACTATTTTAGGGCCCCAACCTGTTCATGGGATATATAGGAGATTCTCGAGCAATTATGGGATCGAAGGACAGCAATGGTTCAATGGTCGCAGTCCAATTGACAGTCGATCTGAAGCCTGATTTACCAAGTACATTTGATCTCAAACCATTTTTTTTTCTCTTTCGGGCATGCGTAAATTGATAAAATATACTAAATACTAAATTTGCATGCCCCAGGGGAAGCTGAAAGGATTAGAAAATGCAAAGGTAGGGTCTTTGCAATGCAAGATGAACCTGAAGTACCTAGAGTATGGTTGCCATTTGATGATGCCCCTGGGCTAGCAATGGCTCGAGCTTTTGGGGATTTTTGTTTGAAGGAGTATGGTGTTATCTCTATACCTGAATTTTCTCACCGATTCCTTACCGAGAGGGATCAATTTATCGTTCTTGCTTCAGATGGGGTAACTTTTTCACCTCGGATTTTCCATTTATCATTTTTTTTATGTGAACTCGCTTTCCACATTTCTCTTGGTTTATTCAAGGTTGACCAGACCAGTTTTTTGTTGCATGCTGAATGCTATGTAATGCATAGGTTTGGGATGCATTGAGCAATGAAGAGGTGGTTGAGATTGTATCCTCAGCTCCGACCCGATCATCAGCTGCCAGGGCTTTGGTCGACTCAGCAGCACGTGAATGGAAACTAAAGTATCCTACTTCCAAAATGGATGATTGTGCGGTTGTTTGCTTATTTTTGGATGGGAAAATGGACTCGGAATTGGATTACGAGGAACAAGGGATTTCTTCTGCAACCCTTCAAAGTAATCATTGTGGTAATGCAGTTGAATCCGATGATGGGCAGAAGTCGGAGCCGTACTTGCCAAGGAATTTTACGGTTAGAACATCGAAAGAATGTGATAGTTACGGGAGGCTGGTACCAGCAGAGTTTGATGGAAATGCAGGTACTACAGTTTCGACAGAAGATCAAAACTGGTCAGGCTTGGAAGGTGTGACTCGAGTGAACTCACTGGTCCAGCTCCCGAGATTCTCCGAGGAAAGACCAAACCCCTGAATTTTGCATCCTTTAGAAACGAAACTGGACTGATCTTGCTGTAATATCCAAGGAAAAGAAAGCCCTTGCGAATTGGTGGCTAATATTTTCGTGATGTGCTGTACATTTCTGCCAAATTAATGACATTTCTCAAAATCAATCCAAGAACGTTCAATCCTCTCTCTTTAACTCTTAACTCTCATATCTTATCACTTGTTCGATAATGGCTTTAAAGACTTCTTCCTTGCTTCTTGCTCGGATTTTCCTCGTCGGCATCGTGCTTGCCATTGCAACACGTAACATCCCGAGTGGCCGAATGGGCATGATGATAGCGTACTCATCCCAGGCATTGGACGAGTGCCGATGCCACCAGTTCTTGAACACCACAATCCATTTCACGGAGGCAGTGTCGTATAGGCAAATATGCTGACTATATAAAATGACACATCAATTAAAAAATAATTTTATAAAATTGTATAAAATATAAAATATTTGTTCTTCTGACGTGTCATTCTGCCAAGTCATTCAAGTTATTTATCGTCAGTTACTAACAGTTTTCATCAGCAGATGGGCCATTTTGACCTAAAATGAAACGTTGAGGGCTAAATTACTTCAAAAAAAGAATAGTGGCCAAAGTGACAATTCAACCGAACATTAGGTGTGTTCGGTTCGTTTATTTTCACGAATAAGCTCGTTTATAGGTGTAACACCCTAAACCCAATCTAGAAGAAATGACCGAATCAAGAATGCTACAAAAACATTTCAGTAAAACAGATATAATTAAACCAATTAAATCAGAAATATGAATGTCCAAATAATTACTGAGACAAAGTCTGAAATTAAAACAAAGCCACAGTTTCAGAATTAAATAAATAAACAAAAAACATAGTGTTGATGTCTGAAAACAGAGTAAATCAGACTCGCGAACTTATGTCGATTCCGATCTTAACCAAGGCAATTAATCTGTAAAACAATAAAGCATAGAAAAAGCTACAAAGCCCAGTGGGGTCTCTAAGTGCGTAAATTAACCAGGTAACACACATGTACAGATTTTAACCAAGGATCACGATGAAAACAGAAATTTAACCAAACATCAGATTATTCATTCATAATCAGTCAAGACAGAACATATACAGAATTAGACAATACAGAACAGATGCATACTCGAGCTAGACAAAACAAATGCATACTCAAGCTAGACAGAACAAATGCAGACTAGGGTTAGTAAACCCCTAGCTATCCATCCATCCGCTACACATCATTCACGAGTTATCCCAAAACTCAAATCCAACCCTACACGCCAACATATAGTATTTAAAATCTAGATTAATTTTGAAACAGATATATGAGCGTCGTAATGCAATTTCAGATAATACTTCCTCCTTAACATCCCAATCTCCATGCAGAGTGCAGAATGTTATATAGACTGATCTGTAGAACATGACAGAGATGTCAAACTTTCAAAACAGAACATATATACCAGACATTCAGATTACATAATAGATGTACCAACCTTTCAGATTACAGAACATATACAGATTAATCATAGATTCAAGATATTCAGACATGGGTGTCGAATATATATGTTTATGTTGTGCACACTTAATTCATAACAGTAACAATACATACATTCAAACTATTTAGTAATACAGGTTATTCAAATATACATACTACTAAGTCTAATTTATAAGATATAGAACTGTATTTTCATAAAGCAGTACAATCACATAATAACACAGATTCACACAACAAATAAAACACAAATTGAAATATGTTACCTCGTTAAACACATTTCTAAATAGAAATCACATATAATAATAATATTCACTAAATTCAGATATAACATAATTTAACAAAGGCGAGACACACTTGTTTTACTTTAGTAAGCCTTTACTGAATCGAAGTTTCTCGTTAGTCTCTAACAGTACTTAATTCAGATTTTCCGACACCCTTACTTCCGAGTAATCAATTCATATATCATCAAATCCCTATAAACGGATAGTCGATAAAACGAATTAACAGTGTGAACCTTATAGGAAGTCTAAATTAAATAAATGTTCTAACATCAGAAAGCCACTTCCCTCAATTAGGTGCGAGTATCTCAAACACAAAGGGAGGGCCCACAATAATTTGAATTGACGTTCCTCAATTTCACCAGTGACGTGGGGTTTATGACTTTCAAGTTTCAACCCAAATGGCAGTATAAGCCGAGGGTTGCTGTTGACTCACATGCCATGGTGTGCAATGCATTGGCGGCAGCAAGGGGTGCCAAGGTTTTGCTGGTTCAAACAACAAGGTTTCACGATACAAGGGTTTTTTTGGGATGTACACGACGCCAAATAATGGGTTAAAGCGACGTTGAACGACGGAGCATAATAACGTGAATAAGGAACGATGGACACTAAAAACATAGTCAATAACGACGTTTAGAGGAAAAAACACTACTAAAAACAAGGTCTTTAACGACGTTTGATGGAGCAAGCGTAGCTAAAAATCACGTCTTAGTGAACAAACGCCGTTATAGTACGTGCCTATAGCGGCGTTTGCCCAAAAACATTATATTAGTCTATAACAACGTTTATTTAAATGTACAAATTTAGCATGTTTACATAAAAAACGCCGCTAAAAACCTATTTTTCTGTAATAATTCAACCTCGGATTAGTGATAAAAAAATTAAGATGGAAATGGAAGTTTACTGAGGAAATTCTTAAGGCTTGAAACAGGCAAATGACGGAAAAATAGGTTGTCACGACTCACGACTTTGATCGGAGAAGTGCCGAAAGAGAGAAACTCATTCACGTTGTGGCTTGCGGCCAAACTGAAAGTATACGGCCGTTGGACTCACTTGAACGAAAGGGACACAACCGATGCATTCATGCTTTGCAAATAAAAATCAGAATGAAAGTGTTGTTAGAGGTTCAATACAAATTGGTTTGCAGTTGCAGTATAAGGTGAACGGTGTGGCCATGCAATTATGGTGAACCAAGAACGAACGGTTTCTCATATCAGTGTGGTGGTTTATAGCAAGAGACAACTGACAGAGAGGGGACATGGAGAGTCAGGCCTGAGTTAGTGGAATGAAAGTTAAGATTCTATGGTGGTGGAAAAAGTGCATTTACATCTCAAACAAATGGGGAATTGCAAGGCATGCCATTGCACTTCCCAAGGCTTTCAAAAGTGATGATGAAGTTTATATCATTTCCAAATCAATCCTTTATATTTTAAGATTTAACTATAAAATTTCTCAAACTTTACAATCTAACCCAAATTTTGGGGTGTGACAATAGGCTCATTTATAGATTCATTTAAAAGCTCGTTTATAGGATAAAAATACTTGTGGATGTATTTAAATACTACTGTTATTGTTGCTAATGATGTTATATAAGTTCATGTTAAAATTTAAGTTTTATTTTGTTGCTTTTGTTTTATTTATTTATTATTAATTTAGTTAATATTTTTGTACACTTAAACTAACACGTTCGTGAACATTTTTTTTGACAAATCTTAAATCTAATTCTAATCCTACCTGGAGGGGAAGGAAGAGGAGACTCTAGGGGAAGGAAGATAAGTGTTCCTAGTAGATCTAGAACCCACGACCTAAGGGAATATGAGAGAACAAAGATGAACAGCTTGGTCATCCGGCCTAATGTGAATGCTCACGTTTGTGAACACTTAAATGAGCACTTTCGCGAACACTTACATGAACACATTTGTGAACACTTAAACGAACACATTCAAGAAAACTTAAATGAACACGTTCGAGAACATTTAAACAAATACGTTCGCGAACACGTTCGCGAACACTTAAACGAACACGTTTGTGAACACTAAACAAACGAACACGAACACCTTTAAAAAAAATAAAAGAACACGAACACAATATTAAATATTTAAACGAACACTAACCGAACATGAACACATTTAAAAATAAACAAACGAACAAGAACATAGTCTTCTTCATTCAAGCTCGGTTCATTTACACCCCTACTTAAAATTAAGGAATGGAATGGACAACCTCTGCATTATAACTTTTTGTTTTAGGGTTTATAGATTTAGTTTAGAGGTTCAATTTGTAGGTATAAAGTTTAGGTTTAAGACTAGAATTTAAGGGTAATCTTTTTAGATTTTAGGGTTAATGATTTATATTTTAGAAAAATTATTCAATACATAAACCGTGTAATATAAATACTACACAAGCTTTTTTATTTTAGGGTCTAATGATTTAGTTTGTAGGGTTTATAAGATTTACGGTTAAAATTTAGTATTTAGGGTTAGAAATTTATATTTTAATTTTAAAGAATAAATATGCATATTTATGTAATATTTTTAGATTTTATTTTTTTAAGTAAATACATAAGTGTATAAAAAATAGTCTAATTTAATTTCAATGTTTTGGAATTGAAGATTGAATTTAGAATACAGGTAATACTTAGAGTACTTTTGTTGGAATTAACCCTTTGATTTTCACTTTCGTAAAATCGAACATCCTTCCCTTGCAAATCAAATTAGCACCCAAAAACCCTGATGAGAAGAACCCTAGTGAAAACTCCGATTCCTTTCTTTCTATCCCGTCTCCGATCGCCACCTCTTTCTACTCCCTTTAGAAATGCTGAGTCGCTTCCGATTCCTCCCAAACTGTTATCCAACTCAGTCTCGATTTTTTTCTCTAGCTTCGCGTTTACTCTAACTGATCTTCCTCCTCCCGAGTGGATAGAGCCCTTCATTAATCTCTCTGGTTTGTCCTCAACAAACCCTGAAGACTTGAAGCCATCTCCTTGGGTAAGCCGAATTATCAATCTTTTAGATTCTTCTTCTAAAATGGAATCAAATTTAGACTCTTTCTGCCAGAAGTACTTGATCAGGTTGTCACCAAATTTTGTAGCTTTTGTTTTAGCATCCGTTGAGATTCAAAACAAACCTGATGTTGCTTTGAGGTTCTTTACGTGGGCTGCTAAGCAAAAGAAATATACACATAAGCTGGAATGTTATGTCTCTTTAATAAATGTTTTAGCTTTAGCAAATGATTTGGTAAATATTAGATTTTTATTTGGTGAGCTCAAGGAAATGGGGCTTGTAATGACAATGTCGTCCGCGAATTCTTTGATTAAAGTCTTTGGGGAACTTGGGATGGTTGAGGAGTTATTGTGGGTGTGGCGAAGAATGAAAGACAATGGGGTTGAACCTAGTTTATATACATTTAATTTCTTGCTTAATGGATTGGTGAGTTCTATGTTTATTGAATCTGCGGAGCGTGTTTTCGAGGTAATGGAGAATGGTAAAATTAGACCTGATGTTGTGAGTTACAATACCATGATTAAAGGATATTGTAAGGTGGGGAAAACTCTGGAAGCGATGAAATTATTACGAGCTATGGAGATGGTAAATTTGGAGCCGGATAAGATTACTTATTTGACATTGATGCAGGCATGTTATTCAGAGGGGAACTTTGATTCTTGTTTGGCCTTGTATCATGAAATGGGGGAGAAAGGATGTGAAGTGCCACCTCATGCGTACAGCTTAGTTGTTGGAGGACTTTGTAAAGAAGGGAAATGTCTTGAAGGATATGTTGTTTTCGAGAATATGATTCGGAATGGGGTTAAAGCAAATGTGGCAGTTTATACGACTTTGATAGATGCATTTGCAAAATGTGGAAAGATGGAAGAGGCATTAGAGCTATTTGCGAGGATGAAAACAGATGGGTTTGAACCGGATGAGGTTTCATACGGTGTTATTGTTAATGGTTTGTGTAAGAGTGGAAGATTAGACGAGGCCATGGAGTATCTAAAGTTTTGTAGTGCTAATGAAGTGGCAGTTAATGCCATGTTTTATTCTAGTCTCATTGATGGGTTGGGCAAGGCTGGTAGAGTCGATGAAGCTCGGAAACTTTTTGAAGAGATGGTTGAAAAAGACTGCCCACGGGATTCATATTGTTACAATGCCCTTATTGATGCCTTTGTAAAGTGTGGGAGAGTCGATGAAGCATTAGCTCTGTTTAAAAGGATGGAGGATGTGATCAGACGGTATATACATACACAATACTCATAAGTGGACTGTTCAGAGAGGGGAAGAATGAAGAGGCAATGAAGCTCTGGGATATGATGATCGATAAAGGTATCACACCAACTGCAGCTTCTTTTAGGGCTCTATCAATTGGGCTTTGTCTATCAGGCAAGGTAACCAGGGCCTGCAAGATTTTGGATGATCTAGCACCTATGGGTGTTATTCCCGAGACAGCGTTTGAAGATATGATCATTGTACTTTGTAAAGCAGGCCGTTTCAAGGATGCTTGCAAGTTGGCTGATGGTGTTGATAGGGGTAGAGAAATGCCTGGAAGAATCCGAACCGTTCTGATCAAAGCCTTGAGGAAAGCAGGCAATGCAGATTTGGCCATGAAGTTGATGCATAGTAAGATTGGTATAGGTTATGATCGAATGGGTAGCATTAAAAGGCGAGTGAAATTCCGGAGTCTTCTTGAAAGTTGGAAGTTCTGTGCCTTTGTTCCTTATCGTATAATACCGCTTTAACTCACAGGCATGAATCTTTGTTTCTCAAATTATATAGTGGATGATGTTCCACCTGAAATTATAGAAAAGCTTCTCAAGTTTCTTATTGTAACTCAAATCATATAAAAGCTTCTCTATAACCACCTGCGACTTATCTAAGAACTATCAGTTGTCCGCTCGCTCATCCACACTCATCCAGATAGCAGACAAGTAACCTATTCTGATCAGCTACTAGGAACACTCATCATGTAATCTTTGATTTAGTTTATATTAAAACAAACTCGAACACGTGTTTTAATACAAAAGAAACAAGAATAATTTCATCTCTTCCCCTGGATTATATAAACAAAACAAACAAAAATATCTCATGTATCAAGAGAGGGAAGAGGGCATGATTCTTTGGGGTTCCCACTTTTTCATAAAAGTTAGGTCTACACCCAAAACACTAAAGCAGACAAACAAGAAAAACATAGATATGTTCCCCATGAGATCCAAAAAACACGACCCAATCCTCTTTACCAACCGCATTCTGGATAACATCGAAGCCTATCCTTGTCTTGGTTTCATCCGCCCGGTTCCCTATATCTTCCCCTCTATGCCACAAATTCCAATTCCCCCACTTTCACTTCAAATTCACAACCTTCTAAGCTACCTATACCTACTTCATGGGTTCTATTTCCCCTCTTCCATCTCCTAATTCCTACGTAGCCGTAAACCCTTTCACCAATTATCGCATCTACACTTCTTTTTGTTCCAATGATCTATTGGCCACCTCGAACATGTCCAACTGGATCGAATGTTACGACCCCACGACCAACTCCTGGCATCGCTTGGACAGAGTTCCCGAGCTGCTCGAAAACCATGTGCGGAAGGATTTTTCCATGGTCTCAATTGGTCACTTCATCTACATTATTGGAGGAAGGCTTTGTCACAAGGCAATAGGCGATGGCCCTTATGAAATTGTCGAGGTTGGCCTTGAGATCCTCTCGTCTGTCATACGCTATGATGTTCGCAATGGCTTATGGTCCAAGTGTGCACCACTTGGTACCCCACGGTTTGAGTTTGCGTGCACCGTGTGCGACGGTAAAATCTATGTGGCGGGTGGTCAATGCACGTTGGGCATAGCACGCGCATTTCGCCGGCTGAGATGTACGATCCGGTTCTAGACGAGTGGAAACCATTGCCTGATATGAGCGTGATGAGGTACAAATGTGTGGGTGTGACATGGCAAGGGAAAATCCATGTGATAGGGTTATTTGCTGAGAAGGCGGATATGGATAAGTTGCCGTGGAACACGATTGGGAGATGTTCGGCTGAGGTGTACGACTTGGAGAGCGCCAAGTGGGATCTAGTGATGGGAATGTGGCAATTGGACGTGCCACCTAATCAAATCGTGGCCGTTGATGAAAAGCTTTATAGCTCAGGGGACTGTCTAAATGCATGGAAAGGCCACATCGAGGTGTACGATGGGCAAATATGGGATGAAGTGGACGGATCACACCTGGAAACATTAGCATCGCCTATTTCCACATCGTATGCAGAGTGGCCTCCAATAAAACGAGCTTACATAACAATGGCAGCAATTTGGGAGTCACTTGTTCTTCATGGCAGGATACAGGCAGGCGGGGGAGACGTCGAGGTTGTGCATGCGTTCGACACATCGGCAAAAACCGATGCATGGAGGAGTTTGGAGCCCATGGAAGAGGAAGGAGAAAAGGAGCTTTGTTGTCATGGCTGCGTTGTTTTTCTTGGCAACAACTAATGGTATTCGCCCATTTTTGTTTGTTTGCTTTTACTTTTTGTTATGGTATTTTGTTTTTTTTTCCTTGGCTCGTGATTAAGTTTCAGTTGAACTTTCTTTTGAGCAATTATGTAAAATATATGAGATGATTTTATTGTTTTGTGGGGTTGGTTCAGCCGTTCAGGGTTATTCAATGATTTGTAATATAATGGTAGAAATGATTTTTTAATCCGTATATATACAAAAAAAAAATTGAGGAACCGAGAGGATAACAAAAAAAAATGATAGGTCAAGTGTCTGTAAGATCATGGTTAACTAAAAGTCAAAAATTAATCTGAATTAAAGTGTTTAGACAGTTTACGGTTTACAAGTTTACGGATAGTGGTTACTCAAATTAAACCAAATTTAATTTATAATTATTTTTATAATGTAAAAATAAGTATTTATACTTAAAATACTATAGATGTAATATTAATTATAATTTTACTTATAAAATTATAATACACTTTTATTTGTTTCTAATTTAATTTATTTTTACTAATTTTTTAAAAATATTTTAATATTTTCTTGACCGAATCGATACCATATGATTCTAGACATTAAATTTATTTGATATTAAAATAGATAAAATCAAAATGTATCGCCCAAATAATAAGGCATACGCGGTGTTTCCTTGACTTTTCTTTTAGTTGACTTCAATGAGTTAGACTGAACGAACACTTTACACGAAAGTCGAAAGCAGCCCTTTCAATATACCAGTTTACTAAATGACCACGACCTTTGGTTGAGATACATCAATCAGGCGTTACTTCCTCAGACATGTTTTTTTTGTACAATCTGTGACATGTTCTTGCTATTCTCCTATTTCAAATTCAAACAGCCATTTGATTGTCCTTTGAAATATCTGTGTTGTTTTCCCACTTGCCATGAATCCTCTTACGGCCATGGACAACTGAAGCTTTCCGTATAAGCTTCACTTGTGGCTTTTAGATACAGAGATTTAGAGAAGGCAACCAAGAACTTCTCTGAAAAACTGGGAAAAGGAGGCTTCGGTTCTGTTTTCAAAGGGACTTTGCCAGATGGAAGTATTATAGCTGTGAAGAAACTTGAGAGCATCAACCAGGGAGAGAAACAATTTCGTGCAGAAATCGGTACAATTGGGAAGATCAACCACGTTAATGTAGTTCGTCTTCGGGGCTTCTGCTCCGAGGGTTCAAGAAAGTTGTTGGTTTATGATTTCATGCCAGAGGGATCTTTGGACAAACATCTTTTCCATGCAAAAGATTCAGAACCTCTAGATTGGAAAACAAGATACCAAATTGCTCTGGGTGCAGCAAGAGGCTTGGCTTATCTCCATGAGAATTGTGTAGAGAGTATCATCCACTGTGACATCAAGCCAGAAAACATTCTTTTAGATGTTGACAATTGCCCTAATTTGGCAGATTTTGGGCTAGCAAAGCTTCTAGGACGAGACTATAGCCGGGTCCTGACCACCATGAGAGGGACAGTGGGTTATCTTGCACCAGAGTGGATTTTAGGAGTGGCTATAACACCCAAAGCTGATGTATACAGCTTTGGAATGATGCTTTTGGAACTTGTATCGGGAAGGAGAAACTTTGAACACACAAGTGATGAAGAAGGTACGTTCTTTCCAGTTTGGGTTGCTCGGCAAGTGAACGAAGGCTCGGATCTCCTCAAACTCTTAGACAGCAGACTGAATGGAAATGCCAACTTAGAAGAGGTCTCCAGAATTTGTAAAATAGCATGTTGGTGTATCCAAGATCATGAAATCCAAAGGCCATCGATGGGTCAGGTAGTTCAGGTCCTAGAAGGAATATTGGATGCAAGCCTGCCTCCGATTCCACGATTTCTACAAGAAATTAGCAATGAAGAGGAGCACAGAGTTATCTTCACCGACTCAACCATAAGCGTCAGTTGAGAGGAACATGCCATGCTTTAGCTTTTGCTGCTCGCCTGCTCCTAGTAAGAGGCTTTCATCGTGGAAAGAGTATACCGAAAGTACATTTAACATGTCTAAAGTTAGCAATGAATATATAGCTTATGCCTTGGTTTTAGCTTATGTTCCATGCCCAAACAATTCTTACAAGTTCAGTTCCTTGGTTCCTGCGTGGTAGACTCATTTGTGGGCATGCATTATTTTATCACAAGGCATAAACCCTTAAATTTTATAACCTAAACGTTAAAATTAATAAGCTCGTATAAGCTTTACACCGTAATCTAAAATTATATTTTAGGCCTTAATAATTTTGAAACTATTGCAATTAAGCCCTTGTCCCTTCTTTGTCTCTTCCAAATTTTTTTGGATTATTATTTTTAGGACCATGTAATCTAAAATTAATAAAATTAAACTTTCATCCCTATTTTTTGTGGTTTAATTATTTCTAAGACCTTTTAATTTTAAAGTTTGTAAAATTAAACCAATCCCCTTAATTTTTATGATTTAATTACTTTTTAAGTTGTTATTCATTTATATCATCCTCGTAGTTCAACCATGGCCCTGTCACTGTACACTCACTATCTATGTTTGTAGGATCCATATGGACACGGTTAACATTAGCATTGACCCGTTTGCAATAACTCTAACCGACCCTCGGGTTACCTTTAATAACTTTAGTTAGATGTCTTCACTAAGGAATCGTTCAATCTTTGATTGAGCAATCTTATACAATTAAATATTACTCTTATAGTAGATATAGATAAACTCTTTTGACGTGTTCTCACATTATTTTTATTTTCCTTCAATAATGAAAAAAAGGAAAATCACAAGTCATTTTCATTCCAAATTAACCCAAGTTGTAGCTAAGGGTGAGTACTCGTTCAAGTTGACTAAATTTTTTTAAGTCGGTCAAGTTTATGAATCATATTCTATTATTCAAATTATTCTTTAATTTTTTTAGTAAAGTGTATGAAAGTTGAGTCGAATTGTTCGAGTTTCTATTCAAATTTAATTGCAAATATTTATAATGTTATGGTACTGGTTGATTCCAATTTAAATGACTTTCTATAATTATATATAATTTACAAATATAATTATTCATATTTTTTCACACGTGTAAATAAAATTTATAATATTATTTAATAATCAAATATCATTTAAAATTATATAATACATGTATAATTTTATTTTTTAAAGAAGTGATTTTGTTTGTCATTATCAATGAGAAAGGGTTTTGTTTCTTTGATTTATTTTAGATGGATATAATTCTTAATCATAAACTTATTTTTTCTACTTATATTTTATAAAAATAAAATAAAAAATGTATTATGTTAAGTTTGTGCTTTTTTTCTCAACTGCATTAATTAGTATAAATTCTTTTTTTAAAGTCTAAATCACTCTCAAACTTCCCTAATTCAAGCCTTCATCATGTTATAGAAAAAGGGTAAAATTTGTTCCATATATATAATACTCAAGGAAAAGATAACTTGGGGGATGATTAAGGCATCTACATCAAAAATTTCTATGGGGTTAATCTTTGACTTTTAGCTTATTGTTTAAGGTAATTTTAGGTCATAAAAGGGGACAAATTTATCGATAAAATCTTTGAATAAAAAAATTAAAACATGTAACTTAAAAGACACGAAAAAAATCAACTTTCTCTTGAGTACGTCGTTTATTTTCTATAAAAAAATTCCATCTTCCAACTAGACACTATATCGACAAATTATCACAAAAAGAGAGCTAATCATATTTGACCATTGAACTTTTTAATCAAAGGATGCGTTGTAATAAACTCTACATAAACGCTAAACTACCATAAAGATAGACAAAAATCGTACAACAAAAGTAGACTAACGAACATAGTAAAATATGCGAAAAATTAAACAATGACACTAAAACAACCGACGAAGATGATACTCTTAAAGAAAAACTAACAAAATGGATAAAAAACTTAGTCGTTAGGGTTTTATATATTGTATAATTTATAATTTGTTTAAATAAAGAGTTATATTTTGATACATAAGCTCTGCAAAAAAAATTTACAAAGACATTCTATAAAATTTAAACCTAAATATCAAACTCTAACACCTTAAAACCTGAACCTTAAACTCTAAACTCTAAATTCTAATCATAAACCTTAAATTTTACACCCTACACACTAAACTCATAAACTCTAACCTAAAACCTAAACCCTAAAATTAAAAAATTTGTGTAAACTAAAGTTTACACAAGTTTGTGTGTAAAAATATTTTCCTTAAATAAAAACTTGATTATTGTTTCAATCCTACATAAATTTAATTAATAAACACAACGTAAGCATCAAAATTTTATGAATAAGAGTATAACATATAATAGTGTATTTATTAGTAAAACGAAATCTTTCTACTCTAAACAAAAGAAGAAATAGTACTCCATAAGTAATCTAAACCATTGGACAAAAATAGTACTCCATAAGTAATCTAAACCATTGGACAAGCTTTCAATTCACCTTCCTCTAATGACAACGCTCCTGGAGCTTACTTGCGAGTTGCTGCTCTTATTTTTGACCTGCAATAATTTCTCTTCATTTAAGATTGCTGTCATCATAGCTACCAATAAAGACAACGCTTAAGCAGTGTGAATTATCTTGCAGTAGCCATGAAGACCAAGAACATTAATCCCTGCTGCTTCATGTTAACATTTTTTATCTTGTTCATGTGCTTGTCTCTTGAATCCCATGTCTGCTTTGCAGTTGATACCATCTCCACGAACCAATCTCTTTCTGCCAATCAAACCATTGTCTCTTCTGGCGGAGTCTTCGAGCTTGGTTTCTTCAAACCCGGAAATTCCTCCAACTATTATATAGGGATGTGGTACAAGAAGGTCTCCCAATTCACTCCAGTTTGGGTTGCAAACAGAGATAAACCAGTCCTTGACATATACTCTTCGGTTTTGAAAATCTCCGATGGTAACTTGGTTCTGTTCAACGAGTTCCAAGTGCCAATTTGGTCTACAAATGTAAGCACAGGCTCAGCCATCTCTACTTCTGTAGTAGCAGTGCTTTTAGACGATGGGAATCTTGTTCTGCGAGACGGACTGAATTCGTCGACATTACTATGGCAAAGTTTTGATCATCCAACAGACACTTGGCTCCCGGGTAGTAAGCTTAGATTCAATAAACGAACCAATCAAAGCCAGCGTATTGTTTCATGGAAAAGTTATGATGATCCTGTACCAGGTCTCTTCTCTTTTGAGATAGATCCGGCAGAGACTAATCAAATCTCTATTGTATGGAACAGGTCCCAACGTTACTGGTTCAGTGGAACTTGGGATCAACAGACAATGAGCTTCGGCTTGGTTCCGGAAATGAGAATGACATCTCTGTCGAATTCGACCTACAACTTGAGATATATTTCAGAAGAGAATGAGAGCTACTTCATTTATTATCTTTATAATTCTTCTACTATAGCTAAAAATTTCATGGATGTCTCGGGACAGCTTAAGTACATGTCATGGTTGGAAAATATAGAGCAGTGGCTTGTGTATTTTTCACAACCAAGACAGCAATGTGGGGTATATGCTCTTTATGGGGCTTTTGGTAGCTGCAATGTGAATCAGCCGTTTTGTAATTGTTTGACCGGCTTTCAGCCGATTTCTCAACAGAATTGGTACCAACAGGTTTATTCTGGAGGTTGTGTAAGGAAGACCAGACTGCGGTGCAGCAATGCTAGTGTGGGCGTAGGAAAGGGAGACCTATTTTTAGAAAGCCGGTACACAACTTTCCCTACGCATCTACAAAATAGGATGGCTGTTAGCAGCATGGAATGCAAGTCAACCTGTCTAGAAAATTGCTCTTGTACTGCCTATGCTTTTGAGAACAATCAGTGCTCAATCCGGATAGGAGATCTCTTGAATCTGCAACAACTTGGGCAAGATGATACTACAGGGAAAGTTCTGTACATCAAGTTAGCGGCTTCTGAGATCGATAGTGAATCTAGTCCCACAAATAAGAAAAGGGTGATTGTTGTTGTGATTGCGGTTTCAACAGGACTACTCCTTTTAGGCCTTATGATGTTCATAATCATGAAACGGAGGAGATCAATTATCAGTACAGAACTAGGAAATGGTTCACTCGTGGCTTTTGGATACAAAGATTTAGAGAAGGCAACCAAGAATTTCTCTGAAAAGATTGGAAACGGAGGCTTTGGTTCTGTTTTCAAAGGGACATTGCTAGATAGAGGTATTATAGCTGTTAAGAAGCTTGAGAGCATCAACCAAGGAGACAAACAATTCCGTACAGAAATCAGTACAATTGGGAAGATCAGTCATGTTAATCTAGTTCGTCTCCGTGGTTTCTGCTCCAAGGGTTCAGGAAAGTTGTTGGTTTATGATTTCATGCCAAAAGGATCTTTGGCTAGACATCTTTTCCATGGAATAGATTCAGAACCTCTAGACTGGAAAACAAGATACCAAATTGCTCTTGGTGCAGCAAGAGGTCTGGCTTATCTCCATGAGAATTGTGTAGACAGCATCATTCACTGTGACATCAAGCCAGAAAACATTCTTTTAGATGTCGACAATTGCCCCAAATTGTTGGATTTCGGCCTAGCAAAGCTTCTAGGACGAGAGTTTAGTCAGGTCCTGACTACCATGAGAGGAACAGTGGGTTATCTTGCACCAGAGTGGATTTCAGGAGTGGCTATAACACCAAAAGTTGATGTCTACAGCTTTGGAATGATGCTTTTCGAACTTGTATCGGGAAAGAGAAACTTCGAACCCACAAATGTGTAATCACTCATTTTTATCTGGTTTGTAATTACTATATTAATATATTAGTTAGTTTAATGATTAATATATAGCATGTATACATATTATATTATGTGTTTATTATATATGTCTAATTAATGTGTACGTAAACTATGTGTGTGATGTGTGTAAATGTATGTATGGTATATATGTCATGTTATGAATGCATTAGTAATTATTATGATAAATGTGGTCATGTATGCTTTATATTGTTTGCATGTATATCAATCAAAATCATCTACTCAAATCTGTATTTTTTCTTTCTATCTACCAAACAAAATCAGAACTAGAAGAGGCATATATATCATGTACTCAACTATTTTTTGTACTCAGATATCAGATCCAAGAAATAAAAAAACGAATTTGAACACAACAAAAAAAAAAAACAGATCTAGGGTAATCTCTTATTTCTTTTTTTCTTCTCATGCATGCAAAGTGAACAAGTGAAAAAGAGGAGGGAGGGCATTTTACCTTTGTAGTTTTTGTGTCTGGCCGGTGACAAGCCTTTAGGGGTGAGCCGTTTAAGGTTTTTTTTCTTGCTTCTAAACCGTAGAAATATAGGTTTTGGCTTCAAAACAAAAGGGTCGTGAGTTTCTTTAGGTTTTTGCCGTTGAACGCCGCGATCCAGGACGGCTTGAGGTGGCCTCACGGTAGAACCTCGCCTGAGACCGACTAAGTGCGGTGGCTGAGGGAGATTTATGAGAGGTTTGGGGTTCGAATTTGGGAGGAAAGAAGGGGAGAATGTTATCATTTAAAAAATGGGAAAACTTTGATTTTTGGCCGGTTAAATGTGTTTTATAGGGTTTTAATTTTGTTTTAATGGTAAAATCACGTACTAAGGACCTCCGTCCTTTATGATTTTTCAAATCAAGCCTGCCCCTTGGTATAATTACATCCTCGATCCCTCTCCTTTTTTGAAATATTTTGATTTCGCCCCTAAATTAAGCAAATTCAATTTTCAAATGGTAAAATTACGCCCTAAGGACCTCCGTGTTTTTGGAATTTTCATTTCAAGCGTGCCGCATGGGTATATTACAACATTAGTCCTTTACAGTTTCTTTCAGCTTGCAATCTTGTCCTTGATTTATATTTTTAATTGCTTTCGATTTTGGTTTTCTGTTTTGTTTTTACTTTATTTTAGTCCCTTTTTTATATGCACTGTTAGTATCCATGTTGTAGTTTTTTTTTGTGTAAGCATGATTTGTAATGTCATTCATATATGTGTTATATGTATATTTATTGCCCTTTTTATGTTTTTATGTGTGTGACTATGTTAACATATTATCTAGTTTGTTTATTCATGTTTTTAGCATGTCATTTTATTCTTCATATTTTTTTTATGTTTTTTAATATGTGTATTCATGTTTTTATAGGTATTACCATGCTATTATGTCACATAGTTCTTGTTTGTTTACGTGTTTATTTGTTTAACATGCATGTTATGGTTATTTTGCATTTTAGGTTATATGTTAGTGTGATTTTATTTATTACGTAATGTCATGTTTTTTAGTTGTTACATGTTAGGTTAGTAATAAGCCCATATGTTGTGTTATATGTTTGGTATTAAGTATTAATTTTTATACTAGTATGTTACTTTGTTTTGTTATGTTAGTATCATGTTTTGTCTATGTCATGTATACTTTGTTTGTGTTTTTTCTATGTGTTCAAGCATGTTGTGATTTATTTAATTTAATGTCGGAAGCATGTTTTCCTTCTTCTTTTTTCCGTGTGTATGCTTATGTTTTGTTTTTTTATCATGATATGTTATGTTCATGCATTTTAATTATTTTTGTTTAATATTATAATATTCGTGTCTTATGTTTCCAATACCATATTAATACGAATGTTTAATATTTTGTTTTAAAGATTGCATAAACGGAATATCAATTGTCAATGCGGTGCCCTTTTATTCGAGCGTAAACGTGGCCAGTATCAAGCGTAGTGAAGGTGGTCTTTCGGTTTACTCTCGAATAATAGGGCCTTTAAAATCTACTCGCACTTATAACAAAGTTTTAATTTAATCGTCACTTTAATCAGGAAAGTTTAATATTAATAATGTGGTAATTATTAAAGTACCAATTTTGGGCAGTGTGGGGTGCTAATCTTTCCTCATCCGTAACCGACTCTCGAACCCGACATTTTTAAAATCTCTAGTTTTTATGGTGTCCGGCCTACCTTAGTGGCAAGTGGCGACTCTATTTTTAAAATAAAATCCGGTTTTTTAAAATCACACGAAATATATTTTTAAATACTCGAAAAAAAAAACACAAGAACCCGTTTTTAGCGAAAAAGAAGAGATCGCTACAAAATGATAGAGAAGATACGTTCTTTCCAGTTTGGGCAGCTAGACAAGTGACTGAAGGAGCAAGTGTCCTCAAACTCCTAGACAGCAGACCGAATGTAAATGCCAATCTAGCAGAGGTGTCTAGGATTTGTAAAGTAGCTTGTTGGTGTATCCAGGATAATGAGTTCCAAAGGCCATCAATGGGTCAGGTAGTACAGATCCTGGAAGGATTTTTCGATGTAAGCATGCCCCCGATGCCACGATTTCTAGGAGAAATTAGTAATGATCGTAGTACAGAGTGACTTAACCATAAGCGTGAGTTCAAAGACACAGGCCATGCTTTAGCTGTTGCTGCTCCATGTAAGAGCCGTTCATCCTGGAATGAGTTAATGAGGCATGGAAAGAATATGGTAGAAGCAGATTCAGCATGTATTGAGCAATAAATAAACAGCTTATGTCTTAGTTTTACCTTATTTCTTTGGTCTTTAATGCGCAAGTTACTCTTACTTGTTTGCATTGTTTACACTCTCCATGTTTTACCTGAATGAGTCAACAAGCAGCAAGCTACACGGGATTGGGTTTTGTTTTGTTTTGTTTTTCTAATGAAACAACAAATCTTTTGAGATTTTGATCGTATTGCCTTTTGATTTTCTGCTGAATATCTGACAATATCTTTTGTCCGGAAAAAAGAACAGGAGAATTGGAAGGAAATAAATTAAGAAATAATGAATGCTCTGAAATCTTCCCCCAACTAGAAACATTACTGCTCAAGAAAGAAGAAACTGATGCTTGTGTTTAGTCTCTTCCGTCTGATTGAACTTTTCCAGAACGAAATAAATCTCAGAGACAATTACTTTTCTTAATGTCAAGAATTGAATGCACCTCTGCTTTGTTTCCTTTGAAGTAGCCCTTCCATTATGACCTTCTTTTTGTAATCTTTCGACGTCTTTTCGGAGCTTCTTTTAATGCTTTCCAGGTTTTCTATATCTCCTGCGGGTTGCTGCAGACGAGGGAGAAAGTAAAGCCAAATTGATGCGAAAAGTATAGCACAAATTTTGCCCCAGAAGACCGTCATTGCCAGACTAAGAACAAACCAAAACACGGCATTACTTGAACTTGAATTCCTTTGTATTCCTTCTCGTTTCTCCTTCACTTCACGTTCTTGATGTTTGCTCATTTCCGGCGTTGAATCCGGGACCGAGTCAGACTCTGAAATCCTCTCCCGAATTCCTTCGGCAGCCGAAACCTTACCAGCACTTGAAGCCAACATTTCATCATATTCATGACCGTTTCCTGGGAAATTGTGCTTTGATGAATATGATCCTCGACCAATACCTTTGCTATCTTTAACCCTCTTAGCCTGTTAATAAGATAAGATATATTGATGAGTGATGATGACAGGCGGGCCAAGGGATAATCACTTCATCAGGGAAAAAAAACGGAAGAATAAAGCAAAAGTGGAAGAACAATTTACAAACCAATAACATCTCGAACACAACGGCTTTAATGACACGGGAGAATGTTTTCTTCCCAGGACGACGGACCATGATCGACTTCTCCGTATCGGGAACCGAGGACCGAGTCGTCGAGGGCATCAAGTCCATATCGACAACGGGTCTAAAACAGACCAAAAACTTGTTTCTCGAAGCGTTTTTCATTACTTTCTTCTGTAAGTAACCAACGGTTGGAGTCCGCCGGTAATTGTAAACAACATAAACCTTAAACTTATGGGAGTGCTTCGAGTTTCGGTGTAAACGAGGGAAGAAAAGAAACAAGGAAAATTTCTGTTTGGCTTGTTTGTAAAACAGCCGGCTTAGTTTCCAATAAGCAGATTAAGACAAGTGATTAGTGGGGGAAGTATGTATAACATAAGTAGCTGGCTTGTGTTTCGGTGTGTGACCGAGTGAAAAGGGTTTAGAAGAGAGTGGGGTTTGGCGTTGGAGAAAAAGGGTAAGGTGCCCGTGAGAGACAGGTGAAAGCATATAATGAGTCCGGGGTTTGGTCTTTTGTTTGTTGGAAAGGGAAGGATTGCAATTATGGCTTGGTTGGTGGACTCGGGAGGAAGAGGTCCGAATAGCCGTCCATCAATTCAGTGCTCACCCTATTAAAAAAAAGAGTTCCGAATAGTTGATTAAGTAGTAAAAAAAAAGTGATATTTTGTTCTTTTGACTTCGTCTCTCTTCGGTTTGATTGCCGGCTTTTACTTAGATTTGTCTTTTTGCAGGTGGTGATACGGAGTTTCGTGTAACGTAAAAACAGAATTATATGCAACAAGAGCAGTATAAATCTTCTTCTCTCCTCAATGTTTCTATTTATGTCTTTAACACTAAAAATATATATTTAAGTTTTAAATTAGAATTTTTTTTTATTTTTTTGAACATTTCTTACATAGTAAAGGAGAATACTCACAACCTAGGATAAATTAAATTTCGAACAATAATTTTATTGATTTAAATATATTTTAATTCATTTACTTCTTCAAAATTAAACAATTTCGCAAGGACGGTTGTTTCCCATGATGGTGCATGGTACAATCATCCAACTTCCATGGTTCTGTTGGGCTTGATGAATCTTTGGGTTTGGTTTTCGGCCCTTTGATTAATCATTGGGTTGCGTTGTTTCCCATATTTGAACTTTGGTATTTTGCTTGGGTATGAGGCCTTTGTACTCCTTTTTAGCCTTTCGGCTTCTGTGTATCGATTCTTTCTTCAATAAAAGTTTGTTATTAACAAAAAGAAAAACATTTTATGAAATGTGCATAAATATTTTGTTTTCTATCCGATTATTATTTTAAATAAGATCATGTTTGGTAATTAGCGGATAGATAATAGCTGATAGCGAATTATATTAGTTGATAGTGGATAGTTGATTGCATTAATTGATTTGACTAGCGAATTGTATTAGATGATTGTATAAAATTATTTGGTAAAATTAATTGATAGCTGATAGCTGTTTGATTATTTAAACAAGCAAAATGACATATAAAGACATGATTATATTCAATACTTGTTTGAATAGTTTATTAGTTATCAATATTTTATATCTATTAATATTAATTAGATTATGAAAAATAAATTTTTTAATATAATATTAATAAGCATATTTGAAGGATTTATATATTAATTTATTATTTATATAATTATTTTTAATATAATTTAATTGATTATTAAATTTAAATACAAATATAAATGTGTGAGAATAAGAAAAACAAAAATATTAGTATACAAATGTCACAATGTAAATACGTGAAGATGAAGAATTAAAATAAAAAAGGTTAAATTTAGGTTATTTGGAGATTTTTTATAATTGTTAAGGGTAAAAGAGTCTTATAACTATAATGTCAAAACCTCTAATTTCGAAAAGCTCTTATTAGCAACTTTTTCAAAATTAGAAGTTTCACCCCAATCCGCTATTTCAATCCTCTATTCACCAAACATCCAAATTAGCGAATTTGACCGGTCAAACCTCTAATTTTAACTCAAACATCTAATTTTTCCTGAAACTATTATTTACCAAACATGGCTTAAGGCTTTGTCTAACCTATGCATACATGCATAGGTCAAGGATAATCTAAGAGCTTGAATTAAATACAAGATTCTATTGAAAAAATCTATCATTTAATGTATTACAAAATTCTAAAAAGATTATTAAAAAACTCTCATTTAATGTATTACAAAACCCTAAACTCTAAAACTCATAAACACAAAACCCTAAACCCTAACTAATACATTAAATGAGAGTTTTTCAATGAAATCTTTTAAGATTTTATAATACATTAAATAATAGAAAATTTTTCAATAGAATATTGTATTTAATCTAAGCTCTTACATAACCCTTAACCTATGCATGTATGCATAGGTTAGATAAAGCCTACATTAAATGATATAGATTTTTTCAATAGAATATTTTATTTAATCTAAGCTCTTAAATGACCATTAACCTATGCATGTACGCATAAGTTAGATAAAGCCTTTAAATAAATGGATATGAATAAGATATTGAGTTTCTTTTATGGAATATAAATGAGGCATGTTTAGTTCATTTATATATAAAAAAATCCGTTTATGTTTGCTTAAAGTTTGTTTAATATATCTTTTAGAATGATTAGTATATAACTAATAACACAGTTTATTGAGGAAAATAATGTCCTTAAGGGAATGAGATTCTTCCAACATTATTTAAGGGAAAGGGTGATTGCTACAGTAAAACTATAAGTTGCATTTTGTAGGCGGCGTCATCTTAAATTTAATATTTTTTAATTCAATAAGATTATTTACAAATAGCGTCACCATTAATTTAATTTTTTTAAACCAATCAACGAATACCTAGAAAAGTAAAAAAAAAAAAAAAACAATGAAAAATTCGTATGGGTGATCAGCTTCAGGGGAGAGATTAATTTCGGCCGTTACAGATGGGGATTTGGTTGAAGCCAAGATGCTCTTGGATTGCAATCCTTGTCTTACTAAATATTCCACTTTTGGCGCCCTTAAATCTCCTCTTTATTTTGCTGCTGCAAAAGCCCACAATGAAGTTTGTTTTCTTCAATTTTTTATCTAAATTTTTCATCTACAACATATTGTTGATTGATTTAAATAAAAATTAAATTAATAGCAAATAACGTCACTGAATTAAAAAAATTAAATTTAGGATAACGTCACCTGCAAAACACGACTTGTAGTTTTATGTTGACCATTGCTTGGAAGGACAGATTCGTTTAGAGAGAAATAGCAATCAATGGCTATGATTGCGAACTCATCCTAGTCTCCGAGCAAGGAAAATATCGCCATTAGAAACTTTAGGACAAAACCTAAATTTACCTTTAAACTAAAAATTCAAAATTTCCCAAAAGCAATGGTCAAAAAGAATCCAAAAACCAGTCTTTTTCCAAATAAAAACATTCTACTAGCCAAGAAAGCAAGACCTGAGGACTTAAACAAAGAAATGCCAATTTCACTTAATCACATCGACTAATTTAGATATACTCATGCTATATATTTTTTATGTTAGAATATAATACAAGACCTTGTACTATACCTAAAAGTTTTTTTTTAGTCCCTCTACTATTAAAAGGAACATTTTAGTCTTTGTATTATACCCAAAAGTTCATTTTAATCCCTATACTATAAAAAGGAATATTTTAGTCCATATACGTTTGAAAAGCTAATATTTTGGTCAAAAATACTTAAGTTATTGTTAGTTGGCTTAAATATTTTGGTTTAAACACTTTTCAAGTCCTTCTCAATTTTGAATTTGAGAAAATTGATTTCTCCCAAAATATTTTTTGTCAACTTTTACATAAAATTTTAAACACATGAAATCTAAATACAAATTTAATTCATATCCTAACTCCAAACTTTATTTTTTTCCCACTTACAATAATATTACAATCACAAGACAAAACACACAAAAATATTTAAAATGTTTAATAGGAAAAAGTGTATATTAAATTTTTTTAGAGGGACATTTTAGCATACGGAAAAAGTGGATATACTACAAGGACTAAAATTTTGGAGAAAATTTTAGCTTTTTCAATATACAAGGACTAAAATGTCACTTTTGATAATAGATGAATTAAAATAATTTTTTTGATATAGTATAGGGATTAAGATATTCTATTTTATAATAAAAGGATTAAAAATGATCTTTTAGATATAGTACAATGACTTCTAATGTTCTTTAACTTTCAATTATATATGGTTGCACAACTGTAGATGACATATAGATACGTGTGACGAAGTGACACTTTCGGGACTCGTAACTTTCCCAAGTCTGAACATTTTGAATCAACAAAGCAGTGGAAATAAACTGATTCTAATTCAACTTTCCAAAGTGTGAACATTTTTACATTCAACAACATAATAGGAAACAAACGTTGGGTTACATTAACGTGTGGAAAAATGTTCCAAATCTCGTCAGATATTACCTTTCCATGCATTTAAAACTGCCCTTGTTTGACGGGTCTCATGTACAAAACATCAGTTTATGGTTGAGGGGTTCAAAGTTTCCAATTTAGTATTCACTCGCATGAGAAAAAGGACAATGCAGATGACCGGTACATGGATGCTTCACTGCATTGGGACGATGAAGACCATGACATCATCGGCTTTTGTATGACGTAATTGGCTGACCAGGTTTGGGTTTTCAGTTTTAGTATTATTAATTATTGTATCTAATAAGGTAAATGACATACATTACACGAGGAAGACCAAGTGAATCTTCACTCATATTTATTGTAATTTAATTTTAAAAACAGTTTTTATCAAATAAAAATTTATTTGATAAAAATATTATATAAAAAATAATATAATTTATAATTTTTATTAATTAATCTTATAAATAACATAATAAAAATAACCTATAATATAATGGAAAAGGGAAACAAGGGAAAGCAAAAGTGTGAATCCAGACACAAGTAAAGCGGCTTAAGATCTGTTGGGTTCCCCCACATGGATCGTCTCCTCCACTTCCTTTCCATAACTTTCCAAATATTCCAAATTAAGCCATTAAAAAATCCAATTACCTTTTGTTCTGATTTCAAAGCCTTCAATCTGAACCACAGTTGTTGATTTCAAGTTGCACCATTAATCGAGTGATTGGAAATGCTGTGAGTTTGAGGCCACTGATTGCAGGATAAGAAAGCAGAGCAGAAAAACTAATCTAAACAGTAATAATGTGGGGGATTGTGGAGCCCCCTTTGTCGCTTTCTTCCTGCTCTAATTTGTGGTTGGTTCCTCCTAATTTCCTGTGTCGAGTCTTGCAAGGTTCTTGGGTTGACTGATGCTTAACGTGAGTCAAAATTCAATGGTCGAGGGGTCAGGCACACATGGTGTGGAACCCCATTTTGTTTTGTAATAAAAAAATTAAATGAAGAATAAATACCTAAATTAACTTTAAATGTCTAAAGCATTTTATTATAAAAATAAGTGTTTAAAGTTTCAACCGTTACAATTTATGTGTCTCGCTGTTAATTGTTGTTAAAAAAATTTGTTAGCCAATTATAGTAACATCTCCAACCTGGATGTCACAAATTAGGCCTCAAGTCCAAACCCAAGCATAAAATTTCGCAACTAGATTTAGCCCAACACATTTATTTCATAAAATCTATTAAGGTTGAATAATTTAGAGTTGATAAAACCAATTCAAAACGTTACATGGGAGCTCCATTAAAATACATAATAAAAAAAGCATTCGGCACATAAGTTAAAATCCAAAATAAGAGTTACAATATAACATGGGGTCCTACGAATACATAGCCCAAAATCTAAGTATTGTACTCGGACACAACTCGATGCTGAGATCTCACTCCGATGGTGCTCCAATGATGCACGCCAAACCTACTAACCTGCGAACAGAAACAATAATTCCGAACAATGAGCTAACGAAGCTCAGTGGATACACTTCCACTCAACCATGCTTCATGCAAATCATAAATACGGGCAAGTAGCTAAGAATGAAACCATGGCATAAAATAACAACATTAACGCTACCTCTAGCCGCCTAAACACATAACAACCACAAGAGAACATGGCTTCTCAAGCGTAGGCCCTTAACCATAATATATATATATATATATATATATATATATATATATATATATATATATGAGTAAGGCCTGCATGCACAAAGCATCAAGATCGTACACTCCAAGTGAGACTCTCGACCACTAATCATCGGGATCGTACACTCGTGGGGTGAGGCCCGTGTCCCCAAAGCATCGGGATCCTACACTCATGCTCGGGATCTCTCATCAAGCATCTTCGAATGAGGCTCGCGTCCACAAAGCATCAGGATCCTCCATTCGAAAATCTTCAACTATGGTGTTACAACACACTTTAACTCTCATTGGGTATCCAGATCCCATCAAACAAGGTACTCAACCATACAATGTCATCACGTTGCATACAACAACTATTCGATCCACTAAAGATCCTTATTGCTCAATACACACAAGCCATCAAGGTTTTAATTACATTATTACTTAATATGCACATATATGAGGTTAGATTCTCGATTTCTCAGTTTTACTATTCATTTTACCCCATTAGAGGCTCATTGGGTCATGTACCGATACGCGTAAGTAGGTATCGGTACGCTCCCTAGCGTATCGATACTGATTTTGGCTACTAGAATTTGATGGAACACGGGGGTACCGATAACCCCATGGGCGTACCGATACGCCTTTGTAATTTGGCTTGATTTTAGCCGCTTTAACACTGGGTACCGACACGTGTTCAACCTGTATCGGTACCCGAACCCAGAATTCATTTCTTGGACTTCGAGAATCATTCCCCAAGCCCCCAAAATGAACCTACAATTTATGAAAGATAGTTTAAGTGGCTTTCTACCATTTTTAAGCCATATTAACACCACTTTTAAAATTTGCCATTTACGAAGTCTCAAGCATCAACCAACCAATTAATCACTCTAGCAACAAGGCAAACACATTGATGATTTCCAGAAATACAGGAGAGCTAGTAGTGTACTAGCCTTGATGTTAAACATCAAACGAAGCTCCAAGCCAACACCTCTAGCCCTCATATTCTCTTGAGCTTTGAAAGCTTCTCCATCCTCTTTCACTACAAAGAGATGTTGTAAAACAAGTTACAACGTTCCTGGAACTTAATATATGAAGAAGGAAAGATTTTACAACCAGAAATGGAGTCAAAAACCTCATTTCTCGTTCTTCCCCTTCAACCCCCACCAAACACCTATTTTCCAACCTCCCCAAAATCAACCATTCATACCTTGATAGATAGGTGGATGGTTGAGATTACTTATTTTTACACTATGTAAAACTTGAAAGTTTTACACATTTTTTGGACCATTTGACGAAAGTATGTGGATGGTTGAGATTAACAGTAGGAAATTTGAAGAGTATCACTTGGGAAAAAAAGAAAATAATCTTAACCATTTATTATTCTCATCTGACGGTCCAAAAAAGTGTAAAAATAATTGGGTTTTACCTAGTATAAGTGGATCCTAACCCCTTAAGATTTATAGCTTTGTTTTTCCTTATATGTTTTTGCAGAATTTTTCATTATGACTACTAAGACATGTCTTGGTCAAGGTTAGTTTAAGTGATTTTAATGATTTTTCTTTGTTATCAAGAAAAAGAAAGTTGACTGTGTTTATATTAAAAGTTGATGGAGTATTAATTTAATTCAAATTGATAGGAAGTTTTTTTTATATAAATACTTGTTTTCGTATTGATTTTATTACAATTATAGTGGTGAACGTTGCTTGGTAATTAAGTTTATTTAATAAATAAATATTTATTTATATTTAAGTAAGAAATACGAAAAAAACATTAGGGTCTGTTTAGTTTTAGAAAATAAAATACGTTTTTATTTTTATTTTCTTCAAAAATAAAAAAGGTTGAAAAAATATGTTTGGTTATAAAATTAGAAAATAATTTTTAGAAAATGAAAACAAAAATAGGTGAAAGTTTTGAAAACATAAAAATATGTTTTCATTAAAAATGTTGTAAGAAAGTAAAAAAAAAATATAAAAATAAGGATTTTTTTTAATTTTTAACACGACTTAAAATCCTTTCAATGTCATCTTTTTAAAACTTTTCTTTATTTAATTATAATTTATATTATAATTATATTTCTCTAACCATATTTTATTTTAACTATTTAATAACTATTTGTTCATTTTTATTTTTCTATTAATCAAGAATGTTTTTTAATTTTTAGAAAATTGAAAATGAAAATTATTTTTTAAAAATGAAAATAGAAAACAAAAATATGGAATATTTTCTAAAACTAAATAGACCAGATTTTGGTTAATCAAGTATTTGATTCTATAATATAGAAATATAAAATATATTTCAACTTTTAGAATTATGAGGGATGGTTATTTTGAAGAGATGCAATCATTTTTGTAATCTTGCAATTATTGTTGTTATATATTTTTTCATTCGTGGAGATAATCAAGGTCGAGCCACATTAAATATTATTATTATTATTTGATTAAAAATATTATTTTTTGTATGTGTTTCATTTTATGTTTATTTTTCATAATTATTTTTCTTTTATAACTTTTTAACAATACTTAAAGAAAACATGAATGTCATGTTTGGTAAATAACAGATTGAGATAAAATTAGAGGTTTGATCAGTCAAATCCGCTAATTCTGATGTTTGGTGAATAGTGGCTTGGGGGTGAAACCTATAATTTTGAAAAAGCTGCTAATATGGGCCTTTTAAAATTAGAGGTTTTGACATAAGAGTTATAAAGACCATTTTACCCTTAATAATTATTAAAAAATTTGAAAATAACCCAAATTTTAACCTTTTCTATTTTAACATTGTGACATTTGTAAACTAATAGTTTTTGTTTTTTTTTTCTTTTTATTCTCACACATTTATATTTGTATTCAAATTTAATAATGAATTAAATTGTATTAAAAATAATTAGATAAATAATAAATTAATATATAGATCCTTCAAATATGCTTAGTATTGTTATTTTTAAAATATTTTAATAATCAAATTAATTAAACAAATATCGAATATAATTATGTCCTTATATGTTATTTTGCTTATCTAAATAATCAAACAACTATCAGTTAATTTTACCAAACATTTTTATACAATCTGTTAGTCAAATCAGCTGAAGCAATCAACTATCAACTATATAATTCGCTATCAGCTATCAGCTAATTGCCAAACATGGCGAAGGAAAAACAAAAATATCCTTATAATAAATATTTTTTATCATTTAAAAGTAATAATTTATTTTATTTTCTTAATTGAATCAATATTTCATTAATTTGTGAGGCTTATCCATCCAGAGACTTTAGGGGAATGTTGCCCTTTAGAATGATATATAGGGAAATGAGATGACGTCTTGAAATTTTTAAATATTTTTTTAGAAAAACGATGTTACCTGTAGATGGCGTCTTAAATTTTTTTTAAAAAAATTATTAATAAAATATTCGGTACATATTAACTTTGAAGAAAAAATAATAAAAAATTATCAAGCTGCACTATTTATTTTGTTGTAGATTCCTAAATATTTTTAAATGTCCTCTATTTTTTTAAATTTAATCCCTAAATATATTGTATATCTAACTAAGCCCATCCATCCATCCATCTCTCTCTATATTTTATCGTTATCTTATTTCCCTCAACATACACTTGGCACCGGCCATTCAGATCCATATCGTCCGTCTGAACGATGTGAAGTTGTGTTGTTATTGACTTGATAACTGAAGGCCATGATACTCGTGGAAAGCTACAGACAGGACACGCATATCCTTTTAATGTCTTACTTTTTCAATACAGCATCTACATCACTTCATTTTATACTTTACAAACTTTTTAATTTTCCACAAATATATACTTTCAGATTGCATTTTTTTAACAAAAATCCTCAGTTTTAACACAAATCTTTAATTTAAGGTCGTAAATTTTAAAATTTAAATTCTACATTTTAAAAAATATAATTTACACTCAATACTCTAAACCCTAATATAAATCCTAACATTCAATTATAATATTAAATTATAAATTTAATTTTTTTAATGATAAGATATAAATAAGAGCATTGTAAAACAACGGAAGATTCATGCTCTGTTTTTTATGTATTTTATACCCGGTTAGTAAATTATTATAAACTTCACATTTCTATGTAAATTAAGACAAATAAATTAAGGGACTAGGACAAGAGAGATTGATATTAAATTGTGACAAATAAAATTCATAGTATATATCATATAATTGACAGTGCTGAACTGCAGAAAAAATCAACTGACTTCCATGGAAGTTTTGCTTGATCCAGAGCGCAGATATCACATTTTCTTCTAACGTGCTTCATCAATATCATGTTTCGTCGAAGGTCAGCTACATTAAATGAGGGTTTACCATATAAGTTTAATTAATGTTTCAAATAAACACGATACAGTGGACTCTGGGAAAGCGACTCCCGGTGAATTTTCCTGGATATTGACCATTTCGTAAGAATACAGCCATTTTCGTTGTATAAAATGCAAATAGGTACTGAAGAAGAAATAAAAACAGTGTTAATATTTAATGGCGCAAGAAAACGTGTAACACGTTTTGGTCCAAAGACGGTGGGTTATATAAAGAGCTGCAACTTTGAAGACTCATGACTGGCGTCAAGGGAGGTCTCAGAGCAAAAACCAGAAGAGTGAAGTTTATAGGGAGAAGAAATGGTGAGGACCCCTTGCTGTGATAAAACTGGACTGAGGAAGGGAACCTGGACTCCCGAGGAAGATCGGAAACTAACGGCTTATGTTACCCGATATGGCTGCTGGAATTGGCGTCAGCTTCCAAAGTATGCCGGTAAGCTAGCCAGTATACCTCTTTAACAATAATGGCTAGATTGTGGGGTTCTTTGTTATCTGTGATTCCTTTGTTGAGGTACTGAATCCTTGGGTTTCAGGTCTGGCAAGGTGTGGAAAGAGTTGCAGGCTGAGATGGATGAATTATCTGAGGCCTAATGTCAAGAGAGGAAATTACAGCAAGGAAGAAGAAGAGACTATCATCAGATTACACGAGTCACTTGGAAACAGGTACTTGCAGTTGCAGTGAACTGTCATTTTCATTTCCCCAATAAGTTCAATACCACATGCATTCGAGCCATAAAAAAAATATCACATGCATTTGAGCCGTAAATTCAGTACAGTCATGATTTAACTAGTGTTTTCTATTACGCAGATGGTCTGCCATTGCTGCCCAGTTACCAGGAAGAACCGACAATGAAGTGAAGAACCATTGGCATACAACTCTCAAGAAGCGGTTCAAACAAAAGTCATCCTCAACAGCAAAAGAAGAAAAAGTTAACAACAAAGATCCAAAGAGAGAAGAAACAAAGCTAAACAACAACGCCAATCATCTTGTAATAAGTTGTTCCCCAAATCCTCCTTTGATTCTTGAAAGCTCACTGTCGTCCCCACAAACAGCCTCAAGCGACCAGAACTCATCCATCACTACAGATAACACGGTTGAATCCAGCAAAGTTGGCTCAGTTTCAGATGATAATAGTAATAGTAGTAATTTGTTTGAAGCATACGAGGCGGATAGTGGGAGTTTCTGGACAGAACCGTTTTTCTCTGATAGTGATTACATGTGGAGTGATGTGTCGGTACCCTTTGAAGCTGAAGCTGAGTTTCCATTACTTGATGGAGAAATCTTATACCCTTTCGGCTTCTGCGACCAGCTGGAAGTCTTCAACCTCTAATTAAAAACAGTAGTTATAAAACCAGGTTTCTTGGCTTTATTTTCCTGCTTCTTCGTTTTAAAATCACTACTTATCGAATATTAGCCTTTGTTTTTCTTTGAAGCCATGTATGGGGTTGTAAAGAGTTTTACCTTTTTCTTTCCCTAAACAGATAATGAAAATCTAATGAATAAAATAAACAGAAACAGAAAATCTATTCCATGAATGATTCGACAGTCCCATGTACAAAACATTGATTTAGGGTTGACTCGGGTTCAAATTTCTCACATCTGATACCACAGGGCCAACCCTTATATGTTTGGCGAAATTAAGAGAATATTTTCTTTTAGGAAAATAATTAGAAAACTATCCCATTAATGATTATGTAGAAAAATACTCCTTTCAATTCAAGTAAGGTAAATTCGTTTTTAGCTAAGCGCGAGTTATGTGTTGAGTGAGTAGGTAATAAATAAAAAAATAATTTACCAATGTTTTTTTACACAGAACTCGCTTTTAGCTAAGCGCAAGTTTAAAATCCGCTTTTGGCTAAACGTGAGTTTACCTTACGTGGACTAAAGAGGGTATTTTTCTACATAATAATTAATGGGGTAGTTCTCCAATTATTTCTCTAAAAGAGAATATTCCCTTAATTTCGCCTTATATGTTTCTATGATACAATATTTTATTTTCTTTTTCTAAAAATATTATAATTACAATTACATTTAAATATTTATACGACTACAATTCGATCAAATCAATATAGTGTACAAACAAAATATACGGTCTGGTAATCAAAATATTTTTTAACTTAGATTCAAATAATTATAAATAGACTCAATACAAAGCAGATGATGTTTATCTTAGGAGACTCGAATTCAATCGCTCTGTTTACAGGTATGTGTGCATTGTCAAAGAATTTAAAATATGTATGAACAGATACTATTTTATAATCACATTTAGACTACTAAAAAAATAGACTCAATACAGTGAAACTTAAACCTAAATAAATTTAGAATAGAAATTTACTCATGATATTTTCAAATGAATAACAAAAAATACATGGGTAAACTACAACGGAGGTCACTCAATTATGAGCAAGTTTAGATTTGGGTCACATTCACATTTAAAAAGTATATATATCAATTTGTGTATTAAATTAATTAATAATTTTAAATAAAGTACTCTAGTGTTAACTAAGGTATACAAGTGATTTGAAAAAAAATATGACTAAATTGATATATATTTTTTAAATATGAAGGGCGACTCAAATGTAACCTTACCCATAATTTAGTGACCCAAATGTAATATTTAATAATTAGGTGGCTCAAATGTAACCTTACCCATAATTGAGTGACTCAAATATAACTTTTAATAATTGGGTGCTCAAATATAATATTGCGTATAATTAAGTGACCTTTAGTTATAATTTACTCTAAATACATATATGATATGTCTAATATATTATAAATAAAAATATACAAATTAAGAGTCAATATCAAACCAACATTTTTAAACCCTAAGGAGCGCGTCTATCGGTTCGTTTTTATATTGACCATTGTTATTCTATTCTTCAATGAGTTTGACTAAGATTTATTGTATTCATGAAAAATATTTTAAAACCACAACCTTAAAATAGCCATTTTTGGGTAATGGCCCTTTGATTCTTATATAAATAGAAGATTATTAATAAAAATAAGATTAATATTTGATGTTTTGGACGGTGAAATTTTTCATGCACCATTAGTGAATTAGGTGATAACATGTTATCATGAAAAAAAATATAAATCTTAATTATTTTAGATTAATTCTTAATGATGTGTCATCATTTGATTCATTTATGGCGCATAATATTATGAACCATTACTGTATCAAATATCCACCTGTACATATATGCGTATTTTTTTTCTTTTTGAATTGTGTAGTGTGATTACAATATAATGTCTATTCATTAAATTATAGCCATTTAATAATGCACACACCACACAGACAAACTGCTCGAACTCGAGTCATGTAAGAATAATAATACAATTTCTTTTTGTACCGGGACCATTTGATGTTTCTATATGTAGTGGCGGAACTTGGAGTAAAATTTTAAGGGGGCAACTTAAAATTTTTAAAGATTTGGAGGATTAAACAAAAATTTTCAAAAGAATGTGAGGGTTTAATTAAAAGTTTTAATAATTTTGAGTGTTTAACAAACAGAATTTAAAAATTTGAGAAGAAATTTAATTAAAAATATTTAAAATTTTAAAGCTTAATATAAATTTTTAAAAATCTTTAAGGGACACAAATTAAAATTATTAAAAAATTTAAAAACAAAATTTAAATTTCTTAAAATTTTGGAGGCACCGGTCCCTTAAAGCATCTGCCTGTGTCTATATGTATATTCTTTAATGAAAATAAAATATAGTAGGAGTATTAACTACTATTAACTGGCAATAGATTAATGACAAAGTAGATGACCGGTATATGGATTCTTCACTGCATTGGGATGATAAAGACCAAGACATCGTCGGCCTTTCTATGACTTATAATTGTTGACCAAATTAAGGTTACCGTTCTAGTATTATTATACCTAAATTAGAGGTAGATGGCATATATTACACGTGGAAAACAGGTAGAAATAAATAATGAAAATATATGATATTATTTATATGATTTGAATCTTGCATATTTAATAATTTAAAATGTAATATCTATCGAATGACCTTAATAAAAACAGAATGTTGTTATTTTTAAGAGTTTTAAATTTAAATAATATATATAGATATTATTATATAATTACATTTTAATATTAAAAAATAATTTAAAAATTATAAAACGGAGTTAATTTTGAATAATTTTCTGATACTAGAGTTTAGAATTAGGTGTGTTACGGCATTTATGAAATCAAATAAATGAGAAATTATATCGTGAGCTATTTCCGCCACGCCATCTATGAGACCAACCAATAAAAACTATCCATCTCATTATTTTTTTTCATGCCATATTTTTACCAAGTGAATCTTCACTTATATATATTGTAAATCAATTTTAAAAATAGTTTTTACCAAGTGAAGATTCACTTGGTAAAAATATGGCATGGAAAAAAATAATAAGAGGATAATTTTTATTGGTTAGTCCTATAAATAACGTGACGGAAATGACTCATAATATAATTTCTCCAAATAAATTAAGGATAATAGTCCCATCCTCAAAGACCTAAATAGTTCTCGTAGTCGCATCAACTAGATTTTAGACTTTTTTTACTAGTTAATATTTACTTTTTACAATCAGTTATACGTATTTAGCATGTAATTTACAAAGATAAATTATATCATAAATTATTTTTTACATCATATCATTCTAATTAATAATAATTGTTATTATTTGAGAAAAAGTTTAAAGTTTTTTACAAATAATTTTTAAGAAAATACTTTTTCAAAGTATAAATAATTAATAATTCATATAAAGATTTTTTAACTTGTTTCACTATTTTTACGTACAAAGTATTTATTTGTATTTTATAAAAAAGATTAAAAAGCACCACATATTCTCAAACTATGACTCTGATTCTAAATTGATCTCCGAACTTTTAAAAATCCAATTTCATCCTCAAAGTATGACCATTCTAAATTAGTCCATAAACTATTGAGCGTTCTACTTTCATCCAAGAGCAGGGGATTTCGTGACATTTCTAATTGGTTGTCTTGCATTTTTAATAAGTTGTTTAATAGTTGGTATACTGAATCATATACATAATAGACTGGTGTTAACTGGAATTTTCTATTGTTAATTTTTTAATCTTTCTCAACTATTTCAAAAATATTCAAATTTCAAACTATGACACTTATTTTAAATTGGTCTTCAAACTTTTTGAACATTATAATTTCATCCCCAAATTATCAGTATATGCTAATCATATCTTATGTTAATAAAACTGATATAAAAATTGTTAATTGTCATGTAAACATAGATTTGTATTGTGTAATAATATGACGTGGTATAAATGATAATTTGAGGATGAAACTGAAACATTCAAAAAATTTGGTGATCAAATTAGAATGAAGGCTATAGTTTGAGGATGAACATGGAACATCTAAAAGTTTGGGGAGCAATTTAGAATAAAGGCCATAGTTTGCAGATGAAATTAGAACATTTAAAAGCTAAAGGACCAGTTTAGAATGAAGGTCATACTTTGGGGACGTATGATGCAATTAACTCTAAAAAATTAAAATTAATTAGTATAAGTTAAATAAAAAAATAAATTTGATTGAATTCAGATAACTACAAATTTTAAACTTATGAATTCCAAATCGTCTAAATAGTAGTATATCTTAGCCACTCCTGTAGAACGAGAGGTACCAACAATATCGAGGAAGAAAGGAGTAGGATACGAAAGACTTTGAAGCAAAAAACGGATGAGACGAGGGTAGTTTTAGAGGGAAACCAACAAGCAATTTTAAAAGAGGCACGTGTGGCTGTGGGATTGTGCAAATTGTTAGGCGCGTCGACAATAGGGAATGAGGAGGTAATTATGAAAGATATAGTGAGATTGCTCGAATGGGGGGTCGAGAGAATTAGTCGGCATGATAAAGGTGTTGTCGTGGAATGTACGGGATTTGAGTGCAGAAATTGTAAAATAAAATAAACAAAAACTAAAATAAAACTTAACCTTTTTGGCACCACTCCCCGAAAACGACACCAATTTTCGACAAGTCGTATATTTGCATGTATTTCTTATATAATCCCCTATGTTTTAGCACACTAATCTGCCTACAAGTCTTTGTTTTGGTTCCTATTTGGCTTTTAGAGTGTTTTAATGGCTAAATAATATTCCATGTATAAAAAGTGGATATTAGCACAGTTTTTACACTTTGGAGAATGACCTGCGAACAAGGGCTGCGAACATCCAGAAGTAATGCGAAGATGCGAACATTCAAGTACGAACAAACCAACTAAGGCTATGCGAACAGATAAAGAAACAAAGTTGTGAACCGGTATATGCGAACACAAACGTGGAAAAGCAAGCGGACGCTGAAGGCTGAGTAAGTGAACGCAAGTAGAAGTCTTGCGGATGTCGATGTACGTAGACTAGAATATAAAAGGATGTATCCATCACTGCAAACGATTACGTGGATAGAGGATCGCGTACAAACTATAATGCAATGATGAAAACCAACCGCGAACCTCAGAGCGCGAACGAGAACCGTGCGAACGAGCCCTGGAACGCATATGCTAACGTATAAGCCATGCGGATGCTAGAGACAAAACGCGCACAAATCCTATGCTACTGTGGTTGCTTGGAAGAAAAGATATCCTACATTAATTAGACTTTCACTTTATATTAAATTACATTTAATGTAGGATTAGGGTTTTATACTTTATTGTAACTCTTTCCCCTACTTGATGTATAATTCCTCATCTATAAATAGGATCATATGAGAAGAGAGGAGAATACAAAGTTACCCTAGAAAACCCTTCTTGTTTCCATTTACTCTGATGAGTAGCTAAACCTTTAGTTCTAGTCAAGTTTGTTTCTAGGTTTTCAATACATTTATTAGTGAGACTTCTTGTTCTTAAATGTTCTTCACAATTCAAAGTATTTTTATAATCAATTATGTGTGTAGGATTATACATGCACAATCAACCAATCATGGATTATTGATACAAGCGGTAAAAAAACCTAGACTATGATTTTTTTAAAGGTATAAAATCGTATATTTAACTTGTGTGGATTATCGTTTTTTGAATATATGTACTTTGGTCACTTAATCACTTAATTTTATTTGATAGGTTTTATCTAAAGTGGGCTATCTAAGGATTTAGCCTAGATAATAATTGTTAACAATTTATGGACTATTGGGTTGTTAGCTAAATAAAAGAAGAGAACTCTTAGGTTATTTGTGGATTATCTTTTGAAGTATGTGATCTAATACTTGGATTGAAACACCGCAAACCAGACATCACCAAACTATTCGCACAATCCAACCTTAGTTATTGCTTTCTCTTCGAAAAACAACTCAAAACCAAACCATTTTTTTACTTTTCATTCGCACAATTAGCCTAGATTAGTAACTTATACCCCTTTGCTCGCTCTCTGTGGGATCGACCCTACTTGCCACTACTACAAATCCTTAAGAACAAGTAGGTATTTTATTTTTGACAAATCTGACACCCGTTCAATGTGATAAAAGTGTTGTCGTGGAATGTACGATATTTGAATTTGTCAATAAAGAAGAAGACTGTTCGGAAGGTGTTGCGGCAACATCATTGAGAGATGGCGTTGATTCAAGAAATCAAATTAGAAGATGTGACAGAAGTGATGGTTCTACAGGTGTGATATATAGATCAGTTTGAGTTTGTGTTCGCGGCTGCATTTGGGCGGTCAGGGGCCTACTGGTTATTTAGGAATTGACATGATGTAGGGTAAAGCTAATTGGGTAATTTTGCTTGAGTTTGGCAAATCAAGTCTTTGGAAGACAATAGAAATGAGTAGAATGACAGTTTTGATAAGGCGTGGCCGCGCCCTGTGACTGACACGAGGCTAATTTTATTTACAAGGGTTGAGAGTTTGTTCCATGTTATGGTTGGTGTTTGCTTCTGTCTGATGTTTATGTAGGTGGTTTTGCTTAGTTTTGGCGAATCAAGTTTTTGAAAAGCAATAGAAACGAGCATAAGGGTAGCTTTGATAAGATGTGACCACGTCGTATGACTGATCTCTATTGTTCTCGTCTTTGTGTTATGTTGACAAAATTATATTTTGTGTTGTCTTTTTCTGCTTTTTCATGTTTTGTTTTATCTCCCTCGTTTCGTTTCCCCCCAACTCACTACTCAGTTTGAACCATTTCTATCCCTTCTCTTTTCTATCTCTAAAAAAAATTGGTACGTTTTCTTAGCTTATTCTATTTCTTTTTGCTCAAGTTTTCAACTTTATTTTTCTGGGTTTTCGCATGACAAGGTAAAGGCATCAACCATGTTCTTCAAATTTAATGGTTCTTTTGACATATACCATGGAGGTGAAAAAAACGTAGGCTTGCTTTTTATAGGCATCGGTGAGTGGAAGGTTTGCTTGTTAAGATCTGGCTACATTTACCCTTTGTTTTGAAAACTCAAATGGGTTTTCATTGTGATTGAAAATGATACAAGGGAAATTTTTTCCATGGTTTGCTTTAATTATTTCAAAGACAAAACATCGTTTTCTTGTTTTATGGTTTCAATGTTCCTTGTTTTACTAATCTTCTGTCTTTACCACCTTTCCCTTTTAGTCTTTGGATTATTTTAATAAGGTCTTGCTATTTGAATTCTAGTCAATGTGTTTTTTATGAACGACAGACAATTAGGACAGACTTTTAAGTCTACTCTATTGTAGTTGCATATGGAAAGATTATTGTATGCATTTTCTTCATTTTTTGTCTTATTTTGCAGCCATTTTGGAACAATGGGGTGAATAAATCAATTAACTAGTGGCTTCTTGTTTTGATCAGCTGGTTTTGTTTTCTCTATACGAAACCCTCAATATGTTTGACCAAGTTTAAAAAGATATACATTGAGGTGTAAAGTGGCATGTGGTTGGTGTGATTTGTGGGAATCTTTGGTGTGATAGTCTCTATCCAGTTGACCGTTCGGACAGCTATATATAGTTTGACGTGAGATCTCTTCTGGCCGCGTCATGCTTTTTAACTTGATGGGATGTTTTCTTTGTGGAGCCGGTGAAATGGGGTGTTGTCAAAAGTTAGTGCAACTTATTGTTATTTGAATTTGTCAAGTCCTTTATTTTAGGAGTCAAAAGTTAGTTCCTTGATTTATGCAAATAAAGAAGATTACGTGAGTTTAGTTGAGATATTTTAGGAGACTCATTTAGTATAAATAGAGCATTACTCTTTGTTATTTAATGTACTTTCAATCTTTGTTTCTCTTGTACTCTCTTGGTTGATTGAGTAATAAAGTTCATTTTTATTTCCTTTGAGTCTCTATATTTGTAACATTTGGTATCACGAGCTAGGTTGGTCACCAAGTGTTTGTTTTTATTACTCAGTTAAGATGAATGGTGAGGTTACTTCTTCGAGTATTACTGTAGAAAAGCTTGCCGGTAACAATTATAATTATTGGAAGTTATGTATGGAGGCTTTTCTACAGGGGCAAGATTTGTGGGATTTGATTGAAGGTGATGACACAACGATTCCAGCAAATACTCCACAGAATGTTGAATTATAATGGAAATGGAAGATCAAGTGTGGCAAGGCTTTATTTGCTTTGCGGACATCGATCAGTAAGGAGTACATAGATCATGTTTGTGATTTAAAGTCACCGGACGTAAGTGTGAGAGACTCTTCAACAGCTGTTTACTAAGAAAAATACAGCTAGATTGCAATTTCTTGAGAATGAATTAGCCTTGGTAACTCAAGGTAATCTTTCTATTGAAGATTATTTTTTGAAAGTTAAAATTTTGTATTCTGAAATTTCAGAATTGGACGCGGAAGAGCCAGTGAGTGATACACGGTTACGTCGTTATCTTATTCGTGGGCTGTGAAAAGACCTCATGTCGTTTGTTTCTTCAATACAAGGGTGGGTAAGTCAACCTTCAATTTTTGAGTTAGAGAATTTGCTCTCTAACCAGGAAGCTTTGATTAAGCAAATGACAAATGTTAAGCTTTCTTCCAAGTCAGAAGATGTGTTGTTCGTCAAGGATCAAATGAGGAAAAATTTCTACTCGAAGTCTTCCTCAGGTGACAGAAATCAGTCTAGAAGTGAGGAGCAGCCCAAAAGATCTTTCAAATCTTGCTACAGATGTGGAAAACTTGGACATATCAAACGAGATTGTCGAGTGAAAGTAGTGTGTGATCGATGTGGGAAGTCAGGCCATATTAAGGCGAATTGTCGAGTCAAAATGCAAGAGGAAGCAACAAATGTTCTACTTGACAATAATATGTTTCAACAACCAAATTGGGAGCAATGCTTATCTATTGAAGTGTTTGATCAGCCAACAAGTGTGACTTCTCTTATGCACCAAGATGATGTACCAGTTGATACTCATACTTTTATCAACTATGACGAAGAGTGGATTATTGATTTCGGTTGCTCTCATCATGCTACCGAGAATGATACTCTTTTATCGGATGTTCGTCCACATCATATGAAAAAAGTTATTGTAATCGCTGATAATTCACTACATCCTGTGATGAAAGAAGGTGATTTGAATGATGGAGGCGTTTTTTTCAATGATGTTTGTCATGTTCTTGTCTTAAAGAAAAACCTTGCTTCTGTCTCCCAAATAACATATTCAGGAATGTATGTTCTTTTTGGTCCTAATGATGTTTAGATTCTTTCAAATATAAAACATATTGTTGTTGATGTTTTATTTTGTGGAAAAATGAAAGAATCTTTGTATGTTATATCTGCAAGTGATGAATATGTTAAAAAGGCTGGTCATAATACAAGCTCAACGCTTTGGCATGCTCGTTTGGGTCACGTGGGTTTTCAGTTGCTGCAGAAGATATCCAAAAATCAACTTCTTGATGGTGTTCTTGTTTTTAAAGACATTTATTATGATAAGATTTGTCCAGGATGTCAATACGGAAAATCTCACCGCCTTCTTTTTTCCAGTTCAAAGAGTAAAGTATTGGCAGCGTTACAATTGGTTCACTCTGATCTTTTGGGGCCAACGCAAACACCAAGTTACACTGTTTTTCATTACGTGATAGTGATCGTGGATGACCTCTCTCGTTTCAGTTGGGTATATTTTTTGGAACACAAAAGTGAGGCTTTTTCTAAGTTTGTTCAGTTCAAGCATGAAGTGGAAAAAGAGTTTGGACTGAAAATCAAGTGCTTGCTCACGAATAATAGAGGGGAATTTATGTCAGATCAACTTATAGATTATTGTAGAGAGCATGTAATTCAACGTCAAATGACTTGTCTAGACACCCCACAACAAAATAGGGTTGCTGAGCGCAAGTTAGCTCATATTACAACAATTTGCTTGTCTTGGCTACATGCAAAGAACCTTCCGAGAGAACTATGGGCAGCAGCTTTTTAAACAGCTTGTCATGTCATAAATCGGCTACCTCCATGGCCAGGGACAAAACTGTCTCCTTTTGAGCATTTGTACCATCGTAAACCCAATGTGAGTTACTTTCGTATTTTTGGGTCTATTTGTTATGTTCATGTATTAAAACACAATCGAACTAAGCTTGACCCAAAGGCTAAAAAATGCATTTTTGTTGGCTATGATACTAATAGGAAGGGCTGGAGATGTATGGATCCGAAGACAAAGAAGGTCATCTTATCTCGTGATGTGGTACTCGACGAAATCTCTTGTCATAAAGATGATACTAATGGCAGCAAAGACACAACTAGTCTTCCACTATTTCTTGACGATGTTTCATCAAATGAGAGATACACTCAATCCGAGGAAAATGTTGAAGTCCCCCAAAGTATTGAGGATGCCACACGAAAAAATCCACCAAGACAAAAAAGGCCTCCATCACATTTGTCTGATTATGTATTTGAGATGAATCATTCTTCTGTTATGTCTTGTTTTTTCATGGAAGATTCATGTGGAAGTGAGCCCAAATTGTACAACGAAGCTAAATGAGTTACAGAATGGGAAGATGTGATGGTATAAGAGATTTAAGCACTTAACAAAAATGACACGTGGGAGCTTGTACCAAAGCCTGTTGATGCTGACTTAATTACTTGTAAGTGGGTTTACAAGTTGAAGAAAAAGGCTGACGGTACCGTTGATAGATTTAAAGCTCGTCTCGTTACTCGTAGGTTTTCTCAACAGTACGGTCGAGATTATGATGAGACTTTTAGTCCTGTTGCAAGAATGACAGCAGTGCGAGCAATTATTTCTCTAGCTGCTAGCAAAGACTGGAATTTATGGCAACTAGATGTGAAAAACGCTTTCCTTTACGGTGAGCTGGATCACGATATTTTTATGGAACAACCGCAGGGATTTGTATCTAAGGAATATCCTAATCATGTGTGCAGACTTAAGAAAGCACTATATGGCCTCAAGCAAGCTCCTCGTGCTTGGTTCGGTAAGATTGCTCAATATCTTAATTTTTGTGGTTTTACATCTTCAAGTACTGATCCGAGTTTATTTGTTAAGAAAACACCCACTGCGTGCACTTTACTTTTACTTTATGTGGATGATATGATTATTACGGGTGATGATAGTGTTGAAATTAGCAGTCTTCAAGATGCTTTGATGGTTCGTTTTGAAATGAAGAGTTTGGGTGAATCTAGTTGTTTTCTTGGTCTAGAAATTGAAAAATGTGATGGTTATTTTGTCTCTCAAAAAGGGTATGCAACAAGCTTGTTACAAAGGTTTCGCATGGAGGATTCAAAAGCAAAGTCGACTCCCATGGAACCTAATCTTAAGTTAGCTAAAAATGAAGAGAAAACCTTAGAAGATGCAACACTTTTTCGTCAAATTGTCGGTAGTTTATTTTATTTAACTATCACAAGCCTGATATCGTTTTTTTCTGTTAGAGTCATTTCTCAGTTTATGGACCAACCATGTCAGGGTCATTTAATTGCAGCAAAGAGGATTCTTCGTTACATCAAGGGCACTCTAAGTTATGGCTTAATGTATGAGCAATATAAGATATTTTCTTTGAGTGGCTTTGTAGATGCAGATTGGGCTGGTGATGTGAATGACAGACGCTCTACAACAGGTTTTTGCTTTACAACGGGTTCTGCTACGATTTTATGGTGCAGTAAAAAGCAAACTATTGTGGCTCTTTCAAGTTGCGAAGCAGAATATGTAGCAGCTACAATGGCTACTCAAGAATGTTTATGGTTAATGAGACTCATTCAATAAATAGCAATTTCTTTTAATTATCAAATTCAGATTTATTATGATAATGAGGGTGCTATAAAGCTAGCTGGAAATCTTGTGCTTCATGCTCGTTCGAAACAAATTGAAACTCATTATCATTTTGTTCGAGAAAATGTGTTATCTCATGATATTGAGTTGCAGAAAATTTGGACTGATGAACAAGTTGCAGACTTCTTTACTAAGGCGCTTGCAAAGGCTAAGTTTGAAGTTTTCCGTAAAGATCTTGGCGTTATTGACAAGAAGCTTGCACTAAGGGTGGCTGTCAAAAGTTAGTGCAACTTATTATTATTTGAATTTGTCAAGTCCTTTATTTTAGGAGTCAAAAGTTAATTCCTTGATTTATGCAAATAAAGAAGATTACGTGAGTTTAGTTGAGATATTTTAGGAGACTCATTTAGTATAAATAGAGCACTGCTCTTTGTTATTTAATGTACTTTCAATCTTTGTTTCTCTTGTACTCTCTTGGTTGATTGAGTAATAAAGTTTATCTTTATTTCCTTTGAGTCTCTATATTTGTAACAGGTGTTGTGTTTCCACTAGTAGTCGGAGTACTTGCAGTTCCGGGAGCCATGGTGAGCCACAGGCAGTTTCTCCTGCTTGTTTTGAGATCGGATTTCGTGGGACAAAGAGGACGATTAGAACATTCTCGGATCATGCCATTGCACTGCAGAGTTTACCCTCGGTTCCCAACAGGATTTTCGCGAATGGAAAGAGCCGAACTTCTTGCATATTCACTCAGCAAGGTCGAAAGGGAATAAACCAGGATGCCATGATTGTATGGGAAGTAAGTTTTAGATGTTACTTTGAATTTGAGTTCCTTTGGTTCTAAGCTTTGTTTAAATTTCGAGGTGAACTGCTTCAGATTGATAAGATTAAAAATTGTGTAGGATTTCATGTCCGAAGATGTGACCTTTTCTGGTGTATTTGATGGCCATGGTCCACAAGGTCATCTCGTTGCTCGCAAAGGGCGAGATGCCCTGCCCTTTAAGTTGCTGTCCTCCATGCATTCGTATTAGTCGAGGCAACACGAGTCCAGAGGATCATGTTTCAAGGGGAACTCAAAGAAATCAGATGGTAGAGATTCCGACAAGGATGGCTTTGCCGAGGACGGATCAAATTTTTTGTGGAGGGAAGCATTCATGAAGGCATACAAGGCCATAGATAAAGAGTTGAGGTCACATCCTAATTTGGACTGCTTCTGTAGTGGTAGCACCGCCGTCACTGTAGTCAAACAGGTATGAGAGAAGAAATGCTTGTTGCTCTTCATCTTCAAATTTTCAAGCCTCCGCTGAATTAATGTGGGTTGCTCTTACTATTTTAGGGCCCCAACCTGCTCATGGGATATATAGGAGATTCTCGAGCAATTATGGGATCGAAGGACAGCAATGGTTCAATGGTCGCAGTCCAATTGACAGTCGATCTGAAGCCTGATTTACCAAGTACATTTGATCTCAAACCATTTTTTTCTCTTACGGGCATGCGTAAATTGATGAAATATACTAAATACTAAATTTGCATACCCCAGGGGAAGCTGAAAGGATTAGAAAATGCAAAGGTAGGGTCTTTGCAATGCAAGATGAACCTGAAGTACCTAGAGTATGGTTGCCATTTGATGATGCCCCCGGGCTAGCAATGGCTCGAGCTTTCGGGAATTTTTGTTTGAAGGAGTATGGTGTTATCTATATACCTGAATTTCTCACCGGCTCCTTACCGAGAGGGATCAATTTATCGTTCTTGCTTCAGATGGGGTAATTTTTTGACGTCTGATTTTCCATTTATCATTTTTTTATGTGAACTTGCTTTCCACATTTCTCTTGGTTTATTCAAGGTTGACCAGACCAGTTTTTTGTTGCACAATGAATGCTATGTAATGCATAGGTTTGGGATGTATTGAGCAACGAAGAGGTGGTTGAGATTGTATCCTCAGCTCCGACCCGATCATCAGCTGCCAGGGCTTTGGTCGACTCAGCTGCACGTGAATGGAAACTAAAGTATCCTACTTCCAAAATGGATGATTGTGCGGTTGTTTGCTTATTTTTGGATGGGAAAATGGACTCGGAATCGGATTACGAGGAACAAGGGATTTCTTCTGCAACCCTTCAAAGTAATCATTCTGGTAATGCAGTTGAATCCGATGATGGGCAGAAGTCGGAGCCGTACTTGCCAAGGAATTTTACGGTTAGAACATCGGAAGAATGCGATAGTTACGGGAGGCTGGTGCCAACAGAGTTTGATGGAAATGCAGCTACTACAGTTTCGACAGAAGATCAAAACTGGTCAGGCTTGGAAGGTGTGACTCGAGTGAACTCACTTGTCCAATTCCCGAGATTCTCGGAGGAAAGACCAAACCCCTGAATTTTGCATCCTCTAGAAGCGAAACTGGACTGATCTTGCTGTAATATCCAAGGAAAAGAAAGCCCTTGCGAATTGGTGGCTAATATTTTCGTGTTGTGCTGTTCATTTCTGCTAAATTAATGAAATTTCTCAAAATCAATCCAGGAACGTTCAATCCTATCTCTTCAACTCTCATATCTTATCACTTGTTCGATAATGGCTTTAAAGACTTCTTCCTTGCTTCTTGCTCGGATTTTCCTTGTCGGCATCGTGCTTGCCATTGCAACACGTAACATCACGAGTGGCTGAACGGGCATGATGATAGCGTACTCATCCCAGGCATTGGACGAGTGACGATGCCACCAGTTCTTGAACACCAAAATCCGTTTCACGGAGGCATTGGCGGTTCAAACAGTGGATCCGGGTACATTCCAGGCGGAGGTGACTCTGCTATATATTCACTCTCTCCCAAGAATATTGTCTTTTATTGACATTTTTTTGTCAAAAATTTTAAACTTTGACTCGTGATTATTTAAAATTTATTATTGATAAAAATATAAAAATATATATTTTAAAAATTTATAATCAAGTAGATTTTAATTATATATTTTATAAAATTTAATTATTTAAAATAATTATAATCAATATTTAAAAATTTTGATTTTGAAAAAGTCAATAAGGAAGAATATTTCTCGGACAGTTATGAAAATTTAAAGAGTTTTCTGCTCTTGTTCATGTTTTTCTTTTGTTTCCATCTGTTCTGGGCCGGTTGCTTGCTTCCACTTGGCTTTAACTGTGAACACACAACACCAAACGCAGAACAAAGCAAAGCTGCAGCAAGTACCAGAAGAGATTAATCTCGTCCCTTAATTATATGATTGATGATTAATCATTTTCCTTTTGGGTTAATTTCACCAAAATATTCTTAAATTGTTGTTTTAGATTTAAATTGTCACTAAATATTAAAATATTTTAAATTAAATCTTCAAAGTATTATTATTGTCATTTAGATCCAACCCAGTAGTCAATTAGAACATTAAAAAATCCTAGTAGTTCATAGCAAATGTGGGGCATATTTAAAGTAGGCTTAATGCCAAAAAATACCCTAACGTTTGATTGAATTATCATTTTGGCCCTTATTTTTTTGAAGTAATTTAGCCCTCAACATTTTATTTTGGGTCAAAATGGCCCATCTGTAGATGAAAACTGTTAGTCAACCAACGGTAAATGACTTGAAATGATATGACAAACTTACATGGCAGTGCACGTTGCGATAGCAGTGTCATATAGGCAAATATGCTGACTTTACAGAATAACACATCAATCAAAAAATAATTGTATAAAATTGTATAAAATATAAAATATTTGTTCTTCTGACGTGTCATTCTGCCAAGTCATAAGTTGTTTATCGTCAGTTGACTAACAATTTTCATCAGCAGAAGTGCAATTTTTCACCCAAAATGAAAAGTTGAGGGCTAAATTACTTCAAAAAAAGAATAGTGGCGAAAGTAACAATTCAGTCAAGCATTAAAGATATTTTTTTAGCATTATGCCTTCAAAATATATGGATTTAATTGTAATTATATGTATTTCTATCTCATAAACAGTTTAGATCTTATGTGTTAAAAAAACATTGTTTATAGTTTAATTAGTGTGTTTTAAACATGATCCATATTATAGATCTGAAGTGCTTTCATTTAATACCTAAACTAATAATTTCATTGACAAAAAATCTGATTGATAATGGTATTAATATTTTCTTTGTTTTAAATTAGAATATCCAACGCTCGTAAAGTTGACTAATTCTGTAGAGCATGGATTAGGGTGGTCATAGCAGGTTAATCGTACTATTTAATCTAAATAGTCAGTTAACCGTTATAACAGTTATCGAATCATAATTTAACCGTTAAAAATTGTTAGTCATTTTTTTACATGTTCACTTCTTCTTTTGATAATAATAAAAGTTATCTCTCTAATTAAAATTATATTATAAGAGAGTCTCGATATTGACGTAGTCAATCTTGTGAACAAAATATATGTATAAATGATTTAATAACAATTAACATATAAGTTAACTATAAACCATCACTTTTAGCAGTTCAATTAACTGAAATCGTTTAGTCTTGACGGTTTGCTTAATTAACCTGTAAAATATAACGGTTATATTGGTTAACAGTTACGATTTAATATGCACTCTTTTAGTATGAATATTCTTAAAATTAGGGGTGTAAATGAACAGAGCATTCGACGAACTGTTCGTATAACGTTTGTTTATTAATCTAAATAAACGAGTATGAACAAAAATTTTATGTTCGTTTAATAAATGAACGAACACGAACATATGTGTGTTCAGTTCGTTTATGTTCTCGAACAAGCTCGTTTATAAGTTCGTTTATAGGCTCGTTTATAGGTGTAACACCCTAAACTCGATCTAGAAAAAATGATTGAATCAAGAATGGTATGAAAAACATTTCAGTAAAACATATATACTTAAACCAATCAAATCAGAAATATGAATGTCCAAATAATTACTGAAATAAAGTATGAAATTAAAACAAAGCTACAGTTTCAGAAATAAATAAATAAACAAAACATATTGTTGATGTCTGAAAACAGAGGAAAATCAAACTCGCGAACTTATGCCGATTTCGATCCTAACCAAGACAATTAATCTGTAAAACAATAAAACATAGAAAGAGCTACAAAGCCCAGTGGGGTCTTTAAGTGCATAAATTAACCAGATAACACACATGTACAGATTTTAACCAAAGATCATGATGAAAACAAAAATTCAACCAAACATCAAACTATTCATTCATAATCAGACAAGACAGAACAAATATAGAATTAGACGATACAAAACAGATACAAAATCAAACAATACAAAACAGATAAAGACTCAGATCAGTCAGAACAGATGCATACTTGAGTTAGACAAAACAGATGCAAACCAGGGCTAGTAAAACCCCAGCTACCTATCCATCCGCTATACATCATTCACGAGTTATTCCAAAACTCAGACCCAACCCTACGTGCCAACAGATAATATTTAAAATCTAGATTAATTTCGAAACAGATATATAAGCGTCATAACACAATTTCATATAATACTTACTCTTTAACATCTCAATCCCCATGCAGCGTGCAAAATGCTATACAAACTCATTTTTAGAACATGATAGAGATGTCAGACTTTCAAAACAGAAAATATGTACTAGATTTTCAGATTACAGAACATATGTACCAGACTTTCAGATTACATAACAGATGTACTAGACTTTCATATTACAAAACATATACAGATTAATAATAGATTCAAGTCATTCAGACATGAGTGTCGAATATACATGTTTATGTTGTGCACACTTAATTCGTAACAATAACATACATACATTCAAACTATTCAGTAATACAAGTTATTCAAATATACATACTATTAAGTCTAATTTATCAGATATAGAACTGTATTTTCATAAAGCAGTGCAGTCACATAATAACACAGATTCACGCAACGACAAATAAAACACAAGTTGAAACACGTTACTTCAATAAACACATTTCTAAACAGATATCACAAATAATAATGTTCACTAAATTCAGATACCAATATAATTTAACAAAAGCGCGACACACACTTATTCTTACATTAGTAAGCCTTTACTGAATCAAAGTTACTCGTCAGTCTCTAACAACAGATTTTCCGACACCCTTACTTCCGAGTAATCAATTCATATATCATCAAATCCCTATAAACAGATAGTCGATAAAACGAATTAACAGTGTGAACCTTATAGGAAGTCTAAATTAAATAAATGTTCTAACATCAGAAAGCCACTTCCCTCAATTAGGTGCGAGTATCTCAAACACAAAGGGAGGGCCCACAATAATTTGAATTGACGTTCCTCAATTTCACCAGTGACGTGGGGTTTATGACTTTCAAGTTTCAACCCAAATGGCAGTATAAGCCGAGGGTTGCTGTTGACTCACATGCCATGGTGTGCAATGCATTGGCGGCAGCAAGGGGTGCCAAGGTTTTGCTGGTTCAAACAACAAGGTTTCACGATACAAGGGTTTTTTTGGGATGTACACGACGCCAAATAATGGGTTAAAGCGACGTTGAACGACGGAGCATAATAACGTGAATAAGGAACGATGGACACTAAAAACATAGTCAATAACGACGTTTAGAGGAAAAAACACTACTAAAAACAAGGTCTTTAACGACGTTTGATGGAGCAAACGTAGCTAAAAATCACGTCTTAGTGAACAAACGCCGTTATAGTACGTGCCTATAGCGGCGTTTGCCCAAAAACATTATATTAGTCTATAACAACGTTTATTTAAATGTACAAATTTAGCATGTTTACATGAAAAAACGCCGCTAAAAACCTATTTTTTTGTAATAATTCAACCTCGGATTAGTGATAAAAAAATTAAGATGGAAATGGAAGTTTACTGAGGAAATTCTTAAGGCTTGAAACAGGCAAATGACGGAAAAATAGGTTGTCACGACTCACGACTTTGATCGGAGAAGTGCCGAAAGAGAGAAACTCATTCACGTTGTGGCTTGCGGCCAAACTGAAAGTACACGGCCGTTGGACTCACTTGAACAAAAGGGACACAACCGATGCATTCTTGCTTTGCAAATATAAATCAGAATGAACGTGTTGTTAGACGTTCAATACAAATTGGTTTGCAGTTGCAGTATAAGGTGAACGGTGTGGCCATGCAATTATGGTGAACCAAGAACGAACGGTTTCTCATATCAGTGTGGTGGTTTATCGCAAAAGACAAGTGACAGAGAGGGGACATGGAGAGTCAGGCGTGAGTTAGCGGAATGAAAGTTAAGATTCTAAGTTGGTGGAAAAAGTTGCATTTATATCTCAAACAAATGGGGCAATTACAAGGTGTGCCATTGCACTTCACAAGGCTTACAAAAGTGACGATTAAGTTTATCTCATTTCCAAATCAATCCTCTATATTTTAAGATTTAACTATAAAATTTCTCAAACTTACAATCTAGCCCAAAATTACTGAGAAACTCTAAGCTTGATTTTGGGGTACGACAATAGGCTCATTTATGGACTCGTTTAAAAGCTCGTTTATTGGATAAAAATATTTGTGGATATATTTAAATACTACTTTTTTGTTGTTACTAATGATATTATATAAGTTCATGTTGAAATGTAACTTTTATTTTGTTGTTTTTATTTTATTTATTTATTGTTAATTTAGTTAATATTTTTGAACACATAAACGAACACGTTCGCGAACACTTAAATGAACACATTTGTGAACACTTTTTTTTTGACAAATCTTAAATCTAATTCTAATCCTACCTAGAGGGGAGGGGAAGGGGGACTCTAGGGGAAGGAAGATGAGTGTTCCTAGTGGGTCTAGAACCCATGACCTAAGGGAATAGGAGGGAACAAAGATGAGCAGCTTGGTCAACCGGCCAAATTTACTTGCTCACGTTTGTGAACACTTACACGATCACGTTCACGAACACTTATATGAACACATTTGTGAACACGTTCGCGAACACTTAAACGAACACATTCACGAACATTTAAATGAACACAATATTAAAAATTTAAACGAACACGAACCAGACATGAACACCTTTAAAAATAAACAAACGAACACGAACATAGTCTTGTTCATTCAAGTTCGGTTCATTTACACCCCTATTTAAAATTAAGGAATGGAATGGACAATCACTGCATTATAACTTTTTGTTTTAGGGTTTATAGATTTAGCTTAGAGGTTTAATTTGTAGGTTTAAAGTTTAGGTTTAAGACTATAATTTAAGAGTAATCATTTTAGATTTTAGGGTTAAAGATTTATATTTTATGAAAATTATTCAATACATAAACCGTGTAATATAAATACTACACAATCTTTTTTGTTTTAAGGTCTAGTAATTTAGTTTGTAGGGTTTATAACATTTATAGTTAGAATTTAGCATTTAGGGTTAGAAATTTATATTTTAATTTTAAAGAATAAATATTCATATTTATTTAATATTTTTAGAGGTTATTTTTTAAAGTAAATACATAAGTGTATAAAAATTAGTCTAATTTAATTTCAATGTTTTGGAATTGAAGATTGAATTTAGAATACAGGTAATACTTAGAGTACTTTTGTTGGAATTAACCCTTTGATTTTCACTTTCGTAAAATCGAACATCCTTCCCTTGCAAATCAAATTAGCACCCAAAAACCCTGATGAGAAGAACCCTAGTGAAAACTCCGATTCCTTTCTTTCTATCCAGTCTCCGATCGCCACCTCTTTCTACTCCCTTTAGAAATGCTGAGTCGCTGCCGACTCCTCCCAAACTGTTATCCAACTCAGTCTCGACTTTTTTCTCTAGCTTCGCGTTTACTCCAACTGATCTTCCTCCTCCCGAGTGGATAGAGCCCTTCATTAATCTCTCTGGTTTGTCCTCAACAAACCCTGAAGACTTGAAGCCATCTCCTTGGGTAAGCCGAATTATCAATCTTTTAGATTCTTCTTCTAAAATGGAATCAAATTTAGACTCTTTCTGCCACATGTACTTGATCAGGTTGTCACCAAATTTTGTAGCTTTTGTTTTAGCATCCGTTGAGATTCAAAACAAACCCGATGTTGCTTTGAGGTTCTTCACGTGGGCTGCTAAGCAAAAGAAATATACCCATAAGCTGGAATGTTATGTCTCTTTGATAAATGTTTTAGCTTTAGCAAATGATTTGGTAAAGATGAGATTTTTATTTGGTGAGCTCAAGGAAATGGGGTTTGTAATGACAATGTCGTCCGCGAATTCTTTGATTAAAGTCTTTGGGGAACTTGGGATGGTTGAGGAGTTATTGTGGGTGTGGCGAAGAATGAAAGATAATGGTGTTGAACCTAGTTTATATACATTTAATTTTTTGCTTAATGGATTGGTGAGTTCTATGTTTATTGAATCTGCGGAGCGGGTTTTCGAGGTAATGGAGAATGGTAAAACTAGACCTGATGTTGTGAGTTACAATACCATGATTAAAGGATATTGTAAGGCAGGGAAAACTCTGGAAGCGATGAAATTATTACGAGCTATGGAGATGGTAAATTTGGAGCCAGAGAAGATTACTTATTTGACATTGATGCAGGCATGTTATTCAGAGGGGAACTTTGATTCTTGTTTGGCCTTGTATCATGAAATGGGGGAGAAAGGATGTGGAGTGCCACCTCATGCGTACAGCTTAGTTGTTGGAGGACTTTGTAAAGAAGGGAAATGTCTTGAACGATATGTTGTTTTCGAGAATATGATTCGGAACAGCTTTTCATATTGGCCCCGAAAATTCCCTACTCAAACAACATTCAGATTAGTCGAATTACCCTCGTCTTTCTTTTAGAATCTTCATGATTGTATTGAAATTAATGAATGGATTCTTAAATTCTCTTATTCATTGAGATCCGTTAGGACCATTTCATTTGTATGTTCATTATTTCATGAGTGTGCTGCTCACTTTGTTACCTTTTCCTCCGTTTTTATTATGCAATTGTCACCAATTGACAGTGAAAAAATAACAAGAATAATGTCATTTGATGAGGGTGTAATGAATTACATGATAATTATGTCATAAAAATTAAGAAAATTAAGGTTTAATTTTACTAATTTTAAATCTGAAAAAATGATCAAACCATAAAAATTAAAATTTATTTTCATCAATTTTAAAGTTAAATGGTTTTAAAAAGTGATTAAACTAGAAAAAAAATAGGGGCCAATGGTTTTAAAAAGGTATGATTCTTTGGGGTTCCCTCTTTTTCATAAAAGTTAGGTCTACACCCAAAACACTAAAGCAGACAACAAGAAAAACATAGATATGTTCCCCATGAGATCCAAAAAACACGACCCAATCCTCTTTACCAACCGCATTCTGGATAACATCGAAGCCTATCCTTGTCTTGGTTTCATCCGCCCGGTTCCCTATATCTTCCCCTCTATGCCACAAATTCCAATTCCCCCACTTTCACTTCAAATTCACAACCTTCTAGGCTACCTATACCTACTTCATGGGTTCTATTTCCCCTCTTCCATCTCCTAATTCCTACGTAGCCGTAAACCCTTTCACCAATTATCGCATCTACACTTCTTTTTGTTCCAATGATCTATTGGCCACCTCGAACATGTCCAACTGGATCGAATGTTACGACCCCACGACCAACTCCTGGCATCGCTTGGACAGAGTTCCCGAGCTGCTCGAAAACCATGTGCGGAAGGATTTTTCCATGGTCTCAATTGGTCACTTCATCTACATTATTGGCGGAAGGCTTTGTCATAAGGCAATAGGCGATGGCCCTTATGAAATTGTCGAGGTTGGCCTTGAGATCCTCTCGTCTGTCATACGCTATGATGTTCGCAATGGCTTATGGTCCAAGTGTGCACCACTTGGTACCCCACGGTTTGAGTTTGCGTGCACCGTGTGCGACGGTAAAATCTATGTGGCGGGTGGTCAATGCACGTTGGGCATAGCACGCGGCACTTCGTCGGCTGAGATGTACGATCCGGTTCTAGACGAGTGGAAACCATTGCCTGATATGAGCGTGATGAGGTACAAATGTGTGGGTGTGACATGGCAAGGGAAAATCCATGTGATAGGGGGATTTGCTGAGAAGGCGGATATGGATAAGTTGCCGTGGAACACGATTGGGAGATGTTCGGCTGAGGTGTACGACTCGGAGAGCGCCAAGTGGGATCTAGTGATGGGAATGTGGCAATTGGACGTGCCACCTAATCAAATCGTGGCCGTTGATGAAAAGCTTTATAGCTCAGGGGACTGTCTAAATGCATGGAAAGGCCACATCGAGGTGTACGATGGGCAAATATGGGATGAAGTGGACGGATCACACCTGGAAACATTAGCATCGCCTATTTCCACATCGAATGCAGAGTGGCCTCCAATAAAACGAGCTTACATAACAATGGCAGCAATTGGGAGTCACTTGTTCTTCATGGCAGGATACAGGCAGGCGGGGGAGACGTCGAGGTTGACATCGGTTGTGCATGCGTTCGACACATCGGCAAAAGCCGATGCATGGAGGAGTTTGGAGCCCATGGAAGAGGAAGGAGAAAAGGAGCTTTGTTGTCATGGCTGCGTTGTTTTTCTTGGCAACAACTAATGGTATTCGCCCATTTTTGTTTGTTTGCTTTTACTTTTTGTTATGGTATTTTGTTTTTTTTTCCTTGGCTCGTGATTAAGTTTCAGTTGAACTTTCTTTTGAGCAATTATGTAAAATATATGAGATGATTTTAATGTTTTGTGGGGTTGGTTCAGCCGTTCAGGGTTATTCAATGATTTGTAATATAACGGTAGAAATGATTTTTTAATCCGTATATATGCACACAAAAAATCTTGAAGAACTGAGAGGACAACAAAAAAAGTGATAGGCCAAGTGTCTGTATATATATATACACACACAAATCTTTTATGATTTTATTTGTGATCATTCGCCAAATATATTTTTATACAAAGTATTATTCATATTAAATTACGAATGCATATTTATTAATTTTAAATTTATACGCAAAACATTACATGATATTCATTTATAAATTCAATTATATAATGATATTTAGATATTGTTGGCACTAAAAGTTTGGCAATACTAGGCCCAATTAGAAGTTATCAAATTGAGAGGCAAATTGCAGAAAGAAATAATTACTCTGTAAGTCCTTAAAGTTAATAGCGTATTTATAGTTTGATCCCTAAAATCAAACTACAAAATACAAATACCCATTGTTCTCATTCATGGAAGAAATACAACACATGCAAGAGAGAACTTAGAGCGACATTTATGAGAGCATATTGTATAAGATCATGGTTAACTAAAAACCAAAAACCGATCTGAATTGAAGTGTTTAGACAGTTTACGGTTTATAAATTTATGGATAGTAGTTACTCAAATTAAATCAATTTTAATTTTTTATTTAATTTATAATTATTTTTATAATGTAAAAATAAGTATTTATACTTAAAATACTATAGATGCATTATTAATTATAATTTTTACTTATAAAATTATAATACACTTTTATTTGTTTCTAATTTATTTTATTTTTACTATTTATTTAAATATTTTAATATTTTCTTGACCGAATCGGCACCATATGATTCTAGACATTAAATTGATTTGATATTAAAATAGATAAAATCAAATTGTATCGCCCAAATAATAAGGCATACGCGGTATTTCCTTGACTTTTCTCTTCTTATTTTTAGTTGACTTAAATGAGTTTGACTGAACGCTTTACACGAAAGTCGAAAGCAGCCCTTTCAATATACCAGTTTACTGAATGACCACGACCTTTGGTTGAGATACATCAATCAGGCGTTACTTCCTCAGACATGTTTTTTTGTACAATCTGTGACATGTTCTTGCTATTCTCCTATTTCAAATTCAAACAGCCATTTGATTGTCCTTTGAAATATCTGTGTTGTTTTCCCACTTGCCATGAATCCTCTTACGGCCATGGACAACTGAAGCTTTCCGTATAAGCTTTGGGGTTCCCACTTTTTCATAAAAGTTAGGTCTACACCCAAAACACTAAAGCAGACAAAACAAGAAAAACATAGATATGTTCCCCATGAGATCCAAAAAACACGACCCAATCCTCTTTACCAACCGCATTCTGGATAACATCGAAGCCTATCCTTGTCTTGGTTTCATCCGCCCAGTTCCCTATATCTTCCCCTCTATGCCACAAATTCCAATTCCCCCACTTTCACTTCAAATTCACAACCTTATAAGCTACCTATACCTACTTCATGGGTTCTATTTCCCCTCTTCCATCTCCTAATTCCTACGTAGCCGTAAACCCTTTCACCAATTATCGCATCTACACTTCTTTTTGTTCCAATGATCTATTGGCCACCTCGAACATGTCCAACTGGATCGAATGTTACGACCCCACGACCAACTCCTGGCATCGCTTGGACAGAGTTCCCGAGCTGCTCGAAAACCATGTGCGGAAGGATTTTTCCATGGTCTCAATTGGTCACTTCATCTACATTATTGGAGGAAGGCTTTGTCACAAGGCAATAGGCGATGGCCCTTATGAAATTGTCGAGGTTGGCCTTGAGATCCTCTCGTCTGTCATACGCTATGATGTTCGTAATGGCTTATGGTCCAAGTGTGCACCACTTGGTACCCCACGGTTTGAGTTTGCGTGCACCGTGTGCGACGGTAAAATCTATGTGGCGGGTGGTCAATGCACGTTGGGCATAGCACGCGGCACTTCGTCGGCTGAGATGTACGATCCGGTTCTAGACGAGTGGAAACCATTGCCTGATATGAGCGTGATGAGGTACAAATGTGTGGGTGTGACATGGCAAGGGAAAATCCATGTGATAGGGTTATTTGCTGAGAAGGCGGATATGGATAAGTTGCCGTGGAACACGATTGGGAGATGTTCGGCTGAGGTGTACGACTTGGAGAGCGCCAAGTGGGATCTAGTGATGAGAATGTGGCAATTGGACGTGCCACCTAATCAAATCGTGGCCGTTGATGAAAAGCTTTATAGCTCAGGGGACTGTCTAAATGCATGGAAAGGCCACATCGAGGTGTACGATGGGCAAATATGGGATGAAGTGGACGGATCACACCTGGAAACATTAGCATCGCCTATTTCCACATCGTATGCAGAGTGGCCTCCAATAAAACGAGCTTACATAACAATGGCAGCAATTGGGAGTCACTTGTTCTTCATGGCAGGATACAGGCAGGCGGGGGAGACGTCGAGGTTGTGCATGCGTTCGACACATCGGCAAAAACCGATGCATGGAGGAGTTTGGAGCCCATGGAAGAGGAAGGAGAAAAGGAGCTTTGTTGTCATGGCTGCGTTGTTTTTCTTGGCAACAACTAATGGTATTCGCCCATTTTTGTTTGTTTGCTTTTACTTTTTGTTATGGTATTTTGTTTTTTTTCCTTGGCTCGTGATTAAGTTTCAGTTGAACTTTCTTTTGAGCAATTATGTAAAATATATGAGATGATTTTATTGTTTTGTGGGGTTGGTTCAGCCGTTCAGGGTTATTCAATGATTTGTAATATAATGGTAGAAATGATTTTTTAATCCGTATATATACACAAAAAAATTTTGAGGAACCGAGAGGATAACAAAAAAAAAATGATAGGCCAAGTGTCTGTAAGATCATGGTTAACTAAAAGTCAAAAATTAATCTGAATTAAAGTGTTTAGACAATTTACGGTTTACAAGTTTACGGATAGTGGTTACTCAAATTAAACCAAATTTAATTTATAATTATTTTTATAATGTAAAAATAAGTATTTATACTTAAAATACTATAGATGTAATATTAATTATAATTTTACTTATAAAATTATAATACACTTTTATTTGTTTCTAATTTAATTTATTTTTACTAATTTTTTAAAAATATTTTAATATTTTCTTGACCGAATCGATACCATATGATTCTAGACATTAAATTTATTTGATATTAAAATAGATAAAATCAAAATGTATCGCCCAAATAATAAGGCATACGCGGTGTTTCCTTGACTTTTCTTTTAGTTGACTTCAATGAGTTAGACTGAACGAACACTTTACACGAAAGTCGAAAGCAGCCCTTTCAATATACCAGTTTACTAAATGACCACGACCTTTGGTTGAGATACATCAATCAGGCGTTACTTCCTCAGACATGTTTTTTTTGTACAATCTGTGACATGTTCTTGCTATTCTCCTATTTCAAATTCAAACAGCCATTTGATTGTCCTTTGAAATATCTGTGTTGTTTTCCCACTTGCCATGAATCCTCTTACGGCCATGAACAATCCATGGCTGAAGCTTTCCGTGGTACTCTTTATGTGGTTTTCTCCCAACTTCCAACTCTCCTTTGGAGCAGACACCATCTCAGCAAATCAATCTCTCTCTGGTAATCAAACCATTGTTTCACCGGGCGGGCACTTCGTGTTGGGCTTCTTCTCACCGGGTAATTCTTCCAACTACTACATAGCCATATGGTACGGAAATGTCTCTGAACTGACCCCAGTTTGGGTTGCAAACAGGGGGACACCAGTCCGTGATATATATTCTTCAGAACTGAAAATATCCGGTGGCAACTTAGTTTTGTTCAACGAGTCTCGAGTGCCGATTTGGTCCACGGATATAAGTTCAAACAGCTCAAGTTCTGCAGTAGCAGTCCTTGAAGATAATGGAAATCTTGTTTTCAGAGATGATCCGAATTCATCGGCACCTTTGTGGCAAAGTTTCGATCATCCCTCTTACACATGGCTTCCTGGTAGTAAGTTTGGCTTAAATAAACGAACCAACCAAAGCCAAATTCTGACTTCATGGAAAAGTTCAGAAGATCCTGCTCCGGATCTCTACTCCCTAGAGCTAGATCCCACAGGGACCAATCAGTTTATTGTTCTGTTTAATTGGACAGAATATCACTGGACAAGTGGACCGTGGGGTGATCAGACAGTGTTTTTCAGCTCGGTTCCAAGAGTTGGATATTATATGAACTTCAGCTTTGTTTCAAACGAAAGTGAGAGTTATTTTACTTATTCCCTTAATTACCCTGATTCCATATCTCGAATTATAATCGATGTTTCGGGGCAGATTAAGCAACTTTCATGGTCGGAAAGTAACAAGCAATGGATTCTGTATTGGTCACAGCCGAGACAAGAATGCGATGTTTATGATCTTTGTGGGGCTTTTAGCAGCTGCAATGAGGGTCTGTCTTTATGCAATTGTTTGAGAGGTTTCCACCTGAAGTCAGGAACCAATTGGGATCCGAACGTTTTTTCTGAAGGGTGTACAAGGACAACCAAGCTGCAATGTGATGAGGATCCTAGCCTTGCTACTGGAAAGAGTGATAAGTTCCTAAAAAGCTCCAACGTAAAAATTTCTCAAGATGCTCAGTCTATGAGCGTTAGGAGCAAGTCGGAATGCGAAACGAGTTGCCTAGGGAATTGCTATTGTACAGCCTACGCTGTTGAGAACAATCGGTGCTCGATTTGGATGGGGGATCTCTTTAATCTGCAACAACTTGGAGAAGATGACACAACAGGGAGAACTATGTATATCAAGTTGGCAGCTTCTGAAATTCCTAGTGAATCTAGTCCCACAAAGAAGAGACTCATTGTTGTTGGAATTCCGGTTTCAGCTGGACTACTCTTTTTAGGCCTTATGATGTTCATACTCATGAAAGGGAGGAGGAGAACAATTATCCATTCTGAACCAGCAGAAGCTTCACTTGTGGCTTTTAGAGACAGAGATTTAGAGAAGGCAACCAAGAACTTCTCTGAAAAACTGGGAAAAGGAGGCTTCGGTTCTGTTTTCAAAGGGACTTTGCCAGATGGAAGTATTATAGCTGTGAAGAAACTTGAGAGCATCAACCAGGGAGAGAAACAATTTCGTGCAGAAATCAATACAGTTGGTTCATGGTTGGGTTCAAAAGATATACAAAGAATAATCCCCAAACCATGAATCTAATGGAAGCAAAGAAGAAGAAGAAGAAATCGAACTCTCTCCCCCTTGCTCTCTTGTCAAAATTTCTCTCCTCTTGCTCTATGGAGTTGTCGAAATTTTCCCTCTCTCCCTCTCTATGGATTGTCGAAATCTCCATCTTATTTATAGGGCTAGGCCAAAGTCCTTCTTTGAGGAGGAAGTTAAGTTTGAATTAAATTATCTTTAAAGAATATAATTCTTTATTATAATTGTATTCCTACTAGAACTTCTCTTATCTTCTTGGAATTCAATTCTTCTTTAATCTCTGCATGGCAATCAAATTCCTTTGGGTTTGGGCTTTGCTCCACGTCATCTTGGGCTTGTATAGTCATCAATTTCGACTACCATATCATTTTTGCTCTTGTCGACAATTGCCATGGCAACTGGCTCGTCGTCTCCTTCATGTATTGCCCTGGCAACTAGCTCGGCATATCCTTCATGTATTGCCCTGGCAACTAGCTCGGCATATCCTTCATGTATTGCCCTGGCAACTAGCTCTAGCCTTGCTTTGGCAAGTGATCCTGCATATACACACAAAACACACCAAAGCAGCATCTTTTCCCACAAAAACTACCAAGTTATGTAATCAAGCTTAACGATGGAAGGAAACATGGATTAATGCATGAATGGCTAATTATGCAACTAATATGAGCCTAAGTCTAACAATAATATGAGTAAAAAGGGTAAGAAAAATAGTACTTTTGAACACTTATCACACCCCCAAACTCGAACTATTGCTTGTCCTCAAGCAATGCAAACTAACAATTACCTGCCAAGACTTTAATCATCAAAGACATGCTTCAAACTTGAATTCAAACCTCGGAACCGTGGCACAAAGTATGATCACCTTTTAATTTTTCGGATAGCACAAAAATTACCCGGAACAAAACTATAATGCTCGTGATAATGTGTGTGCGTAGTTGTGTACAAGTTGATTTTCAAGATTCTATGTGAACAATAGGCTTTTATCAATTTAATTATTGGGGCATTTATTTTTATTTTCACTAGAGCCAATTTCGGGCACCTCTAGCAAAGTAAGCAATTTCTCATTTTAGTCGACTAGAGCCAATTTTGGGCACCTCTAGCGATTCTTTAATGTGCATTAACTACGAGCAGTTTGGGCACCTCTAGCAAGAAAATGCATTTACTACTAGAGCCAGTTTCGGGCACCTCTACTTTTAATTTTCAAATTTACCCAAATTTTAAGCAACCTAAGTTCACTAAGTTTCTTTCAATCAACAAGCCACAACCGTGTAAAAAAATTAGCATCATAGTAAAATTCTAAGTTCTTTTCATGCAATCCTAAAATTAAAGGTTCTTTCAATTAAGTGCAGTGGCAAAAATTCATCATTGGATATTCAACAAGTCTTAAGCAATTAAATCCAATTAAAGGCATGGCAAGTAACATATGCAACTTATATGTGATTGCTAACGATGAATGCAACTAAACATGAAACTAACTAGAAACCAACACCCCCCAAACTCGAGAGAAGCATTGTCCTCAATGCATGTAAGAGTGAAACAAAATTTAAAAGAAACTAAATGAAATGAGTTAGTCGGAGAGGTCGTCACCTCGAGTGATAAGTTTCTTCGTGCCGTTTGCTTGATTCATTTTTCAGTCGGTGGTTGAATGCTGGTGCGCGTGAATAGCATTGCTTTGATTTGATCCATGTTTGCCGATGCAGGTTCATCGACATGGGCATCGTAGTTTCGAAGCCATTGTTGTTGCCGTGCATCGCCGGTTTCATTACAGTTCTTTGTGGCAAGTAGTCGGTGAGTGAATTTCCTTAGCATGGTGGTTGTGAGTCTTGTTGTGGAAAAGAAAAACGGAAACTAAAGATAATGAAGAAAAATAAAATATATCCTAAAAAATAAAGAGAAAAAAAATAACCAAAAATAATAGAACAAAATAGTTCGAAAAATAAAAATAAAAATAAACGTATCAGTAGTTGCCGTGGCGTCGAGGGTTGCCGAGGCGTGCGTATCTATGGTTGCCGAGGCGTCAAGGGTTTCCAAGGCATGCACATCCATGGTTGCCGAGGCAACTAAAAGTTGTTCATCCGGGAATGCATCGCATATCTCTAAATCCGCGTCCTCCTCCCTATTGCGTCGGCCTAGGATTGCTCCTACCGCGAAATCACTTGCATCATACATGAGCTCAAAAGGTGGCGTCCAATTTGATGGAACGACAATGGGTGCCGAGGCAACTGTCGAACTCATTACCAAAAACGGAAAAATCATCCATGAGGATATCAAGGAAGTCTTCGACCATGTCTGAAAAGAGTGCCATCATGCATCTTCTAATGTTATTGCATATCCGAGAAAACTTGAGGAGGGTCGTTTCCAATACTTCTTATAGTCCATCCGTACCCTCCATCGGGTGACAATATTGCCCAAAAAGAGTTGGGCCAATGTGCTCCCAGCTACTCCCTTTTGCATTACCATGGTGGATGTGTCTTTCTTTTCGTGTTCCCTTGTAGTCCATGCATGCCCTCCACCTTGCTACTATTCTTGAAGGCACAAATATATTAATAGGAAAAATTATATCCATTCCAAACCATTCAATTACCTCATTCTTGTCGACTTCTATCATGATTGGATGTATCTTTTGTTGTCGTGGCAATTGCTTTGCTCAAGCCAATTGCCGTGGCAATCGATTGCCAAAATTTGCTGTAAGTCAAGGGAAGAACCAATTTTCTGAAAAGCTTTACGAATCCAAACACCGTTTTCTTTTGGCCTCTCAAACATCTCCATCAGTAGAGATTTTGATGGCTTCAAATCTACCAACCTCGGTTCCTCAAGATATACCCGCAATGGACGAGATGAGTTTTTAAAGAATTCAAAAGGTTCAACTATTACCCGCTCATATTCCATTGGCAAAGTATTATTATCTCGTTGATCTTGCATGTGGTCGTAATTGCCGTGGCAATTGTAGATGAGAGCAATCTCTGATTCTCGCTTCAGCATCAACGTTGTAACCTTTCGGGCATTAGGTTCCTCGAATTTGCTGTAGTATTGTTGTTCTCGGCTTCACCGAGTGTTGTCACGGCATTGCTCGTTCAGGCTCCTCAATCATTGCCGAGGCAATTTGTTGTTGATCTCATCATGTGTTGGCGTCTCTCTCATTGGCATCCTCTTGACTTTGAGGTTCTAGTTGTTCCCCACACATCGGAGAGCTTTCTTTGCATTGCTTCTTATCCTCTTGCCTTGGGGCGTCAGTATCCCTAGGAATGAATTGTTGGTGCATGTTATCCATGACATATGTTGATCTCCCCAATTGATCTTCTAAATCCCCTAAGGTTGCATCCCACTGAGCTATCCTCGTATCCATAGATTTTGATAGCTCTTGAATCTCTTCAATTGATCTGTCAAGTCTAGCCAATGAAGCTAGTAACGTTTCCTCCAAAGAATTGGAATGCTCTTGAAAAGGACTACATTGCCATGGCATATCTGTTGCTGCGGCAAAATTGTTATGGTAAAAAAAAATTGAGCTTTTTGACCATACCATGAAGAGTTTTGCTGCTGGTTCCCTCTATGGTCCTCCATGTAGTTATATGCACCGAAAATGTGAGGGCAATTTTCAAACACATGATGTTCTCCACACATAACACAAGATTTTTCCATGGTATAAGTTTTTTGGGCTTTTCTCGGTTGGTATAGGTAATCATCAAAGGGTGCAAGGAACTCTTGATTGGATTGATTCATATCTTCCAACATCATCTCTCGAATAGATTGGCTTTTATTTCCCGACATGTTGATGTCCTTTAACTTGTAACGCACCTAATTTTTTTTGATGAAACAAACAAAAAGAAAAGTTAGTAAAACTAAGAGAGAAAAAATGCAATAACAAAAACAACTAACACCAATTGCCAATCCCCGGCAACGGCGCCAAAAACTTGTTGCGTGTGATAAGTGCTACGCAATTGTGCAAGTATACACGTCGCAAGTAATAAAGTGATATGAGTATCGAGTATCGTCTCCACAGGGATTGGTTTGGGCCACTTTGCTTAAGTTACTGAACTGTGAAAAGTAAAAACACAATTAAAGGATTATAGGAGTTTAACTAATAACTAAACTAGAAAGCGATAAAGTAAAAGAAAAGATGAGATCGAATGAGAGAGAGATAGGCCAGGTTATCGTGAGTTGAGGTGTGATAGCCGATTGGATCATCTTGGTAAAAGAGTGCACGGGCAACTCAGTTGCCGTGGCAACTTGCACAACGGGGTTGCCTTGGCAACTAATCGATGGTTGCCTGGGCAACTAGTTGGGCAACTACTTGGGCGTCTGGGCAGCAATCTTCAAGGTTCGGCAGAGCGTTCTTCAATGGTTTCTTCTTATCCCTAAGTCGAAACTCTAGCTACTTGTGCATGCCTTGATAATACATCCCTGCATGAATCAAGGGTGAACAACAACCAATCTTTCGCTCCTCTTAGCCGTTGAAATCCTTGACTTATTCCTAAGCCGGATTAATCTTCACCATCAATAGATTGAATAAAGATCATATTCATTCGTTTCTTGAATCTAACTCTCCCGATATTAGATAAATAGATGAAGTTACGAGATCCTCTCCCAATTCACTGCAAAACAAGAATAAGAACCAAGAATGAATAAACCTTGAATAAAAAGTGCAAACTCTTATTACCTAAACAAAATCCAATTGTTTTTCACAACAACAAAACACAATAACCCCAACCAATCAAGTTAGTTCATGGTTGGGTTCAAAAGATATACAAAGAATAATCCCCAAACCATGAATCTAATGGAAGCAAAGAAGAAGAAGAAGAAATCGAACTCTCTCCCCCTTTCTCTCTTGTCGAAATTTCTCTCCTCTTGCTCTGTGGAGTTGTCGAAATTTTCCCTCTCTCCCTCTCTATGGATTGTCGAAATCTCCATCTTATTTATAGGGCTAGGCCAAAGTCCTTCTTTGAGGAGGAAGTTAAGTTGGAATTAAATTATCTTTAAAGAATATAATTCTTTATTATAATTGTATTCCTACTAGAACTTCTCCTATCTTCTTGGAATTTAATTCTTCTTTAATCTCTGCATGGCAATCAAATTCCTTTGGGTTTGGGCTTTGCTCCATGTCATCTTGGGCTTGTATAGTCATCAATTTCGACTACCATATCACCTTTGCTCTTGTCGACAATTGTCATGGCAACTGGCTCGGCGTCTCCTTCATGTATTGCCCTGGCAACTAGCTCGGCATATCCTTCATGTATTGCCCTGGCAACTAGCTCTAGCCTTGCTTTGGCAAGTGATCCTGCATATACACACAAAACACACCAAAGCAGCATCTTTTCCCACAAAAACTACCAAGTTATGTAATCAAGCTCAACGATGGAAGGAAACATGGATTAATGCATGAATGGCTAATTATGCAACTAATATAAGCCTAAGTCTAACAATAATATGAGTAAAAAGGTAAGAAAAATAGTACTTTTGAACACTTATCAAGGAGCACAGAGTTATCTTCACCGACTCAACCATAAGCGTCAGTTGAGAGGAACATGCCATGCTTTAGCGTTTGCTGCTCCAAATAAGAGCCTGTCATCGTGGAAAGAATATACTGAAAGCACATTCAACATGTCTGAAGTTGGCTATAAATATATAGCTTATTAAATAAAAATTTGAATTATTGATTAAATCCTACATGAATTTAATTAATAAAAACAACGTAATCATCAAAATTTTATGACTAAGAGTCTAACATATAATAGTGTATTTAATAGTAAAACGAAATTTTCTACCCTAAAGAACAGAAGAAATAGTAATAAGTAATCTAAACCATTGGACAAGCTTTCAATTCACCTTCCCCTAATGATAACGCTGCTGGAGCTTACTTGCGAGTTGCTGCTCTTATTCTTGACCTGCAATAAATTTTCTTCATTTAAGATTGCTGTTATCATAGCTACCGAGAAAGACTAACGTTTAAGCACTGTGAATTATTCTTGACCTGCAATAAATTTTCTTCATTAATCCCAGCTGCTTCATGTTTCCGTTTTTGTTATTGTTCACGTGTTTGTCTATTGAATCCCATGTCTGCTTTGCAGTTGATACCATCTCCACAAACCAATCTCTTTCTGCCAATCAAACCATGGTCTCTTCTGGCGGAGTCTTCCAGCTTGGTTTCTTCAGACCAGGAAATTCATCCAACTATTATATAGGGATGTGGTACAAGAAGGTCTCTCAATTCACTCCAGTTTGGGTTGCAAACAGAGATAAACCAGTCCTTGACATATACTCTTCGGTTTTGAAAAACTCTGATGGTAACTTGGTTCTGTTCAACGAGTCCCAAGTACCAATTTGGTATACAAATGTAAGCACTGGATCAGCCATCTCAACTTCTGTAGTAGCAGTGCTTTTAGACGATGTGAATCTTGTTCTGCAGGATGGACTGAATTCGTCGTCGACGATGATACTGTGGCAAAGTTTTGATCATCCAACAGACACCTGGCTCCCGGGTAGTAAGCTTCGATTCAATAAACGAACCAATCAAAGCCAACGTATTATTTCATGGAAAAGTCATGATGATCCTGCACCAGGTCTCTTCACTTCTGAGATAGATCCAGCAGAGATTAATCAAGTCTCTATAGTATGGAACGGTCCCAACTTTACTGGTTCAGTGGTACTTGGGATCAACAGACAATGAGCTTCAGCTTAGTTCCGGAAATGAGAATGACATCTCTGTCGAATTCGACCTACAACTTCAGCAATGTTTCAGAAGATAATGAGAGCTATTTCATTTATTATCTTTATAATCCTTCTACTATAGCTAAACTTTTCATGGATGTCTCGGGACAGATTAAGGACATGTCATGGTTGGAAAATATAGAGCAGTGGCTTGTGTATTTTTCACAACCAAGACAGCAATGCGGGGTATATGCTTTTTGTGGGGCTTCTGGAAGCTGCAATGAGAATCAGCCGTTTTGTACTTGTTTGACTGGCTTTCAGCCGACTTCTCAAGAGAATTGGAACCAACAGGTTTATTCTGGAGGTTGTGTAAGGAAGACCAAACTGCGGTGCAGCAATGCTAGTGTTGGTGTAGGAAGGGGAGACCAGTTTTTAGAAAGCCAGTATACAACTTTCCCTACACATCCACAAAATAGGATGGCTGTTAGCAGCATGGAATGTAAGTCAACCTGTCTAGAAAAACTGTTCTTGTACTGCCTATGCTTTTGAGAACAATCAGTGCTCAATCTGGATAGTAGATCTCTTGAATCTTCAACAACTTGGACAAGATGATACTACAGGGAAAGTTCTGTGCATCAAGTTAGCAGCTTCTGAGATCGATAGTGAATCTAGTCCCACAAATACGAAGAAGGTGGTTGTTGCAATTGCAGTTCCAACAAGACTACTCCTTTTAGGCCTTGTGATGTTCGTAATCATGAAATGGAGGAGAACAATTATCGGTACAGAAGTAGGAAGAGGTTCGCTTGTGGCTTTTGGATATAAAGATTTAGAGAAGGCAACCAAGAATTTCTCTGAAAAGATGGGGAAAGGAGGCTTTGGCTCTGTTTTCAAAGGGACATTGCCAGATAGAAATATTATAGCTGTTATGAAGCTTGAGAGCATCAACCAGGGAGATAAACAATTCCGCACAGAAATTAGTACAATTGGGAAGATCAATCATGTTAATCTAGTTCGTCTTCGGGGGTTCTGCTCTGAGGGTTCCAGAAAGTTGTTGGTTTATGATTTCATGGCATATGGATCTTTGGACAGACATCTTTTCCATGGAATAGATTCAGAACCTCTAGACTGGAAAACAAGATGCTGAATTGCTCTTGGTGCTGCAAGAGGTCTGGCTTATCTCCATGAGAATTGTGTAGACAGTATAATTCACTGTGACATCAAGCCAGAAAACATTCTTTTAGATGTCGACAATTGCCCAAAATTGGCCGATTTTGGTCTAGCAAAGCTTCTAGGACGAGAGTTTAGTAGGTTCCTGACTACCATGAAAAGAACAGTGGGTTATCTTGCACCAGAGTGGATTTCAGGAGTGGCTATAACACCCAATCTGTGTAGACAGTATAATTCACTGTGACATCAAGCCAGAAAACATTCTTTTAGATGTCGACAATTGCCCAAAATTGGCCGATTTTGGTCTAGCAAAGCTTCTAGGACGAGAGTTTAGTAGGTTCCTGACTACCATGAAAAGAACAGTGGGTTATCTTGCACCAGAGTGGATTTCAGGAGTGGCTATAACACCCAATCTGATGTCTACAGCTTCGGAATGATGCTTTTGGAACTTGTATCCGGAAGGAGAAACTTCGAACCTACAAATGATAAAGAAGATATTTTCTTTCTAGTTTGGGCAGCTAGACAAGTGACTGAAGGCGCGAGTGTCCTCAAACTCCTAGACAGCAGACTGAATGGAAATGCCAATCTGGAAGCGCTCTCCAGAATTTGTACAATAGCTTGTTGGTGTATCCAGGATAATGAAATCCAAAGGCCATCAATGGGTCAGGTAGTACAGATCTTGGAAGGATTTTTCGATGTAAGCCTGCCCCCGATGCCACGATTTCTAGGAGAAATTAGTGATGACCGGAGCACATATATTTATTCACAGACTTTACCATAAGCGTGAGTTCAAAGGCACAGTCCATGCTTTAGCTGTTGCTGCTTCAAGTAAGAGCCGTTTATCCTGGAATGAGTTCATGTGGCATGGAAAGAATATGGTAGAAGCAGATTCAGCATGTATTTAACAATAAATAAACAGCTTGTGTCTGAGTTTTACCTTAGTTCCTTGACCTTTAATGCCGAAGTTATTCTTACATGTTTAAGTTTCTTGATGGTAGACTTATGGGCAATTAGCAGTAGCGTCAGTGTTTCAGATACAGTGAGGAGTTTATATGGTGGTACTTGTTAGCACTGTTTACACTCTCCATGTTTCTATTATCCATATTGATATGGTGATACCGTTTAACTTTAACGATTCAGTTAATTAACCTGTAAAATATAACAATTATATATCAATTAACCGTTAGAATTAACGGTTATGGTTTAATATGTATATACTACTAATAAGATAATGAATTCAATTATAACTTAAATTTGATAAGTTTTTGTTTTATTGTATTAATTTTCAAAGTTTGTATTATTAGTTAGTGTTGCTATAATAAATTAGTTAATAAGTTTCAACTCTAGTAATGATGAATTAAATAATAACTCTCGCTTTTTTTTCTTCTAGATTATTTATAACGTGCAAGACTCGGATGGACAGAGCAAAAATACTTAGGATGGCAAAGGCAAAATGGCAGGGCATGATAGATGGGGTCCTCGGCGTCGGCGGAAACTGTCGTCTTACTTCACAATCACAGCCAACGAGAGACAGTGAGAGCATCACCGATGGTGTGGGACAGGGACTCCCCCACTGGCACGCCTTTACCATCAAGCTTTATTTTTTTTATTACAAGATAATATCTATTTATTAATCTAAACTTTTAACAATATATATACTGTGTAAATATGTTGGTCAAACCCAAAATACCTAGGAATAATAACATTTTCTTCTCAGTAAGACCCCTTGATGAGTTCTCACTCTCAATGTGTGATTTAAGTCTAATTTGATAGAAACAAAATTTAATAATAGTTGTTGTTTTTTTTTTTGAACAATTACATCTAAATTCTATTTATCATTATAAAAAATATTATAAATATAATGCATCCAAAAGAAGAAAAAAACTAGTTCACTAAAAAACTCACATAAATGTGCAAAAGAAAGTAAATTAACACTTCTTTGAATATTAGCATACAATCAAAACCCAAAAAATCTTCATAAATCTCTTTATATCTAACTAAATAAGACACTTTATGAGATGAAAATGGGTGGTGAGTGAACCAAACTATCAAGCACAATCTCTAAAGTTTCTTCCCATCTCTAAATTTTTATATTTTAATTTTGTTTTTACATGAATTATTTGTGGCACAATCTCTAAGTTTCTTTATGTTTAAAATTTGTTTTACGCTACTTTTCGTATTTTTAATAAAATCTATTTTTTATTTAAAATATTATCAAATGGTTCGAAACTAGTCTAGGTGAGCGTCACCCACACACATTGAGAAGACATTAAATAAAGACAAACGAAAACTACTTGTAAAAACAAACTATAAAATCCATAACAATACAATGAGAGTGACGTGACTAGCATTGATAATGTCTAAACTCGTGTATAAGGTTGTCATCCATATCTTTTTTTTTTTTGATAAATATTGTTTTATTCATCTAAGGACCATCCAATAAAACTATCCTTTACAACCAAAAAACCCCTATACAAATAGATAACCTAATTACATATCAAATTTCATCTATCAACCAAAAAGGAAGAGCAATTAACTAATTTGGGATATCCGTTCAATCTCATATTTACAGCTTTCTTGATTCGTATGAACAAAGCATCTACCATTTGAGGAGGCATCCCATGCAACCGAGAGTTTCTCTCCTGCTAAGCCAAATAATTGCAACAACACCAAGCAATTCTCAAAATTACAGCAATCAATGATTTCTCCTTTCCCTTTACTTGCATCCAGCTTTGTAAATCAGTCCAACAAACATGCGTATGTTGAATACCACAGGTCATCAAAATCAAACCAATAAGCTGCCTCACAAAACCACAATCTGCATCTCTCAACTTCAATCCATCCTTGCAAAGCAAGCAGTTGGGATCAACATCACATCCCCAAACAAGCAACCTGCATCTAATGGGTAGCCAATTCAGGATTACCAACCACGTGATAAAGGAGTATCTAGGAATATACGGTGAATCCCATACAACCTTGGCCCATAACACCTTTTTCCTGTCGATGTCTAAGACTATCTCAAAAAGATCTAGCCTTAAAACACCTCTACATATTTACATCCAACTACATGCATAGCACACACAACTTTAAAATCTTTTTTCACGCCCAGCTATGGTGACTTTTAGCTTGAATCTCCCAAATCGAGTGACCCTTGAGCAAATATTCCCCAACCCAAGCCACCCAAATCGAACCTGATTGAACAATAAAGAGCCATAAACACTTTAAAAGGAAAGCCCTATTCTAAGTATATAGATCCTTGACACCCAAGCCACCTTCATTTTTTGGGTAACAAATCTGCATCCAACTGACACGTGCTCCTTTTGCAGAACCAGCCTCCCCCTTTCATAGAAATGAAGCACACATAGCCTTAATCTTCTTAATCACCTTAACTGGAAGCAGAAAAATTCTCCCCAAAAAATTATGCATACTAAAGATAACATCTTGTATTAATTGAAGTCTCCCAGCAAACGACAAACATCTAGTTGGCCAACTTGATATTTTCTTTGTAATCTTTGCAACTAGATTCTCACAATTAGCCCTTGTTAAGTACTTTGTCACGGGGAGCACACCCAAGTATTTGACTGGTAAACATCCCAACTTAAATTCTGACAAACTAGCCAAATTCTGTTCATTATCCTTTCTTAACCCAGCACTGAAGAGCTCAATTTTTGATTCATTAAGCTGCAAGTTGGACATCTCATAAAAAATCCATAATCTTTTTAATTCCCAACACAAAGTCAATGTCCCCTCTTGTGAAAATTAATAGGTCATCAGCAAAGCATAGATGGGTTAAATCCACCCTCGTACACTTAGGGTGATAAGAAAATACTCTATGTTCAGCCCCATAATTTAACAATCCAGATAGAACATTTATGTCCTGAATGAACAAATACGAAGACAAAGGATCACATTGTCTTACTCCTTTTGCCCCCGCAAAATATCCTACAAGCCTACCATTAAGTTCAATAGAAAATCTAGGCTTTCTGACACAAGCAACAACCTATTTTAAAAATAAATGAGGCATCCCATAACCCTAATGATTTGCAGAATAAAGTCCCAATTCAGTGAGTCAGATGCCTTTTTGAGATCAACCTTCAATACACACCGAGGAGAAAGGTGTTGTCTCCCATATTCATTCATTATCTCCTGAGCAAGCAATACATTCTCAATAAGATCCCTTCCTTGTAAAAAGACACTCTGATTAGGGAGGATAATAAAACCAAGACAAACTTTTAACCTATTAGCAATTATCTTTGTGATGCACTTGTAGATGGTACTACAACAGGCAATAGGCCTAAAATCAGTAGCAAAAATAGGAACTTCAACCTTTGGAACAAGGGTAATGATGGTGGAATTATAAGCTGCAGGCAAAGAACAAAAAGAAAAGAAGAATTGGATAGCTGTAATAGCATCATTCCCCACGACCCTCCAAGCACTCTGAAAAAATTTTATTGAAAATCCATCAAGGCCAGAGCTTTATTACCATTCATATCAAACATAACAGTTTTAATCTCCTCTCGAGATACAGGAGCAAGAAAAACATTCCTAGAATCATTATCCAATTCATAGCCCAAAATCTCCTTAAGCAAGAAATCCGATACACTCTGAGCACTATCATCTCGAACCCCAAGAGTACCAGAGAAGTAATCCATAAGCTCAGCAGATATCTCCTCATAAGATTTTAGCTTCTTCCTTTGCCTGTTATACAAGCAATGTACCGTGTTTCTCTTCTGTCGAACAACAACCTTTCGAAAAAAGTAAACTGAGTTTTGATCCCCTTTTCGAACAAGTTTTGATCCACTTTTCTCTTCTGTTATACAAGCAATGTACCGTGTTTCTCTTCTGTCGAACAACAACCTTTCGAAAAAAGTAAACTGAGTTTTGATCCCCTTTGCGAACAAATTAGGCTTTAGCCTTCTGCTAGTAAAACTTTTCTTTCGCCTTCTCCAATGCACTAAGCTCATATCTGAGCTTCTTTTCTCTCATAACATAATCCAGTGTAGGCTCTCTCATCATCAGGTTTTGAACATTTCCCAGTTGAATCTTCATCTAAAGAACTCTTTGAGATATGCCACTAAAATTTTTCTTGTTAAATTGCTTTAAAGGATCTTTGAGCCGCTTTAACTTAGCAAAGAGAGCTTGCAAAGGATTTCCCGAGACTGCCAAAGCCCATGAATCCTCAACTACCTTAAGAAAGTCAGGATGGTCAGCCCAGAACCTAAAAAACTTAAAAGGCTTAGGGGGACAATACATTGGACTCTTCAAAACTAAGTGACTAGGGCAGTGGTCAGAATAATCAGGCTGTAAAAAAATTTACAGAAGCTCTAGGGAAAGCATCAAACCAACTTTGATTCACCATAACCCTATCTAACTTCCTAGACAACAAGCCATACTCCCTTCGATTGCACCAAGTGAAAAAGGATCCTAAATAGGGGTGATCAGTAATATCCAAAACTCCCTGACAATCTAAAAAATCCTGCATAACACCAGTGAACCCTTGAGAGCCATCAAAATTTGAGCTCTCTTGTGGTCTAAAAATGATGTTAAATCCCCAGCAAGGATCAACGGTCTACTTCTAACCCTAGGCTTAACAGCAATCAGATTTCTCCATAAATCCACTCTATCCTCCCTGCCATTACCAACATACACAAACGAACAAACAAAGCTATCATCCCCTTTCTGTAAACAACAAGTAATAACCTGTGATCTAACAAGAAAAACTTCTTTTAATTGCCATGCTCCTCTAATGAACACCCAAATACGACTATTAGAGTCAGCAAAATAGTTATTAAGAAAAACCCATCCACCAAATTTATCCAGAGCAATAGGGACAGCAGTTGAGGCCTGCACCCTAGTCTCTAACAAACAAAGAATCTTCACGTCCAGTTTCCTAACCAAACTTAAAACTTTCTTATGCTTTAAGGGATCATTAAAACCCCTAATATTCCATATTAACAAGGACACTAGCAAGAGAAAAAGTAACCATCCTTGGAACTTTTTCCTTTTCCACGACCCTTACCCTTCCTATTTTTTTTATTCAACTTCTCTTTAGGCTGAAGTTTCTCCATAAGGTCTGACACTCCAGTAGTAGCAACCTTACTTGGCTATAGTGTGTCCTCTTGAATGTGATCCTCGACAGCAGTACAAAGGACATCAAATTTATTGGGACTGAGTACATCCTCCTAATTTGAACAACCAATTAGTACACCCTCATTCTTAACGCACAAGTCAGCGTTACCTGAATCAACCATAGTTGTAGAAACAATACCATTCTCTTTCTATACATCTACAGACCCAGAACCAGAATCATCAGCAACAATAGGAGCTTCACAAGACTCAATAACTCCATGATCTGTTGTAGATCTATCTGTGCGTTAAGAATGAGGGTGTACTAATTGGTTGTTCAAATTCTCCAAATCAACAGTAGATCTATTTGTGTACATAGGCTTACCTAAAGCACTAGTTAGATAGCCTAAGCCTTGCTGAGAATAAACTTCTAAAGGAACATGCCACAGTTTCACTCAAACAGGAGCTTTGTCAAAAATAACAGTTTCAGGCATCATACCTGGTAGCCATTTCCTGAGAATAAGAGCTTTCTGCTGCACGTGCCAAGGGCCAGACTTTAGGACCCAATCTCGAACTCGCTGCGAAGTGCAATTGATCAGGTACACACTTAGAGCAAGAAACCGAAGCACAATAGAGCCTTCATGTCCCTGGAGCTTATCAACAGTTCTCTGAAACACACTTAACGGCAGAGACTTCCCCAAAAACGTACCCAGCAGAGCATTATTCCATTGACGAGCACCCAAATCCATCACCTTCCTAGTCGGTTGAACAAGCTGCTTGCCGTTTACTTCTACTGGAGCATGAAAAGAGAGAGGCAATCCATAGAACAACGCATTCCAACCTCGATTCGAGCTCGTCGTTACCGGAGCCGACTTCCCCACTTCAAGAGCACCATCCTTAACCTCAACCCCCGCTGTATCCAACACAGTATCAGCCGCCCTCGTAAGGCCCAACACAGTATCTTCTTTCTTTTTGATTCTTACTTTTTTATAAAAAATATATATTTGATGTATTAACGGCATACAAATTTACAATGGTAAATTTTGGTAAAAAAGTTTGAGAGATTAATTTAAAATTTTAAAAAATTTAAAGATTCAAATTAAAGTTTTTTTTTTTCAAAATCCGAAAGTTTAATTTAATTTTTTCAAAAAAGTTAAGGTCAAACTAAAATTTTTAAATTTTTGAGAAGTTTAGTAAAAAAAATTTAAAAAGTTATAAGAAGAGATTTAATTACAAATATTCAAAATTTTTGAAGTTTCATATAAATTTTTAAAAGTTTTGAAGATGGCAAATTATTTTTTAAAAATTTTTAAAAAATAAATTATAATTTTTTAAAATTTTATGGGGCAATGGCCCCACTAATCCATCTTTGTCTTCCACCAATGCAAATATTTAATGATATCTCATAATCTTATTTTAAATAATCTTATATTATATATATTTTAATGTATCAATAATTTAATGTTATATGAAAGATTTGTTCAGTTAATTTGATCGATACTAGGGGTTTCTACTTTTCTCTTACCCCTTTCTTTTCGTTTTTTAATTTGATTAGCCGACGGCAACATCAAACCATCAATTTTAGTGTTTGTGGTTAACCGCCAATATTCTTTTCCCAATAATTTTTTATATTGAGCATTTTGGTTTTCTTTTATATTTTAGTTTTTTCTAGTTTTTATATGCTTTTGTAGCATGTGTTTCTTCTGTCTTTGATACGTTTTTGTGTTATAGCACGTTTTTGCTTACATGTGTGGTAGATTTGCGTTCGTGAGTGGTTTTCTCATGACGTCCAGTTCTGATTTGTAGCTATATGTGATATTTTAGTAGTTTGATCTTTTTATAGTTTGTTTGCCAATGCAGTCAAATCTGTTTTGCGAAGCAGCCTGCAAGATTGTTTGTTCCAATCACCACTCCTATTTCAATCCTTAAACTTTGTATGTGGATAGCGACAAAGAGCTTTGTTTCTTGCTTCCTTTCTCCTGTGTTTAATCTCATCCCCGTCGTTGCAGCTCACTGAACGTGTTTTGCTGGTATAATGTTTCGTTCTCTAATTTTTTTAGTTTCCCTTTGTTCTGTTATTTTTTTGAAATAATTTTTTATTTTATTTTCTAATAAATTCAGCTGACATAATATTCAAAAGAATTATATATCTTAAAACATTCATTTATTTATGTCATATTCATATTCAAGTTGTAATAAATTTATTATTTTTCATATCATATTATATATTATATTGGATGTCTTTGTCTAACACTACTACAAAGGATATTTTTTTTAAGTAAACCTTAAATTACATGTGATTATCATTAGCATACATCAAAATCAAGTAGTACAAGTATATGATTTTATAACTAAAACTTGATAATAATTACCTCAACTGGAAATGAAACTCTAAAACAAATTACATAATGCACACATAATTTATATATAATGGATTCAAATTGGATTTTTATAAATTTTAAGGCCTTAATTTTACCGGCTCTATATATAAAAAAAACTCAACGTTGGTACTAATTTAAAAGCAAATTGTTAAAAATAATATTTATGAATATTAAATTAAATAGTGATGGAATATTAAATTAAAAGAAAAAAATGTGATTTTAGTAAAAATTAGTGGGTGGCCACCGGATAGATTCTTTTTGACGTACCACATCTTTTTGTAAGAATATAATAAGAAGAGATAAACGGCATTGACACTAAGCTTTTAGGTCACCATTTTTTTCAAAGACTATCCTTTTGGTCCGTTGAGAGGGATAAAAGAAATTATGTAATTTTTTCAAAAGCGAAATTTTTATGTTATTAATGATAGTTAATTAAATTAGTGAAGATTTATGTTTCCAATTTTATTACAATATGATAATAAAACACGCTAATGAATAAATAAAAAGAATCAGAATTATTGAAATTTTATTGTTTATATTAGAAATTTTAATTATTTTTTCAACATTACATCATTTTTAAAATTTAAATTTATTTTACTAGTGCATCTTATTATTATATTATTTCTTGTTGGAAAATTGAAAACAAAGTTGCAATCTTGAGCTGGAAATATTACACTTGCCGTCATTCGAATCTAAATCCAGAGACAAAAGTACAACGTTTTGTTTAATGATAAAAAGCTGGAAATATTACATTTGCCGATAAAACCTTGAGCTGAGTTCAGTGTTCAGTTCCGATAGGTGAGTCAGATAAAGAGCCATAGAATCGTAAACCCTGAAAAACATGACGCCCACCGCCTGCCTAAAAATCTGTTCTTTTTTCGATCAAAAAAGGACAAATATCTCAGCAAAAAACCATTTTTCCGATCAATCACGCGCGTATCGAAGCGCGTGTCCGGTGTCCCTTTTTAATGATAACGAAGACGGTAGACTGGACAAGAAGAAGATGGATAAACATGCACATCATCCCACTGTTCTTTCTGTTCGGTCTTAATATTATTTTCTCAATTTAAAAAAAAATCAAAACAAATTAAACTAAAGAAGAAGAGAGAGATTTGCTGCCCCTTTTTCCACATTTTGGGTAAGTAAAGTTTATCTCTTTCTTTTTCTGGCATTTGCTTTCCATTATATACATACATATATATATTTTATCTTCTTTGTTTCTGCTGTTCTCATCCACTAATTCATGGAAATTGGAATCTTAGCATCTAGGTTCTAACTTCAATATTTATTCATTTATGGTTAAATTTAAAAAAAAAAGCATTAAAATATAAAACAACTTTTGTGACTGAAAGTTCTTTCCCACTTTTCTTTTCCTTATTGGCCAAATTTACTTGTAATTTCGCCTTCAACATTTATCTAAAACTGTCCGCCTCTACTTCTTCTTCTTCCCCAGTGAGTTCTTCTTTGCTTATTCTCTCCCTTTTTTAAGAAAGATTTGAACTTTACTGATATTTATGCATATACGTTTAGATGTATTATCTTGTGTCGTGTTTATGTTTTGGGGGCTTTTATGATGTGGATAAGAATTGGATTCTTTCATAAAATATCTTTTTTTAAACTAGTTTAGTTTTTTGTTAAGACCATTTTGAGTTTAGATCACTGACTTTGTCTCTCTATTTTTTTTTCAGATTGGAAGTTTGTTATGTGAATTTAATGGTGTGAAGGAAAGGTTTGGAATATTGGAATACGCTTTTGGAGTTGAGTTTATAGATCAATGGACAGTATGAAATCTGGTATGGAATGGAAGAATTTGAAGATCCTTTTGGGATTTTTTGTGATCTGTGCGGCTAGGATTTCGTTTGGACTCACCAATCCTAGTGATGGTTAAGCTAATTTTTCAGCATTTTTTCTTGTTTTTGTTTTATCTGTTTGGTTACTGAGAAAATGTGGGAAAGTGGAAGAAAATGAAAGATGTGGAACATGGATTCTATCGTTGTCTGAAGCAGGAGAAACAGTCATAGCTGGTTTGACTAAGTCAAATAGCTGAAATGCTGAACTAGTTTTGATTTTCATGAAATTTTACTCTCTTTATTGTTCCCTGTATTCTCTGCTAGGAATGAAGCCTTTAGCTGGGATTTTTCTCATTTCGTTTGGGCATTTTTGATGCTTTAGTGTTTGTTTTTTCGGTTCATTCCGATTCTTATGATGCTTTCTAGTTTATGTATCTAATTTGCTACATTGTTTTTGCTCAAATTAGTTGCTGCGATTAATAGCTTATATGCTGCATTGGGCTCTCCTTTACTCCCTGGATGGGTTGCTTCCGGCGGAGACCCTTGTGTTGAAGCATGGCAAGGCGTACAATGAAACAGTTCAGACATACTTAGCTTGTAGGATGCCCCTTCTTTGACTCTTTAGATTAATAAAAGTTCTGCAGCATTGCTGATATTTACATCTCTAATGTGATGCCTCGGCTTTTGCAGAGTCCTAAATGGTGCTAATTTGGGTGGAGAACTGGGTGACAACCTAGGAATGTTTCCTCTATCAAGGCAATGTTAGTGGTGTTTTTTCTGTCTTCTTACAAACCAATTTCTGTGCCTTTCAGCCGTCACTGACCAACATTTTGATGTCATATTATCGGTTTCGCAGTATGATATGTTTTGAAACATTATTTTTGTGTTTTTTTCTGTTTCAGTGATCTAAGCAACAACCAGATCGGGGGAAATATTCCATCCAGTTTGCCTGTTACCATGCAAAACGTGTATGTTCTATTGTCACATGAATTCATATCTTTTCACCTTGTAGCAATTTCATAACATTCTTTAAATTTGGCAGTTTTCTTTCAGCCAATAAATTCACCGGAAGCATCCTGGATTCACCATCTTCTTTGACAATGTTGACAGACATGTAAGTTTCTTGCCTTCTTGATAGTACTTTGAAATGGAATATATTCTGAACTTTTCTTCTTTTGTACTGTCAGGTCATTGAACAACAACCAATTGAGTGGAGAGATACCGGATGCCTTTCAATCCCTTTCTGGATTGATCAATCTGTAGGTCCCAGAGTTCAATTCGATTGTTAACTTCCGAGTTCTTTTCATAGTCGATTCAAAGTTGGTGTATTGTTTCTTTTCAGGGATTTGTCCAATAACAATTTGAGTGGACCTCTGCCACCGTCGATGGAAAATGTGTCTAGTCTAACAACTCTGTGAGTTCTCCCCGCCGTCTCTGAATGGTAATGTTAACTGAATGGACAAGAAAGCTGACTGTCTCAGTTGGCAGACATTTGCAGGTCAATCAGTTGTCGGGGACGCTAGATGTTTTACAAGATCTTCCCCTAAGAGATTTGTACTTTTCTTTCAAGAACCAATTTTGAATGATTTTAGAAGCTGCTAGGAGGGATCTTGGCTAACAATGTCTTCACATTTTTCATCCAATTCTGGACAGGAACATAGAGAATAATCTTTTCTCCGGACCCATTCCTGCTAAGATGCTGAGCATCCCGAGCTTCAAGTAAGCCCTGTACTATAATTACCTTTGAAGAGCTTAATCTTTAGACTTTGGTTGCCAATCATTGTGAAACCCATTGCTCCTGATGAAGTAACCGCAAGGCCTTCTGCCAAAACTCCAAGGACATCTACATTTGCGAAGTCTTTCACCATTGCAGCCCTTCAGCAGTATACAAATAGCTTTTCTCAAGAAAATCTTTTAGGAGGCGGCATGCTTGGAAGTGTCTATAGGGCAGAACTTCCGGATGGGAAGGTATAATTGTTGGTTTTAAACTGATTTTATTTCGTTAAAAGCACGGTCCCTTTAATTATTTTTCTCCGAGAGTCTGTATCATTGTGTCATAGACTCGCTACTGGATGATAATAATAATGATGATGGACCTAACAGACCTTTTGAATAGACCTGAGCTGGTAAATATACATCTCAGTTATCATAACCTATTGCTAGTCAGTTTTAGAATTTTTAACTCCTACTTTTCTTCCCTGCCTCCTTTCTTTGCATAAAGCTTTTTTACACCTGTGTGTACGTGCACAACTTAAGTTGCACTTGGGCGTGGTGCTATAGCTCTTGAAGTGGACCTTTTAGATGGTATGTTTGTATCAAAGCAGCTTCAGATTCTGATGGATCATGTTGTATGCATCTGTAGCTACTTGCGGTCAAGAAACTGGAGAAGAGAGTTGCAAGCCAGCAGAAGGATGATGAATTTATTGAACTGGTGGAAAATATCGATCGTATCCAGCATGCGAATATTGTCAGGCTAATGGGTTACTGTGCAGAGCATGGTCAAAAGCTTTTGATCTATGAGTATTGCAGCAATGGATCACTGCAGGATGTGCTGCACTCTGATGATGAATTTAGAAAGAAACTTTCATGGAATGCCCGCATTCGGATGGCTCTTGGAGCTGCTAGAGCCTTAGAGTAAGTCATCTGGCATTTTCTCTCCATTCTAGTAGGTTCAGCTTTAGAATTTCAACTGGTTGCTTCTGTAGTTGGAGCCTTAGAGTAAGTCATCTGGCATTTTCTCTCTATTCGAGTATAATCCGTTATGTTGTGCAAGGAGAAATAAGATATACGTGCATTTCGTAGATATGCAGATTGACATAACTATACAGATCATTCACGGTTCTACCTGCTCAAGACACTGACACATAAACACTTCTCTTTTTTTTTTGGTTGGTGCTCCGGTGGGGGTGGGGGTAATTATGTTCGGCCCTTTCCAAGTTTTTGTGTTGAACTGCACACCATTTCAGTCCTGATTTTCTTGTTTTATATGAAAAGGTATATGCACGAGGCCTGCCAGCCTCCTGTGTACACAGAAATTTCAAGTCTGCCAATGTTCTCCTCGATGATGATCTCGATGTGCGTGTCTCTGATTGTGGTTTGGCGCCATTAATAGCATCAGATTCCGTAAGCCAGGTAGGTTTAAGCTTGTCATCGTCTTAATATTGGGTTTCTGAACATGGTGCATCAGTGAAGCTTAGAACTTTAACCGGCTTCTCTAAATTTTCATATTCTTATTAAGACTGTTTGCATATTGACAAGCTGCTGTCTTACAAATAATCAGTCGAGTGAAAAATAAAAGTTAGACAAGATGACAACAATTTACTAGGAAACATAATTTTGAGGAAAATTAGTTTATGCAACTCAGAAGTATTGTTAATCATCTATCCTTGTTACTTTTAGTATAGAAAGAAAATATGGAGGTTTAAATTGTCTTGGGCCGCAATGATACTAACATTGCTTTACCTAAAACTGTCCCACTTTCAGTTGTCAGGACAACTACAATCAATGTATGGTTATGGAGCGCCAGAATTCGAGTCGGGAATTTATACTTCCCGGAGTGATATTTACAGTTTTGTTGTATTTATGTTGGAGCTCTTAACTGGCAGGAAATCTTATGACAGGTAAATGGTGAAACCTTACTGCAGTTATCATTGAGTGTCCACTTAAAATAATCTGGTTAATTTGAATTTTGTCGAAAATGTTATTCAGGGATAGGAGTAGAGGAGAACAATTTCTAGTGAGATGGCCAGTCCCACAGCTCCATGATATCGAAGCATTATATAGAATGGTTGACCCTTCTCTCGATGGAGAATATCCGGCTAAAGCGTTATCACGCTTTGCCGATATCATTTCTCGGTGTGTCCAGGTGAGAATATTATGCAACTAGGAAGGTGGCTCCCTTCTTCCATAGGAAAGTAAAATTTCTATGTTCTTGCCTAACCGCAATTTCATTTTGCAGTCTGAACCGGAATTCAGGCCACCAATGTCTGAAGTTGTTCAAGATCTATTGGACATCATACGCAGGGAGGTCACCAAGATTTGATCCGTCAGATGTTGATCTGAGAAAATACATTCATTATAAAGGGGCAGCAGGTGAATGCTCCTACTAACGCAAAGGAGTTATGAAGATCATGTAGAAATCCCATTGCTGTGAATAGGAACAGTCTGAATATTTCAGGCCTGTTACTTCATTACATTCATGTAACGAAGTCTTGGCTATGGCATAAATATGCTCTAACCATTTGTTTCATGATACACTATTATTTTGTTGCAAATTATTCATTATGATTTTGTTCCCATTTCATTTTTGGTTTTTCCTCTGGATACTGAATAGATCATTTGTGTACAACATATGAACATATTCATGAATAGATGGTGTTTTTATTTGATAAAAAATGTAAAAAGTTCAAAGCTGATTGATCAAATACATTTGCAAATTCATGAACTTTGAACAAATGTATATTAATATATACATTTTCCAGCATGGCTATTTCCATTTATTATTTTTTATATTTATTTTAGAAAAAAATTAATTAAAAAATTAGGTAAATAATTTTGTATGAATGTCAGCATGGTAAATAACTTTTCGATGGTGATATTTCTGTGAAAGGGCCCAGGACTCGTAGATCACATCAATATATATAGTTGCCATAACACTTTTTTTTATCAAATTGTCGGCTGACATTAAAGAAAACATATAGATAAGAAGAGGAACATACAGAAGATGAGGCAAAAAACGAAAACAGAAGATAAACAAGCAACAAACATGCAGTCACGATTCACAACAAGAAACAAAACGAAACAAAAACATATGAGCAGGACTGAGAGATCTGGGAATTGTAGGCTTAGAATAGATTCGTCAACGAAGGATGCCCTTCAAAAAAAAAGTCATGACATCGTCGAAGAGGAACCAGAGCATCAAAGCTGACGAGAGGAGGGGACGAGAAAAAAAGCAAACACCAACAAGCTTGAGTTCGCAGTTGCATGTCACTTATGTTATACAGAAGAATATGGTCTCATCAAGAAATACAGAGGGAGAGCCAATGGGTTAACGCGTCAAGATAGCCAAATCGACCATGACCGAGAGCAGGAATGAGGCACCCAGAGCCGAAGAAGCAAGTTATCCAAACAACCTCATGCGAAAAGAGAATCAAAACCACCACCGAGCAAGAGTCGAGCTCCACCGAACGACGCTGAAACACCAGTTAGGAGAGTCATACAAAACAACGGTAGTAAAATCGAAACTAAAAAAAGGAAAAAAGAGAAATCAGGCTTCCTCCCGTCCACACCCCACAACCGCCTCACCCCAAGGACCCGAGACGAAACCCTAGGACGTCGAAAAAACAAGAACTCCAAGGACAGGTCAAGCGGCCAAAACAGAACACCCTGACCGAAAGAAGGAAGAAAAGAGTGGGAACAACGAAGAGAGAGACAAAGAAACGAGAGAGACAACGAACGAGAAACGAAGTGAGAGGCCAACCGCCAAGAAACATCGCCCTGGTCGCCGTTGCAATACTGCGTTTGATTCAGAAAAAGATGATTACCTCTAATAATAGTATTACTAGACTGTAACACATGTACAGAAAATATTACATTTACTTGTTTAATTTATTAGGTAAGAATATGAGATGACAATATTTGATTAAAGGAATATATAATTATTAAAAATAAATTTTATTAAATTATTCTTGTGATATATGTTTTTTATAACAAGTTAAATTTTTATTATTAAATTAAAAATATTTATATTCATAAAACTATTTACAATAATTATTATATTTATACATAAATATAATATAATATGAAAAAATAATGTTATGGTCTTGAATACACATATTAAATAATTTGAATTATTAAATTATAAATAATTTAATAATTATTATATTTATTTACTTATGTAAAAATAAAATATATTTATTTAATAAATTATTAATACAATTATTTGAACAAACTAATAATTTTTACACAGTTGTATAGAAACTACATAATAGAATGTATATTTGTTCTTAAAGGAAATTTTAATTTTAATTTTTAAATATGAACAAATATAAGAACTTTGCTAAAGATATTTGCACTTGGTTTTGTTGCATCTTTCTTCCCCTTAATACAAATCCCCCCGCTAACGATGAGAGAGTCTGGTCCTCCCTTCCTTACTGCTCCAACTCCCCCTTCTTTCATTCCTAGTACTCTAATCCCGTTGCGATCTAGTTAGTCTGTGATCTTGGTAAAGTGGAGATCCCTTTTCGAGAGACATCGTCATTTTTCACGTGTGGTTGGTCTCGAGATAGAAAATGGGGGGCAAAGAGCGACTGCGAAGTGGAGTTTCGGCCTCCATAATCTTTGGATAGGCAGAGGTCCCGATGATTTTATGGTTTTTAGCCAGCTTCAGGCTTGCCTTGACACTTGCATTTTCTGCGAGGCTGTGGTTTTTCGATGCAGTACCAAGTTAAAGAGCTGCTGACGCTCCGATGCTGCCTATGTTCTTGAAAAGGGTTGTCGGCGTGAATCCTGTTCTTTCATGGGAAATGTTGCAGGGATAGGCTGAAAGTTTCCTGTGTATCATCGCTGTAGAGAAAAGGCCAAGTTTCTATCTTTATCTGTGGACGAAAAGAAGGTTAAAAAATCGGCCAAAAGAATCAGAATCGACGAAACTATGGACGGAGTAGGTGTAGGCATTGAAGCTGTTGTGGCCATAAAGAGTGACATCTGTGCTGCAGCTCTTCAAGCCGCGCTAGCCACCATCAACGCCGGGATGAAACACCATTCTGTTTGTTTCAAGGGGAAAGGTACGGGGTCGAGGGTATTACCGTTTTTTTCCCCTAAGAATATCACACGCTGGTTTGTCGGTCTTGCAGGGAAACATGGTAAAAATCTCCATTATGCGTTGACTTTCAGATTTTTAGGGATTATGTCCCCAAAATTTCTGCTTTCTTTTGTCCTTTCCTCCTATACATCAAAAACCAAAGTTGTGCTTCAAGCTGTCAAACCAAGTGCTTGTATTTTTCTCATTCTTTCTATCCTTGACTTTTTTAATAATGGACACACTTTCCTTGTTGAGTAAGAGAAAACATATTTCTTGGAATGAATTTATTCGAAAAGCTGCGAGGCGTAAACACCGTATAGAGATTGCTAGGATCTCGTTTGAAAACTCATGCGTTATTGAACTTGGTGCTTATCCTTTTGGCAATGATATATCGCCCTTCCCTTCGTTGACAGTTGAGTCGAATGTTGAGCTCACGACATGTCCTAATAGGGTTGATTTGAATGTTGATTCTTTTGTTTATACGGCGGATGATCATGGCGATGGTGTAAATATACAAACTTATGTAAAATTAATTTTACGCAATTTGTGTATCAAAATTTTACCCATTTTTTAAATCATCATATTTATGTGAAAACGCCTCTAAATGTAACAAAGTGCACCGGATATACTTGCTGTTAGCAAAACGAAATGGATAGGACACCAATACTATTACGACTCACCTTAAATCAACATAGCGACAAAACATCCGTTTGCTCAACCCAACCGATTCATTATTGCTACGCCAACAGATCTTTATCCTTCCCTACACGTGTCGTTAACCAACAGGGTTGTTGTTAACACTTAAACATCGAGCAACTCTTTGCCCATACCTCTCACCTATATATACACATCTGCCCTCTAACTCACCTATACAAACAAAACAACTTCCCTTTCGCTTTTCTTAACAGCCAAGTGTCAATAGTTGTTCAAAAAGAAAATACACATCATCACAAGAAGAAGACAAAACCATGGTGTGTTTCTGTTTTCTGGTTGATCAGACAAAGGAAGTGAACAAGAGTAAGCCGGCCGCAGGGTTTTGCTCGAGGTGCGGTGGAGGGGCCAGTGTTGCCGATATGAAAACATGTACCAGGTTTTGCTACGTGCCGTTCTACTGGAAATCTTGGAAGGCAATCGTGTGCACTTTCTGTGGAGCGATTCTTCGATCTTACCGTTGAATTCATGGGAGTTCTGTCAGCTACAGGCTTCTTCTACTGTACTCGCTTTTGTTGTTTCTGCAACCCCTTTTCCTTTTGTTTGATCTTCATTCTTTAATAATCAAGTTTCACAGAAGAAACAGATTTCAATTTTCAATCTTTCTTATGAGTATGTTTTTTGTATATAACATGGAAGCAAGATAATGACTAGGGTGGTTCAAACGTAAGGTTTGAGATTAATATGATTCATTAATGAACACACAAAAGGCAGGCTGAGGCTGACTCATTGGATGGAACCGACCGTGATCAATGCTCTGCCATGCTGGGAACTAAACTGAACTGATCACCCCATAACGGTTGCTGTTGCCTGTTGAGATCCAATGTATATGTACTATGAGTCTCATTAGTGAACGTTTCTTTGCCTGTGAAATTATATTTTCATTTCACGTAAGACAAGCTTTGGCTAAAAAAACACCATTAAATACATGCATGTTAGTGAAAACCCCATGGAGCATGATTATGAATGTATAGCTGTTGGTTTGGAAGTTAAGTCACGCCATACTAGCTACCTAGCAGACTCACACGTTTCTCTCTCTCTCTTCCCATGTAAACAAAAGTTATACCATCAATCATCATGTCATCGACAGTTATAAATTTCGAATATAAATAGTAAGACAGATATGAAAAAAATTGTAACTGAAGTTAAAGAGATGGTACAAAATTAGATGAGGTGCATGTGAAAAAGAGAGTATAAAGGGCGTTTTGGCTTTGTTTTTGTTGCAGTGAAAAGCTCGTTTTCTGTTGGGTTTGGTAATAATACATGCAGTCCATATTAAATTGTAAAGGTAAATGTAATGACAGGGCCATGGGCGGAGCCAAGTGCATGTATGGGGTGTCTTATGACATCCACATTCCAAAATTTTTAAAATTTTTTATGTAATTTATATATAAAATTATATATATATATATATAATACTTTTTATAAATAAAATAACACTTTTTATAAATAATTAATTTCTTAAATACCATTAAAAATATCCTTTAAATAAATTTCTAACTCTGCCCTTGGACAGGGCCAACTACATGCTAATAAATATTACTCCCTATGTCTCATAAAAATTGTCCTTTTTGGGTATTAAAATTGTCCTACTTAAATTATCTCTTTGAAAAACTCAATAACTTTTACTTAACACATTTCCTTTTCTACATTTTTTTAGTTTTTCAATAAAACAAACTTTAACTTTTTAAGGATAAAATTGTCATTTTAATTACTTTACAACACATCTCTTATACAATTTTTTTTTAAAACTACGTGAAAAATCAACAAAAAACATTATTTTTGGGTATTATTTAACGCTGTTGCTTCCTCTCCTACTGGGATTTTTTTGATAGTTGTCATTATATTATATTATAGTATTTATTTATATTTTAAATTTTTAAAAATGTATAAATATTTTATAGACAAAGTTATTTAAATTTGAGTTTTTTTTAAATAAATATCATTCTCTTTTTTACCGAAACAGTCATTGGATTCTCTCTTTCTATGAATTTTAAAATTAAATAAATTCATTCATCTTAATAAAGAGTGTAATTTAATCTCAACTAATTTAAAAAGTGAATAATTAAAGATCAACCGGCATATTAATATTTTTTGATTTTACATAAATTTGATTAATATAATCATAAAGTTAGTCATCAAATATTTAGTCGTTATATTAATTTGATCATAATTTTCAAAAAACTCAACAAATTTAGTTCTTAATGTTTTATAGGATGTATAAATTATGTGTTGAAATTTTTAGAGTTAAAAACAAATAGATATAATGACAAATTTAGCCCTCAAGATACTTTATTTTGACAAATTGAATTTATATTATACCTTTTGGACATTATTTGATAAAGTTAAAAAGCCGTTTCGTTAAATATTTCATATTAAAAAATATTAAATAAATAAATAATAATATTTTTTCTAAAATCGTTGTGCAATGTTAAGTTTTCAATCTCGTCGAGAAGAAAGAAAGATTTCACACTGTTATTATAACGTCTTTAGACGAGCAAATAATCATTAACACACCTCATTTAATTAATTTTATTTTTCAATATCATTATCCCAGAAAAATTGCGAATGTTATGTTTTAACTTTTACTGAAGTTTACCGGTCCATCCGTATCTTGACCAAAGAGAAAACTCCTATATATATACATGCTGGGAATTGAAAATAGTGAAAACTCAATAAAAAGAGAAAGAAAAATTGTTGAAATACGAAATAAGCAACCGAGATTGAGGATGGCCCGAATAGAGCTGTAAATGAAACGAGACAAATCGTAAGTTACTCGAGTTCAACTTGATTAAAGCTCAATCAACACTGAATTTGATTAAATTCGAGCTCGAACTTGTTTCATTTACAGCCCTAGTTCCAAGTTCTTATATCCCTAAGGGAAAGTTGAGGGCAGGTGAAGAGTGTTGCCCCATGCTTACATGAATTAGAGCCAACGGGGTTGACTTGATGGGGGAATTAAGTGTTTTGTTCTTACACAAACCCTTTGACTTTTCAAAACCAAACCTTAATTCCGACAAGAATCCTGGTTAACAATACGTCCAGACTTAATTCCGAACAAAATAAAAATAAAATAGGGAATATGGACCAAACAAGCATTTTAAAAGTTCTAAAACCAGTGGATAAGCAGAGCTGTGAAGGCTGAGCTAAGGGTCTAATAACATGAAACACGAGGTTTTATGTCTTTCGGAGGCTTGCTTTGCTTCTTCAGTGGATATGGGCTCAACAAAAGCAGCAGATAAAAAAGAACCCATCCTCTAAAACTTGATTCAAGCTTTGGCATTCCTAGTGAAGTCTATGCAGGTTTGGCAACTGCAATCACTGAACCTACAGATTTCGCACCCGAAGCACACACAGGACGTGCAGCCCTTGCATGTCGGAGAACGGGTGCAGCCCCTGTATACCCTGCGACTTGCTCGCTCTTCTTCCTCATCACATGTTATTCTGAAAACAAAATCAAATGTTGAAAGCAAGGTTACTTATGAGCTAAAGAGTGTATGCTGTCAACATGCCATAACATGTTGCAGATGATTCGAGTATTCTAAACTTGCATGCAACCAAATCCTGTCAAAACCTTTAACATGTTCATATCCAATCCTAATATAAAGAAGATATTAACCATACCAGTTAGACAACTCTGAGAATTTCCAGAACTCTCTTCCCCCCTCCACATTCAATTCAAGAAAGAAAATATGCAGGTATACAATAACAGAGCCAGAACATTTAAGCATTTTATAAAATGAAGTTAATGGTTGAATGTTGAGGCATAAGTTGAGCAAAACAACTACAATCAAGCACTAGCAAACTGCCTAATGAAAATAACCAGGAATTGCAGTTGAACCAAAACTATACTTCACATGCAGTACTAGTTTTACACCCAAAATTACTTATTAATGTTTCTCAACGTTGAATCAACAGATTTTAAAAGAAAAAAAAAAACATGCAGAATAATTGGTGCTTACTGCATTAGCAATGAATACTGAAAATTTTCAGAAGTGTGACCAAATGGGATATTCTTGAGCTGTAAAATATGCTTCAGATACACAATTCCGCAAGAGAGGAATGAATCAATCATGTTCTAGAATGACTGATACCTCAATATGTTGTAGGCAGCAGGCTCAGTCATGACAAACCGAATATATCATATAAGACTCGATCAATAAATGGGAGACAAACCTGTCATATGGAAGATCTGAACATTTCCAGTTCACATCTGCTAAAGCATCATGGTGAACCCGACATTCCTCCTTCGTCCGCAATCGAAATCTTCTCTCCTTGTTACACCTGCTACAGCGAACAAACTCATCACGATGACAAACTCTTCCATTATGGGATCTGTTAGTACCATTGACATTCTTAGATGTTTGGTTGTAGTATTTCAGCAATGCAGTCTTTGATAATGGAACCTTCTCCCCATTAACTATCACCCAAATGTTATTTTTCCACTTTCTAGCCGTCTCTCTTCCAGAATGCTTCTCAAACGCAGCAGGAGTCAACTTGTCTAGCCATTGAAATTAACAATCACACAATTAGAGATGGAGAAAAAAAAGGAACAAAATACAAAGCTTGTATATTTGTTAGGAAAGTAAAAAGGAACCAGGAGCATGTAAGGGGGTAAAGATGATATCATATGAACCAGACACTAGAAGATTCTAATAAAAAGTAAAGACAGACACAACAGTACATACAGCTTAAGCCAGTTTTAGTTATATTTAGTTGCAAGGACCCAGACTATATAGTTCTGCCACTGGATGAAGGTCTACCTTCAAGGTTTGATCTTTGAAGTGTACAACTAAGTTTTATTTTCGTTTGACATGGGTACTATTTCTTCTTTTATGAACAAAAACAGTTCCTTGACATGCAGATACTAGGCATGCAATCTAATCCTAACTAGAACTCCTTTGAACAAGAAATTAACCAATGACCAAACTGCAAAATTGGACGCAATATCGTGGAGCCATATGCTATAGCCTTAAAATAATACTCGTAGAAGTACTGTTTAAACCTCCGAGCCAAATTCGTACTACTTTCACATGGTAGCATTATGTAAAGAAAAGCACATGCACACAAAAAGAACCACATGAAAGAGGACGTTCATCCCCCTAGAAACATAGCTATCCTTGTAAAAGGAGGCATGGAAATGATTAAAAAAGCATCCCTCCCAGTTACACTTCACAAATGGCGTGTCATCACAAAGAAGAACAAAAACGTACGCTGGATCCATATGGACACATGATTTCTCCATGAGTTTTACTCTGTCTAACGATAAGAAACAGAACTGAAGGTTTGAAAAACCAGATGCTGAAAAGACTAAATCGAAGACCTTAGAATCACAACAATAAACAATACAATGCGGGTGGTATTCTGAAGACGCAACTCAGAGATCTTTAACCAACAAATAAACTGACGGAGTTTGACGAAATATGTATGAACACGGCCTTGTAGCCTTACAACCGAGGAAAGCCAATTTTTGAGACAGAACAGCACACAAACTGTGTCAATATAATAAACCAAAAAACGAGAGGACTCAAGCTTTCCATCATCCACTTCTCACTCTATCAAAACCTCGATCAAATAAGAAAGTGACACCCTTCAACGTCAAATGCACGCATTAAACACCAAAAATCAAAACCCATATTACCAACAAAATCAAAGGAAAAAGAAAAGGAAGAAGAGAGATGGGAAAAAAAGATGAGAAGGGCTAAACCGAGAGGTAGAGGTAGAGATAGAGAGACCTTCGTTGCAACCGGGGGTGCATTCACAGATGATTTCGAGGTCACCGTTAGAGAAAACCCTAAGCCTGCCAACGGCATCACCATATCTATGACTGGTACACCCACATGTCACTTCTATAAAATCTCTTCCTTTCATCAACCCACTTACCTCTACCAACTCCTCCTCGCTAAAGATCATCGACCCACTCTCTCTTTCCACTTCATTCTCCATTTTCTCTCTCTCTCTAACAAGATCCCCGCTCACCCAGAAACCCCAAAGAGTAGAAAAAAATCGATTATGGGTAATGTTGAAAAAGAGGTTTTATAACAGGTCACGAGTCTAAAACGAAGGAAGGGGTGGAAAAGCTCGAATCTTTATGGGATGACTCCCGGAGATCTGGTGGAGAATACGTTGAAACAGAGAGAAAGAGAGAGAAAAAAGGGTTTGGCGCTGGAGTTGTGTTGTATTTGGGGGTGGAAATGAGCTGGCCAAAGGAGAAACAATTAAACAAATGTCATGGGGCGAAGGGAGTGTTGAGCTAAGAGGGGTTAAAGCTTAGGTACTACTTGCATGACATAAGAGACGAGAGAGAGAGAGAGAGAGAGAGAGAGAGGCTTTGGCTTCGGGTTTCGGGGTCAGGAGCCTTTGGTTTATGGGAAAATCCCTCTCATAGGAAGGAGACATGTTCATTGAAATTGGTGTTGGGGGACTTCATATTTATATACTGATGTATTTCCCCCTTTTTAATTTATTTCCTCTCTATTTTTCTCTTTCCAATGCAATTCTCTTTTACATTGAAACAAGTACAATGGATTTACTCGATTAAAGTTTTATACATGAACGGTTAAACCCATTGCAAACACATGTAGATACACATATCTCATAAAGAAACAACATTAACATGAACTTGAGGAATCACATGAGGCAGTGGCGACTCAGTTGCGCATAGTACTGCCATGGAATGGTAATGAAGCATGTGAACTGAAGCCAGTTATTGCACACTGTCTATTTCAATTCTTACCGATTACGAGTAAGGGTACTTGAAGGTTGTTGAACTCAGCTTTTATATAATATGAACTTGAGCTTTACAACAAACCCTGTACAAGCCTTTGATCCTTCTCTGAGAATTTGGAGTTATTCCATTTCCAAGCCTAAGAACAATCAACTTTGTTCATTAGTTAAAAGGAAAATCTTTGAGGATATTATTGAAAATCTTTGGGGGGATACACTTGAAAAGCAAATGCTTTTATATGTAAAAGTAGGGAAATTTAACAGTTGTTTTGGTGTGACAACAGACAATAATCAAACGATCATATCACACTGTACTTGATTAACATGATTAGGTTACAGTTAATGATGAACTTGGCTTAAAGTATTCAATGTTGCTTGGGTGGTGAAAATCCCTCCAAATTGCAACATTGGAGTAATGAATCCACAGCTATTTCCTATGACAATTAACATTTGATAGAGAAAAAGGAAAAACATTGAGTCATGGATATCAGTTCTTGTCTCCTGTACAAGTGTAGCGATTCTTTTTTCGAGTGTCTTCGTTAAAAAAACGAGGTTTTAAAGTATTTAGGGTTTTTTGGGTATTTTAAGAAATATTTTTTATTGGGGTTTTAGAAAAAATTGTATTATTTTAAAAATAGAGTCGCCACCAGCCACTAAGGTAGGTCAGGCACCATAAAAAATCAGAGATTTTAAAAATGTCGGGTTCGGGAGTCGGTTACGGATGGGGGAGGATTAGCACACCCACACCGCCCAAAATTGGTACTTTAATAATTATCATTTTATTAATATTAAACTTTCCGAATTAAAGTGACGATTAAATTAAAATTTGGTTATAAGCGCGAGTAGATTTTAAAGGCCCTGTTATTCGAGAGTAAACCGAAAGACCACCATCACTACGCTTGATACTGGCCACGTTTACGCTCGAATAAAATGGCACCACATTGACAATAATATATCCAAAATGCAACTTAAAAACATGACAAACATAAATAAATACAATGCGATAAAAATATAAATAAATACTAACATAATAAAATATTAATCTAACATAAATAAAATACTAATCTGAAACATTCGTAAATATTAATCTAACACATAAATAAAAACGAATCTAACATAAATAAAATACTACTCTAAAGCATTCATAAATATTAATCTAACTAAAAATAATAATAATTAAGGTAAAATATTTAATACTTATACCTATAAAAAATATCTAGATATATTTAAAGTTAATAGTTTATATATGTTATATTTTTTATAAAAAAAGGTATTTATTTATATTATATATGTAGTAATTAAATAAAATACTATACATATTTTACAAATGTGCATAAAAACTTATATATATATAATATATGAAAGTATAGAAGATATAAAAAGTTATACATAAAATTTGGGCCGTAGAAAAACTTATATATACATAATAATAAAAAAAAGTAATATTAACATATATATATAATATATAAAATAGATTATTTTGTATAAATATATAATATACACATAATAATAATAATAATGATAATAATAATGATGATGATGCATGATTCAAACTAAAACATATAAAACATCATGGAATTAAATATTAAGGGTTAAAATGCATGAAAACTAAATTACAAGGCAATAAATATAAATAAAATAAAATAAAAGTGCTAGAATTAAATCTAATATAACAACAGTGACTGAATTGAACTAAAACATAAATAAAAAGCCACACAAAAAACATGAAGGGACGATTTTAAATGTGCATAAAAACTCCAAGGGACTAAACACATAAGTATACCATGACTAGTAGTAAAAACGGGGTGAAAGTTTGAGGACTTAAAATATAATTAAACCCTGGGTTAAAATAAATGCGGGAACAAAGGGGAATGACTGATATGATAAATAGACGTGGACAGAAATGCAGGAGGGAGGAAAGTTCAAGGACCCGGTGTGTAATTTTCCCATTAAGGACACGCGGATCTTTTCTCAGGTTTGGGTCACCGTGTCGGGCTGGAGCCTAAAACGTCACCGTTTAGCGTTGGTCGATTAAAATACATGTGGGTTATTTTTTCATTCGAAATGGAACAAAACAGAATAAAAAACCTAACCATCTTTATACTCTCAACTTCTCACTCTCTCTTGAACCGGAGAACGGCGCAGCACCACCTCTTCGCAGCGGCCGTCGCGTAGCTCAGTCGGTCATCGGTCGTGAGGCCTCACGACAGCAACGACGAAGGTAAGTATTCGAACCCTCTTTCTCTCTTTTTTCAAAATGAAAATAATAACAAAAAAACCCTTGATTTTGAAACTAAAAAGATTTTTTATTTGATTTGAAAACTTACATTTTTTTCCAGATTACAATGTCTTTGATCTCAAAAGCCCCCTAAATTCTCTGTGTTTTTCAAACCAAAAAAACGCCTCCATTTTTTCTTTGACTCAGTTTTATAACCAATCTAATATACTAACCCTCTATTTTTTATTTGCTGCAGATTTGAAAGATGGATCTTGCTTTCCAGATTTTTAGGGATTGTAGAGTGGCTGATTTGGTTGGGGTAGGATACAGTAGAAGGTAGATGGTATATTAGGTTTTTTTATTTTGGGGGTTGATTTTAGGGTTTCTAGAAGATGGGATTTGGGGATTTAGTTTAGGGATTTATGGATTTGGGTGGTTACCGAAAATGAGGCGGCAGTGGTAACAGAGGGCGGCGGCGGCAGTTGAATGAAGATGGATGGCTGCACAGTTTAGGGTTTTTTATGGTCTGGGACGAGTCTTAGGTCTGAACCGGGTTTTGGTCTCGGGTTTGAGTAACCCAGATGAAATGGGTTATTACAGCTGCCCATCTTTGCTCGTTGTTGTGTAACAACAACGAAGCAAAGACTAAGAATGACCCATTTCATCCGGTTTGGCTGGTCATCCCCTCTTGATACATGTCTTCATTCTTCGATAGATCTTCTTTCTTGACTTGATTGATCTACTTTGTCACTCTCGGGGAAGCAAAATCTTCAAAATAGGGGGTTGTCTATTGGAGAAGCAAAATGAGTTCAACTTGCTATATGAGTGATAATGAGCTAATGCCTAAAGAACATTTGACCCAGCTGCAACACTGACGAAGAGGCGGGATCTACAAAATTAGATCTAGTTGCAACACCGACGAAGAGGCAAGATCGATGGATGAAAGCTCCAATGTTTGGTCCAGCTACAACTCTGACGAAGATGCAGGATCGAAGTATTGGAAGCTCATCTTGATTTTTTCTCTTTTCATTTTTTCTTTTTCTTGTTTTTATCTTCTTCTTCTTTGCTTTCTTTCTTCTTTTTCTCTGCTTCTACTTTTTCTTTTTTTCTTTTTTTTTTCTTTTTTTTTCTATTATTTTCTAACTACAACATTAATAAAGGGAACTTGAAAGTCAGCAAATTTGGATCTAACCACACCATTAACGGAGGGGTAAGATCGAATAATAATATTTTGGACCCTACTACACCATCAACAGAGGAGTAAGATTGGATGATAGTAACTTGGACCCATCCACACCATCAACGGAGGGAAGGGAATAGATAACAATTTGTATTCCACCACACCATCAACGGAGAAGCAAAACACTATCTGGAATCCTACTAAACCATCAACGGGGGAGCATGATTGGATTTCAGCAACTTGGACCCCAGTCGTACGATCAACGGAGGGACAAGATCGGATAATTCGAATTCTACCTCGCCGTCAATGGAGAAGCAGAACACTAACTGAAATTCTACTACACCACCAACGGAGAAACATGATTGAATAGCAGCAACTTGGACCTAGCCACACCATCAACGGATGGACAAGATCGGATGATAATTTGGATTCTACCTCGCCATCAATGGAGAAGCAGAACACTAACTGGAATCCTACTACACCATCAACGGAGGAGCAGAATTGGATTTCAGCAACTTGGACCCCAGCCACACCATCAACGGATGGATAAGATCGGATAATTCAGATTCTACCTTACCATCAACGGAGAAGCAGAACACTAACTGGAATCCTACTACACCATCAACGGAGGAGCGGGATTGGATTTCAGCCACTTAAACCCCAGCCACACCATCAACGGAGGAACATGATCGGATAATTCAAATTATACCTCACCATCAACGGAGAAGCAGAACAGTAACTAGAATCCTACTACACCATCAACGGAGGAGCATGATTTAATTTCGGCAACTTGGACCCCAGCCACGCCATCAACGAAGGGACATGGATTTCTACTACACCATCAACGGAGAAGCAGAACACCAACTCGAACTACACTACACCATCAACGGAGGAGCATGATTTGTTTTCAGCAACTTGGACCCAGTCACACCATCAACGGAGGGACAGGATCAGATAATTTGGCAACTTAAAACTAGCCTTACCATCAATGGAAGGGCTAGATCGAATAATTTGGATTCTACCTCGGCATCAACGAAGAAGCAGAACATCAACTTGAACCCTACAACACCATCAATGGAGAAGCAGGATCGGCGAATGATAACAACTTGATTTTTTTATGATTTTTTGACTATCTTTTTTTTTTTATTTTTTGACTTTTTATTCTTTTTTACTTTTTAAATGATTTTTTGACCTATAACTATAAGGAGGATACAAGATCCGAAGAAAAAAATTGGTATAGTTGTACCATCAACAGAGAAACGAGACTTTGACAAAAATTTGATATGTTGCACCATCAATGGAGAAACGAGATCTTTTAAAATTTGACATGCTACATCATCAACGGCGAAACGAGATCTGGAAGAAATGTTTGGATCTGTTGCACCATCAACGGAGAAATGAGATCTTCAAAATTTAATCTGCTACATCAACAACGATAAAGCAAAATATGAAAGAAATGTTTGGATCTGTTGCACCATCAACAGAGAAGCGGGATCTTCAAAATATCTAAACTGTTGCACCATCAACGGTAAAGCAAAATCCAAAAATATTGGTCTATCACCAATGACGAAGGTAAGATTCGAAAAAGTTACTTGTGCTGCTCTACTGGCGGAGAGGTGTGACCTGAATATGGAAAAAAAACATTAGTCAGTAAATGTTCAAAAAGTTTGTTGCTAGTACCTTTTATTTAGATGTTTCGGCATCTTTTGTGTGTTTGGCCTCCTCCAAGACTAAGGTTGGCCATCGTGATTGCCCCTATGTTGATGATGTTAAATCTCTTTCAGAGACCTGTTTATATGTAGAAACAAAAATGCATCTAATTTTATGCCTAAATGTATGTCTCTATCCTAAATGCATATTGATTTTGGTGTATGCACTTAATCTAAATATATGACGTATGCAAAAATGATTCAATGCAAGATGAATGCAACTAAATGCATGAATGTGACATGATTTTCTTTTCTGGCCCTAAAAGGGATGCCCTTGGCTTCTCACTGGTCCTGTTAGGATCTCGGTTTTTTTTATGCGGCGGTGCCCCGACTTTGTCTTGGGTTCAATCATCTTTCTTTGAATTTGTAATCACTCATTTTGACCGGGTTTTAGTGTTATTAGTGTTATTTTAATAGTAATATTATTAATATAAAATTAATAAAAAAATCAAAAAATAATAATAATATAATATAAAAAGGTAAAAAAAGGTAAAAGTAAAAAAAATAAAAATAAAAAGCAAAAAAAGGGAATTGTGTGGTTTTGGAATGACCACGTCACCCTTAAATCCCCACAATTGCATATAAAAGGCGCATGTGGGGGAGCAATTGAAGAAGGAGCCGGCAGTGGTGCCATTAAGAGAGCCATGCTCTCGGGCTGCCAATGACCGGGGCAGTGCCCTCGGTCCTAACCGGTTCTATCGGGGTCATATTTTGGATCCGAACTAGTTAACTTTTTGGAGGGGTCGTGGTAGATCTCGGTGGGGTTCAGTCGGGGTTCGTCATTCGAGCTCCTAGTTAGGTATATTTTCATTCTTTTTTATTTGTGTTGTAATTTTTATAATTTAATGAAGTAGTAGTTAATTTAAAATTGTGTTTTTTAGTTTGTATGTTTATTTATGTTTTAGATTAGTATTTATTATGTTTTAAATTTATGTTTTATATTAATATTTTATTTATGTTGAATTTCTTTTTATTTATGTGTTATATTAATATTTATGAATGTTTTAGATTAGTATTTTATTTATGTTGGATTTGTTTTTATTTATGTGTTAGATTAATATTTATGTATGTATGTTTTAGATTAGTATTTTATTTGTGTTAGATTAGTATTTTATTATGTTAATATTTATTTGTATTTTTTATTTTATTTAAATTATTTGCCTATTTTATATTTTGCTCACTAAGACTGCATATCGAGATATATAAATTGTCAATGCGGTGCCCTTTTATCCGAGCGTAAACGAGGCCAGTATCAAGCGTAGTGATGGTGGTTGGGTGTTTACTCTCGGATAACGGGGCCTTTAAAATTTATCTACACTTATAACCAAATTTTAAATTAATCGTCACTTTAATCCGGAAAGTTTAATATTAATAAAGCGGTAATTATTAAAGTACCAATTTTGGGCGGTGTGGGGGTGCTAATCCTTCCTCATCCGTAACCGACTCTCGAACTCAACAAGTTTTCAAATCTCTAGTTTTATGGTGTCCGGCCTACCTAAGTGGCCGGTGGCGACTCTATTTTCAAAATAAAATACGGTTTTTACAAAACCCTACGGAAGACATTTTCAAAACAAAAAAAAAGATAAAACTCGTTTTTTAGCGAAACGGACATCGTTACAGATGGCGACTCCACTGGGGACATTTTTTTTGTTTTTTCAAACAAAATAAAGTGAGTCGAGCTTTTTAAATAATTACCGCTTTGTTGATATTAGAAGTTCCAGATTGAAGTGACTATTAAATTAATATTCGGTTGTAATTGCACGTTTATTTTAACGCATTTAAAATATGGCATATAAACCCGTTTTTTTAGTGGGGGAAAACGCTAATGCTTTCGTGGAGATATCGTTCTCCCGTATAGGCCTAGCAAGTACCTTCGGGGCTCGAGTACCTTATGCTTTCGTAAGGATGTCGTTCCTTCGTACAGGCATAAGCGAATGGGTCCCCCTGAATTGAACCCGGTTGAAAGGAGCCTATAATGGGTGATGATCGGGGGCCTTGCTACTTTAGTAGAGGACAGCAAGGACAATTCGGGTACCTCCTAGAACCAAGACTGAATGTAGAGAATACATAGAAACCCACCTCTTTAGAGCCATGCGGATAACCTTAGGTGTTTTAGACGGGATAAATAGGGTTGTTTTGTTTGTTTACCTTATTTAATTTGTCCTTTTATTTATGTATTTATCATTTTTATCCGGCACTAACTCATTTTTTGTGTTTTATTTTTATTTTACACATACTTTTGTTGCATTATCATTGCATCCACATTACATAAAGACATTGATTCAAGTGGTTTGCCCGATTAGAAAATCTTTCATCATAGAAAAAATGTGTCTTAAGAAGGACAACATCGATCCAGTCATGAGAAATTGGTCAGAGATTAATCAACAAATCCGAGGTAACAATTTACCGAGCAAGCGTGTAGTGCCAAAGTACACACGAGACCCTGATGGTGGACATACAACAAGTTGCAAAGCGTGTGAATGACTTAACTACCAAAGCCGCGGCTCTCCGACCTTTCGTAACCCCAGACATGGAAGAAGCACCAAGGTTTATCAAGTTGCTCAGAGCCATCGAGGAGCTAAGAGGTAGAGCTAGGGCTTATGTGTAGAACTTTGTTTTGTAATTAAGACTTTTTGTAATAGGGACTTTTTTTGTAATGTGGACTCTTTTTGTAATCTGAACCATTTAGTTCCCATGAAAGTCGTTTGAACGGGTGATTACCAGCGGAATCAACGCCTTTATTTGCATTCATGTTGCATATCATGACATGGTGTTGATTCAAGAACAGTTCATTAAAAGGCTTTCAAAATAGAAAAAGTCTGCTTTGCCGGAAATGATAATATTACAGTATCAAGTTAGGCCGAGCAAAGACCAATCGAGAAAGAAGACGGTACGATAGTAAGGCACGTGCGACGTAGAAGATTCAGTCAGGGCCGCAGAACCCCAATTTTAAATATTCACATTTAACCCTTTTGTAAAAATCTCAAAAAATTGAAAATATTATTTTGCTTTGAATATTTTCCCTCCTAAAACTTTCAGAATAATAATAATAATAACAAAAAGAAACCTAAAAGTTTTAGTTTTTAAGTAAGTTAAAACTTTTTGATAATAAAAAAGGGGGAATTTTTAAACCAAATGATCCTTGAGAATTTTAATTTAAACCCAAAACAAAGTTGTAAAGTACGCCTCTAGGATCGATAGAATCCATCCATGTTTAGACGCATTATTCGAAGACGCATTATACCGATACGCCTAAGCGCTACTGGATTTTCATTTGAGTGAGGGGTACCGATACACGAGGAGGCGTACCAGTACACCCCTCACAAATTGTCCCTCAATATACAAAGGAGTACCGGTACGTAGCCACCCTGTACGGTACTCGAGCCCAGATTTCGAAACCTGGAGCTCGGGATTACACCAATCCCACCCTTAACCCCTATGAATAAGTCTCAAATTTTTCCTACAAGTTATTTGGAGTATATTAGGTGATTTCCTACCAGTTTTACCTATTATCAACTCCCAAAACGTGATTTACCATTAGAGGGGTTTAAAGCTCAAGAACCCTAACTAAGCAATCCATAAACATAAAACCAAGCAAGGCAATCATCTTATGAGGCTCATGAAACGTAGGAGTCAGATATGTACTGACCTTAGCAAGATTCACGAACTTAAGCAGCAACCAAGCTTCTTCCACCTCTCTTTCCTTGCTCCAAGCTTCAAACCCAACTCCCACCAAAACCAATGATGCCTAGATCGAAATGAAGATCTTTTGATGCTGATAAACTTTCCCTTGATGGCCAATCCGAGATTCACACTCATCCACAACAAGTTTTTATTTTTTACTTTGGGTTTGGGTAGAAATTAGAATGAGATGAAGAGAGAGAGGACAAGGGAGACTTCACCCTCTTACAATGATGGTAGCCCACCTTAATGAGGCATTACCCTTTGTCTCCCCCAATTATGATTTTACCATAATACCCTTCCTTAAGCCCAACATAAGCCAAGCCCAAAACCACCAAGCAAGCCCACAACGGATGGAGGCCCATTACGGCCCAACATTTTAGCCCGACACGTTAGTCCAAGACCTGGGTCAACGTCCATTGTTGACTCGAGAAATTTGGGTCGTTACAAGCACCCTCACATCGCCTAACATTGGTACTTTAATAATTACCGCTTTATTAATATTAAACTTTCCAGATTAAAGTGACGATTAAATTAAAATTTGGTTATAAGCGCGAGTAGATTTTAAAGGCCCTGTTATTCTAGAGTAAATCGAAAGACCACCATCACTACGCTTGATACTGGCCACGTTTACGCTCGAATAAAAAGGCACCGCATTGACAATAATATATCCAAAATGCAACTTAAAACATGACAAACATAAATAAATACAATGCGATAAAAATATAAATAAATACTAACATAATAAAATACTAATCTAACATAAATAAAATATTAATCTGAAACATTCGTAAATATTAATCTAACACATAAATAAAAACGAATCTAACATAAATAAAATACTACTCTAAAGCATTCATAAATATTAATCTAACTAAAAATAATAATAATTACGGTAAAATATTTAATACTTATACCTATAAAAAATATCTAGATATATTTAAAGTTAATAGTTTATATATGTTATATTTTTAAAAAAATGTATTTATTTATATTATATATGTAGTAATTAAATAAAATACTATACATATTTTACAAATGTACATAAAAACTTTTATATATATATATATATAATATGAAAGTATAGAAGATATAAAAAGTTATACATAAAATTTGGGCCGTAGAAAAACTTATATATACATAATAATAAAAAAGTAATATTAACATATATATAATATATATAAAAATAGATTATTTTGTATAAATATATTGTATACACATAATAATAATAATAATAATAATAATAATAATAATAATGCATGATTCAAACTAAAACATATAAAACATCATGTAATTAAATATTAAGGGTTAAAATGCATGAAAACTAAATTACAAGGCAAGAAATATAAATAAAATAAAATAAAATAAAATAAAAGTGCTAGAATTAAATTTAATATAACAACAGTGACTGAATTGAACTAAAACAGAAATAAAAAGCCACAAAAAACATGAATGGACGATTTTAAAAGTGCATAAAAACTCCAAGGGACTAAACACATAATTATACCATGACTAGAAGTTAAAACGGGGTGAAAGTTTGAGGACTTAAAATAGAGTTAGACCCTGGGTTAAAATAAATTCGGGAGTAAAGGGGAAGGACTGATATGATAAATAGACCGTGGACAGAAATACATGAGGGAGGAATGTTCAAGAACCCAGTGTGTAATTTGCCCATTAAGGACACGCGGATCCTTCCCCGGGTTCGGGTCACTGTGTCGGGTTAGAGCCTAAAACGGCACCGTTTAACGCTGGTCGATTAAAACACATGCGGGTTATTTTTTCATTCGAAATGGAACAAAATAGAATAAAAAAACCCTAATCATCTTTATACTCTCAACTTCTCACTCTCTCCTGAACCAGAGTCGGTCATCGGCCGTGAGGCCTCGCTGCAGCAACGGCGAAGGTAAGTATTCGAACCCTCTTTCTCTCTTTTTCGAAACGAAAATAATAACCAAAAAATCCCTTGATTTTGAAACTAAAAAGATTTTTGATTTTGATTTGAAAGCTTACAATTTTTCTCCAGATTACAATGTCTTTGATCTCAAAAGCCCCTTAAATTCTGTGTTTTTCGAACCAAAAAACCCCCTATATTTTTTTCTTTGACTCAGTTTTATAACCAATCTAATATACTAACCCTCTATTTTTTTTATTTGCTGCAAATTTGAAAGATGGATCTTGTTTGCCGAATTTTTAGGGATTGCAGAGTGGTTGATTTGGTTGGGGTAGGATATGGTAGAAGGTAGAAGGCTGATTATGTTTTTTATTTTGGGGGTTGATTTTAGGGTTTCTAGAAGATGGGATTTGGTTTAGGGATTTGTGGATTTGGGTGGTTACCGAAAATGTGGCGGCGGTGGTAACAGAGGGCAGCGGCGGCGGTTGAATGAAGAAGGGTAGCTGCACAGTTTAGGTTTTTTTAGAAATTAGGGTTTTTTATGGTCCGGGTCGGGTCATGGGTCTGAACCGAGTTTTGGTCTCGGATTTGGGTAACCCGGATGAAATGGGTTATTACAGCAAGGAAACAAAAGGATCTTTGCCTTTTTTGTGTGTAGCTTTTTACTATGAAAGCATCCATTTTTTAGTGTTTGCTGCAATAATATTGTTGGTAGCTGGCATGGCAACCGGCGAGTGACAAGGGAGATTGGTGAAATGGAGTTGTAAAAAGAATGTTGGATTTGTGTTTGATGACTAAGGATTAATCCATGTCCTCGCTTCTCTAGGTTTTAGCCAAATGCAAATGTAAATCTAACATCATGATGGTGAAAAGTGGTCAAAAAAATGAATTTTTCTGAGGGGAAAAGTGGTTTTTAGTCCTTCAAGTTTGGTAATTTTTTCTAAATCGGACCATGATTGGTTTTCCAAAACAAAGTTATAGTTTTTTTTCCTTTGCAGATTCCTATGGCACCATGTAGCTAACCGAAGGCTATGCTAACTGTGACTGCGTCAACCTTTCCAACTCCACTCGCAGTTACTGATGTTATTTCTGTTAGGTGATTCCGGTGAGCTTGAAGTTTGAGTTTCTTTCGATAAAAGAAATGATGTTGGAGCCATCACACCAGATTCCATTGCTGGTGGCTGACGATGTTATTGATAGCAGCGGCTTTTTATCTCACCGGCGTTTCAATAGATTCCACTATAAAATCGATGTTGCTCGTCGTGAGGTTAACCGTGGCAAGGCCTCATTCATATCGACGACCAAAGCGCCGTCGCAACCTGTTCATCCAGCATTCCCCTTCCGGACACAGCTTGGTTGTTTGCTGTCTAAAGTTTCTACGGGTAGAATAGAACTTGTATGGGTTTATGGGCCCGTTTCTTCAAATATTTATAAGAATTATAAAATAATAATAACTACAAAAATATTACTCCATAAGATTGGAATATTTTTTTTCTATATTCTCACTAAAAATATGTTTAAAATATATATATATATATATATATATATATATGGAAATTACAAATTAGGCAGATTAATTTCATGATAAGCGGATTGAATCAATTAAATTATTTTTTAAAAGGTTGATCAATTAAATTTGTTACATTGAATGTTTGATAAATATAAGATTATAATAATGGAGTTTTTGGGTTTAGAAAATTTTAAAAGTTGTAAAAAAATATTTTATCTTTGACAATAACAAAAATATTTAAATAACATAAATTTACATAGTAACATTTGTAAGCTAATATTTTTTGTTTTTGTTTTTTTCTTTTTATTCTCACACATCTATGTTTTATTTAACTCATATATATTTTTGAAGTAAAACATATTCTCGTATATAATTTAAATAATTAATTTTTTCCTTCAAATATTTGAGATTAATGCATACACCTCAAATATCATTTAAATTTAATAATTAATCAAATTGTATTGAAAAGACAATTATATAAATAAAAAATAATATATAGATACTTGAAATATGCTTAGTAATGTTACATTAAAAATTAATTTTTTATAATCTAACTAATATTAATATATACAAAATATTGATAACTAATAGTAAATTATTCAAATAAGTATCTAATATAATCATATGATTCATATCATTATATGGTGTGTTGCTTGTTCAAATAATCAAACATGTATCAACTAAATGTAATCCGCTATCAGCTAATTGTAAAACAAGACATTTGAAAAATAATATAAATTTATGAAGAGTATTTGATACATTAACATGTATTTTCCGTTAATTAAATGAAGTCATAGAATTAAAAATAAATTTTATTTTAAATTTTATAGTAATGTATCATTACATGGTTACTAGTTAATTTTTTTTGTTATTTAAAAACATCTCTTTTTTATATAATTATCGAGATTGTTCAGACTTTTGTTTCGATATAACAAATGAAAAATATTTTTGTAAGAGTTTTTGGCTTGCGTACATGTTTAAATACTCAAATATATTAAAAAAACGGCCAGCCGTATAGGTACAACCCTCAAGTGTACAGATACGAGCTTGCTTCCAGAATTTCAGAAAGGAATTTTGGTTCTGGTACGAGTCATCACGTACCGATACCCCTTGTACCGTACCGATACGAACGTATCGCGTACCGGTACGCACAACTTAAATGCTACAACGACTATTTTTTGATTTGGCAGGTACCGATACCGGAGTCCCGTGTACCGATACCGAGATGCCCAGACTGCATTTATGGTTGGAAATAAAGTCTTCAACGGCTCTAAACAACCCCCAACGGTCATAAACGGCTAGTAGCTTATTCCACACCTTAAAAGAAGACTTGAACACTTGAAGATGGTTAAAGAACACACCCAAGCATAATGATCAAGAGAAATTGTCTTTAAGTCTTATTTCTTCATTTTTCTTGTATGTAGTTTATAGAGAGTGCTTAATTGCCTTTATCTTTTGTACTCTTTTGAGCTTAAACATTTGTGTGAACACTCACCTTGTGAGGCATTGAGTTTACCAAACAAACCTTGTAAAAGGAATATGTTCTAGTTTAGCCTAAGGAAAAACTAGAGCGATTCTATCTTAGCCATTGAAAATATACAGTAGTAAGGTTACCCCTTGAACCCGTTAAACTGGAAGAATTCATAGTAGTGAATTGGAAAATCTTTAGTGGTGTGCTAAGGTAATGGATGTAGACTCGGTTGGGTAGTCGAACCACTCTAAAATTATCGTGCAATATTGTCCACTATTTTTAGGTTTTAGCCAATTCATTTGGGTTGGAAGGCTCGTACGATCAACCGAATAGCCAAGAGGGGGTGAATTAAATTTTTGCTTTAGCGGATGAATGGCTAAGTGATAAAAATTGGGACACGATAATTTATAGTGGTTAGACTTCTAAACCAAGTCTACCTCCATTACCTTAGCTATCCATACTAAGGATTTTCCACAAATTCACTAATTTGTCTTTCCTTTTTCTGGGATCAATGAGATAACCCTCACAACCAAGACTTATACCCTAAAGTCTTGAAGCCCTCTCTTACAAAGAGAATACAAACTAGAAAACAATGAAAAGCTCTCTATGCAAATGTGTTTGCAATTCTAAGCACTCATCCAAAATCCTAACACTTGAGCATATATAACAATTAAGCTCATAAGTGTGTTCTACAAAGAAATATGACAAAAATAAGCTCTAGAATAATTTCTCTAACATTGAATGTTGTTAGTTGGTTTTTTGTTGTTGCATGACTGCTTGATTGAGTTTTTTAAACCCTCTAAGGAGTTTGTGGCCGTTACTAGTCGTTGGGGTTGATTTGGAGCCGTTAGGGTCTTTAATTCCAGCCATAAATGCAGTTCTGGAGCAGGGCGTATCGGTACTCGTGCAAGGATATAAGTACCTACCTTAAGAAGAAATAATCGTTGGAGCATTAAATACACAGAGGTACTGGTACGCGATACTAGGTATCGGTACATGGCCATTCGTATCGGTATGGCTAAAGTAGCATCGGTACTCAATTTGGCTACTAGAATTTGTCAAAACAAGGGGACAAAGGAGCATATCAGTACTCGAAAATTAATACCAGTACGGGCACTCTGGGTATCGATACAAGTCAAACTGTACCGGTACTCCGGGCCTGTTTTTGACACTTTAGCTATTTAAAATCGTTTAAAACATGTCAAAAACCCTTTTAAAATATTTCAAACATATTTTTCAAGTTAATGAACTTTTGAAATATTTTTGCAAATTAGTTTAAGTCCAAAAACATTTTCGTTTTAGTTATATCAAAATCAATATCTCAACAAGTATTGTAGAGGTCTTTTAACTCTTCCAATCAAATTCCATTTACAACATCATAATTTAAACTCTTAATTTTACTTAAAGCATTTAACGCTTTATCTCATCAGACAATGGTTATTTAAAAGCATCTCATCTATTTTTTAAACAATGGCATATGAACTTTATTAAACACCATAAAAGATATTACAAATACAATGCATTAAAAAAGAGAGGAAAAAGGACTAGTCCACTAAAAATCTCATACAAATGTGCAAAGAAAAGCAAACCCTTCCATAGAGTTTAGCATACCATCAAAACTCAGAAACCTTCATGAACCGCATTGTCTCTACCAAACGAGACGCTTTATGGGATGAAAAATGAGTGGTGAGCGAACCAAACTATCAGGCATGTTGCTCCGCTACACAGTTCTAATTATATCGGCTAACAAACCATCAAACGAGTGGGAATCTATCTTTTCTATGACCACCAATAGAATCAAATCAGAAAGCTAGCGCCGTGATGATCTCTATACGAGTACCAAACGACCGCTAAGGTATGCTAAAACCGTGCCAAACGATAGATGAAACAAACCACAAAAGTCAATGAAAAGCGTGCTACAAAGGCAGAGGAAACACGTGCCACAAGAGCAGAGATTTTTATTAAAATTGAAAAAATAAAATATGAAAAAATAAAAAAAAAATAATAAGCATCGGTGGTCGACAATCAGTATTAAAACCGGTTGTCGTCACCATTAAATAAAAAGAAGATAAAAAAAAGCTTGCGGCAGCTAGGGAGAAAATTATATTTTTTAGGAGAGAAAACTAGGTTAAGCAAAAAGTACCACATCTAAATTTTTAGTCTAGCATTTTGTTGAATGCTTTAATTGAAATCAAGTTATGAGTACCTTCAATATATAACAACTAGGCCTTAGTTGTTGGCTCACAACATGATTAGCCAAGTGGGATATGTCGTGACAAATCACAATCCATTTCTATATAATTTTTGTTATTTTATGGCCTAACTTTTTAAAATACAATAATTATTGCCTTAGTTGCATTTGACATACACTTCTAATACAGCCAAAGCACCCTTTCTCTCCAATGAACTCAGTGCAATAACAGGCTCAAGTTGCACAATTAGAGCCTGCCATGATTGAAGACTAGTAAATTAGTCGCTTTTTTCCATTAATTTTTGTCCATTTCAAAGGTTAAAAAAATATTATTATTTTTTATTAAATAGATATATTTCATTCTCAAAATAAATATTATAATTTAAATTTATACAAGATAAGATAATATGAGTATTTTTGGTCAGTCGGTAAAAAAATGAGATGCTTACTTGACTAAGCATTTGATAAATTAATATAACGACATATTATATTTTCAAGACAAATATTCGACATAATATTAAAGAATTAATTTATGTATAAATTAATGATTAAAGCTACAAATGATTATTAATTATAGCATAATACAATGTCTAGCATAAGGCATGGCATTAAATAAAATACAGAGGTTCAGACTCCAGACTAGAAGCTATGCAGTCTGCAGTTAGAGCGGGAATAACTATGAACTAATTTACTTTTGATTATTGTATTCTCCCGAAGTTTCAAAGCACGCATATCCCCGTTCGTTATGTATTTTTTACTACTCTCTCCGTGGCATTTATTTTATCTATTATTAACTTTTTATATAATTTTAAGTAAAAAAAAGTTTATGTAATAATATGTAAGAAATATGATATAAAATAATTGAAATGACAATTTTATTCTTGAAAAGTTAAATTTTATTTTGTTGGGAAACTAAAAAGGGGTATAAAGGGAAATGTGCCTTATAAAAGTTGTTAGTTTTTTTAATGAGACATTTTAAGGGGGACAATTTCAAAACACAAAAAGACATATTGAGTGGGACAGAAGAAGTATTAAATATGAAACAATTGAATCATTATCAGAGATGAATCGAGAAAGTATTACGAACGATCATATATTCGTATTGAAGATTGAAAAGATCCTTTCTTATGTTTGAGTTTCGCTATACATTTTGGCTATGAAGTAATTATTAAGTGGTAAATTTTTCCATTTGGCTACCGATTCAGCGGTTGCCTCAGTCCGACAATTAGGGGTGAGTATTCGAGCAAGTTGAGTCAAAAAATTTTGAGTTGTTCGAGTTAATGCATAATATTTTACAACTCAAACTTAATTTAAATTTTTTTTATTTGAGTCGGGTTTATGAAATTCGAGTCGAGTCGAGTTTCTATACAAATTTAACTGTAATTATTTATCACGTTATAGTACGATTTGATTCCAATTTAAACAAATTTTTCTAACCATGTAAGATATGCATATATATTTATTTATTTATTCATATTGTTTTTCACATGTATAAATAAGATTTGTAATGATATTTAATAAAAAATATCATCTAAACTTCTAAAATATATTTATAATGTTATTTTTAAATAAGAAACTTTTAGGGATAAAGTATTGATGAGACCATAAATGAGTCAATAATTTGATGTGAAGAAAAACATTACACAAAAATTAAGTTGAATGATCAAATTGAATAAAATGTAAAGTTGAAGGATTAAATTACAAAAATAATATATTTTGTTAAAAATATGAATTGAAGTTACATACATATTATATAGTGTTAGTGAATCATGTGGTTTAATTTTGGTCAAAAATAGACTTAAAACGAAAGATGAATTAAAGAAATGAGAAATCATTCAAAGTTGAGGGGCTAAATTGAAAAACTAGGAAATTTATTTTTAAAAATATGAATTGAATCTAATTAGGTATTCTACAGTGGATTAGGAGTATGTGGTTCAAATTTGGTCGAAAATGGACTTAAAATGAAAGAGGATTGAAAAAATGAGGAAATCATACAAAGTTGAGGGGCTAAAATGCAAAAGAATGAAATTTATTTTTGAAAAATATGAATTGAAGTTAAATAGGTACTCTACACTGGTATAGAACATGTGGTTCAAATTTGGTCAAAAATGGACTAAATCGTAAAACTATAAAATTCAGTTTTTCGATTTTTCGAGTTTAGCAAATTTTAACTTGACTCGAACTTGAAAAATTTTCGAACTACTCGAGTTGACTCGAATAAATCGATTAACTTGAATAACTCGACTCGAATAACTCGAAATTAAAAAATAAATCGATTTTTTTGAGTCGAGTCAGTTTTATTCACCTTACCGACAACAATACATCGGATTATATCTGTTTCCCCCGAATCTAAGGAAACGGGACATCATTGCTGAGTTTGGATTTTTGTAGTTTTTTCCCCAGGCATATATGATGATGTCAGGAAAGAAAATTCAGACATTTTCAGGGTTCATAGGCATTTCAACTGTTTGCTGTCACCTTAATTCATGGCGTGGCTCTCCCCTTCAAACAGTTAAATGGCAAGTCTGTCTGGATTTGCTTCAGCTTTAGTATGGTTTGGATTCCATTTTCCTGTATTTAAATCCAATAGGATTTTGTGTTGGTAGCAATTATGTCCTCCTATGCATAATTCACGGCCTTTGAAATTCTCCACATATCTTGTGCCACTGCTCGTAATAACTCGACTACTTGTTAGTTTGAATCTCAACATTTGCAATCTTTTCAGACTTCTTCTATATAGTGTAGTCCGCCACCGATTATGACCCGAAGAAGAGCGGCATACGATTATTGGTGTATCTAAGATAATGCATATATCATGTTGTTGAATGTTTATTAGCCTACCATTTTCTAGTCTAGTGACATATTCTTTGACGTTTCACTGGTACTTTGGCAAATGATTAGTGGCCACCAACTTATTCTTCATTCTATCTATCTGTGCTAGATCGAGAAATAAAAAACTCGATATCCATCTAAATAGAATTTCGGGTTTAAATCTTGTAAATGGAGAAAATATTTTAAGAGTTTTATCCTCGTTTAAGAGTCCAAGGTGACTATCGGGCTCCATCGGAGCAGGTGAAATGAATGAAAGGGCATGGGACATCATGTGTTGTGTGGGCACTTTTGTGGTGTAGTATGTCGAGGGAGAGGCTGCAAAAGCTGTGATGAGTCTGCAGGAAGAGGGAAAGATATTTATGCGAATCTGAACGTGTAAGGTGCAGTGTATACTCAGCTTTTTGGTAATGTTTGAAGCATCATCGGCAGCTATCATGTTTTTGATTCTATGATTTTAATTTGTTGTGGTAACTACTAGAGCACCTGGCCAGGCTAATGGGGACTACTGGGAAGCTTAAACATATCAATTTGCCGACCCATTGCCCAAGGATAAACAAATACGGGACTATTTTATTTATTCATTTGTTCTTGATGATTATGTATAAAAAATTTACAGTTGCTCTAGTGAAAAAAAGATGGTGTTTATTATAAAATATTCGGATTTAAACATTTATTTATTCAAAATGTGTGTATAATGTAAAAAGATTAAGAAAAAATATAAACAAATACTACTATATAATTACAATACATCAATATATTAAAATAACAAATAAATAATACACATGTTGAAATAAATGACAAGATTTTGCTTATATGAACAAATCTTCTTAAACTTTAAAAAAAAAAACTCAATTATGGTCCTCTCTTCGAAGTTCGAAGTCCATAATATAATGTGCTTTCATATTCCCCCAACATTTATTAGTATCATTCATATATTCTACAAAAATTTACAGTAATAAAAGTTGCTTATAAACTCATAAATAGGTGCTCAAATTATTCACCTTTCTGAGATAAAATGTCTAATATTTTTTTGGTGAAATAGATGTCTAAAATTTTATTCTCTTAGTGTTTTAAGGTAACATCGTTAAAAAAATCATCACTCAATAATAGACTAACACAAGACTTTTATTTTTATTTATTTTAAAAAATAAACTGAAAATAAAATAAATTAAACAATATCCTGAATTTTTTAAAAATCACAAAACAATCCCCAAATATCTAAAACCCTAAACCCAAAATTAACATCATTGTCGCCGCCAATAACCTTGTCAGACCTCACCATCGTCGTCACCGGAGACCAGCGCCCATTTCTCTCGACCACCCATCGTCGTTAATCGGCTTGAGGGGTGTCAATCGGACGTCGAACGACAAATGCAAAAGACTTTAGTTGTTTGAAATCTAATTGGCACGCCTCTCGTCGGTTAACGATAATGAGCGGTTGGGAGAAATAGGCTGTGGCCTCAGCCGATGGCGACGGTAGGGTCCAACGAGGCTATCGATGACGGTACTGGCGTCAATTTTGGGATTTGAAGTTTGTGGTTTTAGAGATTTGAGATTTTTTTGGAGATTTAAGAATTTTTAGATTTTTTTAAAAATTATTTTCTTTTTTCATTTTTATAAAAAAAATTAAAAAATAGAAATAAAGACACATGTTAAATTTTAATTGAGTGATGAATTTTTTAACAGAATGAAACTTTAAGCACATATTTTAGTAAAAAACATTATACATTTATCTTAAAAATTGTATAGCACTTTGGAGCTTTAGGCTTAGAGTGTGCGAATTTAGTCACCTAGTAGGGTGTTCATTATTCGGTTAAAATCAAATTAATCGATTAAATTAAAATTTAATTTATTTCATTAGTTAGTTAAAATTTAGTTCAGTTAATTAGGTGTCAGATCAATGAATTGTTAATTTTTTAAAAAATGATTATCGATTAATTTGATTTGAAATCGGTCAATTAATCAAAGATTTTAAATATTTAATAACTTTTATATATTACATGTATATTTTTAGCCTAGTCTCCTAGAGGCCCTAGACCCATTAAAACTTCAAAATCCAACCAATTTTTGATCAAATGAAAAAAATAGTCAAAATTAATCTAATAACTAAAGATAAAACATACACTAACACTTGTAACAAAATTTAGTTAATTCAAAAACTGATAAGATTAACCGAACTTCGTTCGGCTTAATTAATAATTTTTAAATAAATTTAAATTCGATTAACAATTAAAGGGACAAAATAGTTAATTTGATTTGGTCACCGGCCGAATGTTTTTAAAACATGTTTGAAATCCACTCGATAACATTGGTCGATGAACGAAATATGTTGTGCATGTTTTCTCCAATTTGTGAAGAACTGTCGATTTCATTGAACTTCCACAGATTACTGGTTGGATAATGTTACATGCAACACCTGAACATTCCCGAGTTATGCAACTAATAACCAAAGTCGCACATTCTTACAATATTTTATTGGGAGGGACAAATGTAAAAACTGCACAATGAACCATTTTATTATCAAGCTCAAGCTCTGTCAGCAGAAATCAAGTTCAAATATTTGTCAAGTATCATTTCTGGCGATGAATCGGTGAAATAGCCCTGTTCCACATCCAACCCTTCTTGGGCAGCAAGCATCTCAACCCGGGACTGGACCCTATCGGCCCCGACCTGGTTCGGCTCCAAAAGAATGCAAGCTATCTCAATCGAGTTCTCACCGTGGACCAGGCCCAGTGATTGGACCGTCGGAAGACCGCCTCCTCTAGCGCTCACCATCCTTGCGATGCGACGAGCCACCGAGACATCGGTTGACATAACAGGTACATTGTACAGTCCAACCCACGGGCATGCCCCGATCATGGTGATGCCTCTAGCTCGAGACACACGGGTCGGCCCTTCGTCGGGCTTTATGGAGAGTGTTTCGGGCAATGCCCACCCCGCCCATTGATTGCCCATGGCATTGGGCCTGTAGTAGCCGAGCTCCCGCCTGATGTTATCCAGGGCCTTCCCTGTTGGGTGGGCCGCACCGTACAAAAACACCGGCACTGCAACATGAATCAAACTAAACTAGTATATACAGCGTTACAAAAAAAAATTACAATACTAGTCGGAACTCGGAACCCACCTTGGAATCGGTTTCCAATGTCCGCTGCGATAGCCTTGGCAAGCCAAGCCGCTTCATCCAAGGATGCCCGAGCCAAGGGATGCAAAACAACGTCGTCGACCGCACCGAGCCGAGGGTGCGTGCCGGAATGCAGCTCGAGGCTTATGGTTCCATAAGCAGCCTCAACCATGGCCAGGACAGTTTGTTGCAAGGGGCTATAAATGGCACTGCCCGTGCTGTCATGAACAACGTACGAAACAAGGGTGAAGCGTGTCCTGTTGTATGCTCGGTCCTCGAATTTGTTGACGATCACTGTTTCCGGATCTAGCCTTGCAGCTCTTTCAATGGCGTCAAGGGGTTCACGGCTACGAGATTCAGAGAAAAAGATCTTGCAGCATATCAACACCGACTGATTTGCAGAATTTATCTTCTGGTTATACAAAAAAAACATGGGGAAATTTAACACAGATCATTGAGAAATAGTTTAAATGCAAATTCCATAACCAGAGCTGGAGCTTACCTTGCTACTTGAGCTGATATCTTTTGCTTCCTTTTGCTCGTGATTCCTCATCTTGTTTCTAACTTCAACCACAAAGTACTACCTTGTGTTGCCTTTTTATATTTGATGTTGAGTAAAACCAAATCTCCATATGATCGACATGGTCATATGGGAACAAACAGATGATGCTTAAAAAACAAAGGCTTCATCAATGGTTATGAGTCAGCATTTGGACATTTAGACAGCAACAGATAAAAGAAAATGGCCCACACGTCGATCACCTTATCCACAACCTTAAAAAAGAGAGCTTAGTCCTGGAAATAAACAAACAAACATGTTTGGTGGTAGAGATCAGGAATTAAGGGCATTAATGAAAAAGTTTAGTTCTTTGCCGCGTCGTGTTGGGGAACAAACCTCGAACCAGAATCGTCCAAAAAGCCTGCCCTCTCAGCGTCAGCCTTTTAGACCGAAGGTGTTAGAAAGGTGGTTCCAGAACACTTGATTTTGGGGGCTTTCTTATTAATTACAGGAAAAGATTGCCCACAGATTCGCAAGGTGGGTAGGATTAGGTGAGCTATCAAACCAATCCCATGTGACTCACTGATTACTGTACTCGCATTGCTCTGCTCATTCCACCTCACAAATCAAAGATATTTTGTTTGTTTTGAAAACTGACTGGTTTTCTTGGAATGTAAACTGATAATTTGATTAGGTACGCATTTACATTGTTCATATTATTGGTGGCCCATTGTCCATTAAGTGTGTTGATTATGCTTCTTCTCCCTCAAAATTAAATGTTCAAATTATTCATCCGTTGAGTTTAACAATATTATTATATTTTATGCATGAAAATAGAGACAACTAGAATCAAACATTAGGAGTAAGGATCTATTGTAATCCAGGTTTACCAAAATATTTAAGCAAATACAATAAGCCAGTGCTACATATTGTAATCCATCAGTCAAGACTCAAGTCAGTATCTTTACAACTTGAATTATGCTGTCTTTTTCATAACAATTCAAGAGCAACTGACTGTCAAACCAAGATAAACTAATATTTATGCAGAATGTTCAAGCAAGCAGCCTTCCGATGTAAATGGTGTACGTTATTCTTCAGAAGATTGATATGTATTTGTGAAATACATGAATAGAACAAACAATACCTCCAAGATCACATTTCATCCATTAACGAGAACTTCATGTAACTTTCAATAATCTGGCCTGGTGTGAGATCGGTGAAATACCCCTCCCCTACACTCAAACCCTCTTCCTTTGCAAGCCTCTCGACTTCAACCTGAACTCTATCTCCTCCCACCTCACTTGATTCCAACAAATTACAAGCCACCTCCGTAACGCCATCACTATGTGCAAGCCCCATTGCTTGCACTAAAGGAAGTCCACCTCCTCTCTCACTTACTTGTTTCGCAATCCTACGAACAGCCGCGATATTGGCTGAGAACACAGGGACACTGTAGTTAGCAACCCAATGGGTGGCTCCAATTAGAATAACACATTTTGTTGGAGATGCTTGAGCTGGACCTGCATCAGGCTTCAGTGGCAAGGACCGTGATTTAGACCCTCCGCTTGAAATAACCGAGTTCTCTTCTGATAGAATCAAGCAACCTTCCCTTCTCATTGGCAGCCCCATAAAGAAATGTAGGTACTGCAGTTAACATTCAAGGTCATTAGCAATACAAACGGTAATATTTTTTGGAGCAAAAAGGTAAATAATACTCTTATACAAACAAAAGTTCCAAACAATCCCAAGTAATTTGAAAAGATAATGCATACGCATACGAAGTCTCAGGAAAATGCAATTTTTCTTAGACACACAATGTTGATTCTTACATACTGCCTTTCAACTTCCAATCAAGGTGGGCGACAAAGATGATACAATTATACAAAATTAGAAAAGAAAAAAAGTAAAAAAAATATTAATGAGTCATATAGCATAGTTATAGCTCCAATGTCGAAAGAGCAAATGTCTACGCTAAGCAACATACAGACCATGCCTATGGCCTAGTCCAGAGAGGAGAGAATGAGTAAGTCCTAATTGCAGTTACACAGAATGGCCACATAACTACAACAAAAGAACAGAAAAACGCAAATTTTTTCAACCTCTACAATGCCTCACTGGAATCTTACAGATTAATTGATACCACTATTTGCATAGACATACATATTCAAAAGTTCCACTCATTAATCTAACTAAGACTGGCAATATCTACATAGCATTTAATTTAAAAGGAAGAAACCTTCAAGTTTAGAGCCTATATCTGCTGCCAACGACTTTGCAATCAGAGCTGCCCGGTCCAAGGACGTATGTACCAATGGGTGAAAACATATATGATCAACAACTCCGAGTCGAGGATGAGTTCCAGAATGCAACTCAAAGTCTATAGTTTCCAAAGCAGACTTAACAATGGCAAACACTGTATCTTTTTAAAGGGCATGAATCTTGAGATGGTTTTTGAGACAATCTCGAGACAACCGAATACCCAACTCTATAAGTCACATCTATAAACTTATTCACCATAGCAGCCTCAGGGAATAGCTTGGCAGCTCTTTCAATCGACTCCAAAGCTGATCTATTTCGGCTTTCGGAAATGTATACCTTGCCACAAGCCAGCATCTTGTTCAGTATCTCTGCTTTTTCCTCCTATTTCTACTTGCTTAAGGTCTGCCAAAATATAAAGGAGTAGATGAAGATAATAAAAAGAGATAAAAGGCAGACATTTAGCCACAGTTTAACTGAAAAGCGGGGACCCGCACTCAAGCATAAAACCAAATGTAAACTCAAATGAGAAACAGATCAAGCTTGAAACTTTAATACTACTTAAAACTGATTAATGGACAATAGATTTCCAAATTCGACAATATATATATATATATATAACAAACAAAGAGCATTAGCATCTGATACCCAACGTTTGCAATGAAAATACCTAAAGCCAAAGAAGCTGAAATCAAAATTCGATGTCCATAGGTTTTGGGTATCCATTATATTCCAATTTAACACCCAGCGCAGAACGGATAAACCTAAATTTGAGCCTCAAAGCTTCCATTATTTCTTCGACGGTTTCGTTTTCTGGATCCATGACAGGGTACTTTTGGATTAGTTCCTGCATCTGCTTGATATTCTTTTGAACCCGAGTGGAGAACCGGGTCGGATCGACTTGGATGGCGGAGTTCAACACGTCGACACAGCCTAAGTTGCACAGACATCGCAATTTCTAAAATTATAGGGTACCGGCAAAATTACCGTAAATATAAAATAAATTTTAATATATATATATATATATATAAAATAAAAAATTATTAAAATTTATAATACAATAAGGATTAAAATTATAATTGTATTAAATAATAATTATAATTATATTTATTTAAATTTATTTTTAATAATTTTTAAATTATTTTCTAACATTTAAATTAGAAGATTATTCAAATTAAATGGTTAAATTAAATAAAAATTTAACTATACATTCTAAATTAAGAAAAAATTAAGGATTAAAATAATAAAATTAAAAGATAAAATTCTAAATTAAGAAGAAATCAAAGAATTTAACTTTATATTTTTTTTAATAAAGTGTTAATAGAAAATGGGTAAAACTTTGATATAAAATTAATTTTACAAAAACATGTGTATTTACACTATAAAACTCAAATCCTAAATTCATAACCCTAAAAAACTAAATCTGGCACTCTAAACCATAAACTCTAAATTCTAAACCCTATAACCTAAACCTATAAGCCTTGAACTAAAATCCTAACCCCTAAAACTAAAAAGTATGTATAAACTAAAATTTAGACGACATGTGTATCAAAATTTTTTCTTAAAAAATACCATAATTAAATAAGTATCAAATACTATAATATTTTATTGGCCCCTCAATATCATAGCAATTCATTTTATTGGGCTCTAGCGCCATTTAATACAATAGATTAAACTTTTTCCCTGTTCATCCTCTTCACGCCTCCTCCTCTTCTTCTTCAACTCTGCTTCTCAGTTTTCACGTGAAATTTTTTTCTGAATATTTTTTCAGTTGGTTACTCCACCTTTGCCGGTGAGACTGCTGTCGGAATCATTGTCGAAGTGCGCGAGTCTCTCAACTGCAAAACAACTTCGGGGACGCGCATAAAGGTCACATACCGTCCCCGATCGTTTTCAGCCGTACCCCGTCCACGTGGAACGTCCCCGGTACGTCCCCGAGCCGTACCCGTCCCAGAAACGTTTCTGGTACTTGAAACGGCATGTGACTGCCGTACCCGTGCTTCCCAGCTTGTAGAAACCGAGCTCTTCACCTGTTTCGAAGCCCGTTTTAAGGCCCACTTCCCTTCCTTCTTCCTTGCCGGTGGCTATGCCGTGGTTGTAGCATTCTGTATAACCTTCTTGGTAATGGGTTTCAAGATTTAGCGATGAATCGAAAATATCTTCGGCAGAGTCCATGGAACCCGAACCCGAAATTTTCTTCCGCGTAACCATCAATTTGGGGCGGCTGCTTATTTTTATAGTGAGCGATTAAAAGTAAGTCAACGGGCTGCAAGCCTTACTTTGGCCCAATGGGGGACAATTACTTGTTTGGACTGAGCCCTTTAAATAAAACTAGAATTATGAAAAAAATACTATACATTTTATAAAAAAAATATAATAAAATTTATTTTTTTGAATCATAAAGAGATTAGCCCAGTCAAGATCTAGGCTTTACAATAAGACCGACCTAAAATATCCCTATCCAAAAGAGTATGTAATGCATACAGAGGTGAATCGTAGATGTTCATGGAAAAACAGAGGGTATCTGATAGCTTGGCAAGAGTGTCCGCAAGAAAAATTCCTTCGCGAGGCGTCCAAAGAAAATTGGTCATCCAAGCTCGTCGTCGGAGTAGATCGATTGCTCTCACTAAGGGCGCTTATCGAGTGAATCGATCGCGGGTTGATTAGTGTTCAATTTGTGTTTGTTAAAAAAATTTATTGTTCTGACTCGACTCGTTACTCATTAAGATCGATAACATTTTGCTCTGCTCATGATCGTTAAAAAAATTCGTTACTATTTAAACTCACCAAAGTTTTTACATTATTTTTTAAAATATATAGGTAGAATCTAGTGATACTATTAGAGCTTAATATAAACATAAAAATTCACAAAAACGTGGGGTCTGAGGAGATAAATAAACGAACTTGTCATGATCGAGTTAAAGATAAAGTCGATATTCAAGTGAGAGACTCTTTTTAATTTCTCAACAATCTTCGATGAATAACAATGAAGAGAATGCCTTAGAAATTTCGGGATTTTAACTTTCAATGTATTTTTTTATATGAGAAGTGGAAACGAAAATTTTCTCATTTTATACTTTTATATATAAAGTAATAATAAAATAAAGACTTTAATAGAAAAGAAAAGACTTGTTATTATAATTTAATTTTTTATTAATATAAATTAGTTTTTTAATTCTCGAAAAATATAAAGCATTTTGAAAATTTGAAACTAAATTTTATGGGTAAATTATCTAGTAATTCACTGAACTTCTCTATAGTTTTCAACTAGCATTTAAACTTCGACAAAAAATTATAAAAGAATTTAAAAAAGAACGAGCTGCTCACGATCTTATCGAGTCAAATTGGGCATTGTTCGACTTGACTCGCTAAGATCTCGAAGTCAAGTTAACTCGAGTCGAGCATTAACCGAGTTTTGACTGAGTCGAGATCGAGCTGTTTGCGAGCTGCTCAACTCAATAAGCACCCCTGGCTCTCACCAAAGGAGAAGGACTAGGGGCTGCATTGTGATCTTGTAGAAGCTTGATAGCCTGAGTACAATTGTATTGAACTATTATGGCTTCAAAGCCACGAGAACAGGCAACCTGGAGGCCATGATAGACTATCCAGAGCTCTGCTTGAAGACAGTCCACGAAACACTGAAATTATTTTTTAATTGAATGATTATTAGTTATGATAGTTTTCTAACTAAATTGGTTTCACCAAAACACTTAAAAATAATATATAATAAGAAATAATACGTCACCCTTTTCTTTTGAAATCATTTGTTGAATTCTTTTTATGTTGTTTTCAAATTAAATCGGTTTTATTGAGTTAAAGGATAATTAATTAAGACACTGACGGTAGAAATTTTTTGTTTCCACAACCGTATTAGTTTTAGGGTTTAGGGACTCAGTTTAAGGTGTAAGGTTTGGGATTTAAGTTTAATAGTTTAAAATTTAGTGATTGCGAATATTATTTAAGGTTTAGAGTTAAAATTTAGGGTTTATAGGTTAAAACCTAAATCATCAACATATTACCTTAAAACCTAAACCCTAAATCCTAACCCTAAATCCTAAATTCTAATTATTACCCCTAAATTCTAAATCCCTAAACCTTTAAACCATACCCTAAACTGAATCCCTAAACTCTAAAACTAAAGCGCTTGTAAAAACTAAAAGTTTTCACCGCATGTGTATAGGATATAAATCCTGAATTAAATCACACTAATTTTAATTATATTAAGTGGCGAATGAGCAGACATTTTACAAAAAAGTTGATTAAAAAGGGTAAATTATACTAATAGTCGTTAGTATATAAGTAAAATTGTGTTTTTATCACTAATGTTTGATTTGTTACATTATAGTCGTTCGGTCTTAACTTTTTGTTAAGAGTGTAACTAAATGGTGACGTAACACTTTAAAGGATAATTAATATATAATTTAACTATAGACAACACATCAATTTGATACTTTTACAGTTCTTAAAACTACAAATCTAAAAGAAAAAAAGGCATAAAGCCAAAAAAATGTCCCTGACGTTTGATTAAAAAGTTATTTGGGCTCATTTTCTTTTTTTGAACCAATTTAACCCCTAACATTTTATTTTGGGTCAAAAGAGCTCATCTGCGGATGAAAACTGTTAGTCAACTGACGATAAACAGCTTGAAATGACTTAACAATATGACACGTCAAAAGAAAAAAAATATTTTGTATTTTAAACAATTTTATAAAAATATTTTTTGGCTGATGTATCATTATGTAAAGTCAACATATTTGTTTATATGACACTGCTATTGCGCCGTGCACTGACATATAGGTTTGTCATGTCATTTTAAGTTGTTTATAGTCAGTTGACTAACAGTTTTTATCCGTAGAGGGGCTATTTTGACCCAAAATAAAACGTTGGGGTTAAATTGGTTCAAAAAAAATAAGGACCAAATTTACTATTCAATCAAACATTTAGGTCATTTTTTAGCATTATGCCAAAAAAATCTCTTAAAACTATCTGTTTAAACATTTTGACAAAAGTGATGATTTCACTAGGCCTACGTTGATTTTTAGCTTTTCCTTTTCTTTCTTTCTCACAAGTCACAACTATCTCCAAAAACTACCACTGTCCGACGTCAATTCAGATCAAATAATATATTATTCAATCAAACTTCTTTAACAACGAGCTCATTTTTTGTCGTTGGATTGACCTAGTTTCAGAGGACGTTTCTCATACAACAAGAATTCATTTTGATTTACTGACGGATAAATCTGTTAGTAAGACCGGTTAATACCGATGGAATGTATTAACCGTCTGTAAAAGTGGAAACTACTGACGAATATTTAAACTAGAATGTTACATACTGACGGAAAATAACTTGCCATCAGTTATATGACATTTTTGTAATGACAGCAGTAAATGTAACCTTTTTTATAGTGTCTCCTGGACCCTAGCAACAAGATCCGAGATTCGAGACTCTTTTTTTATATTTTTTTTATGCTTTGGTTGCTGCTGTTGTTGTTTTTTCTTTTGATTATGTTGTGATGTGAAATCGGATGGTAAAAACAATAGGTTGCGGGTTGCTCGGTGAGGTTTTGATGTAACGATAGAGGTTGGGATTGAATTGAGGAGTTCGTCTCTATAATGATTTATTAAAAGTTTTGTGAGTTGAGTTGAGTAGATTGAATTGAGGAGTTCATCTCTATAATGAATTTTAGTAGTACTCGATTCGAATTAGTCGATCAATGGATCGAATATCAGTGATTATACAAATAAAGACCGTAGGTATTGTGGTGTGGCTTGGTGAGAGAGTAGCTGGTAAGAGAGGAGAGTTAAGGTAACGTAGCCGAAACCTGGGAATTTGCTAGCAGTTTGTCTTTATTACCTTAGAAACCAAAAAATAGAGCTTGATCGTAGGCTCATGGGAACAATATCAAGAATTGATTCCCTCAAAGATGAGCAGAAGGCCATGGAGTCTCACTAGAGGAGAAAAGCAACGAGATTAAACAGTTACTAGATAATGACATGAATACAGGAAATGAAAACCCTCCGGTCATTGCTCTAACAGCAACTTTGAAGCAAAAGGAAGCTGAAATTGAGGAATCGAATCGCCGTCGAGCAAGAGTTCGGTCACCGAGTAATCTGCGAGTAGATATGACAGTTATGGGAAGTATGGAACGAAAGGGAAAGACGGTGTGCATCCAAGAGGAAGGTGGGTGAGTACATGATTCTTCATTCATGGGAGGCGACAATTTATCGAAAGGTCGGGAGGGAACTGAGACTTAATCCAGTTTTTCTCAAGAGCACGTAAAAAGATAAGGGTTTGAAGATGGAAGTGACAAAAGAGGCGGACAGCTGCAGAAACTTGAAAATTTGGGAGCAAATGCCAGAAATGAAGATTTAGAAGATGAGGGGAATTATAGAATAAATGGGGAAAAGAATTATGCAAATACGATCAATATGACTGATGATGCAGATGATGAACTAGAAACGAGCAGCAGCTTCAAAGACCAGCTTGGAAAACGTAAAGATCATGACCGAGAAAGTGAGATTCAAAACTTCAACGAGTTCATGATAGTGAGAAAGTGGAAACAGATGAGAATTCTAGGATTTCGAGATTACCGGGGAGAATCGGCCATTTGAGAAGATCAAAGGGGAAAAGATGGAGAATTCTTGCTAGGAATAGGCCCCTAAGGAGTAAAGTAAATTCTGGAATAAATGCACTTGAAAACAAGACAAGTAGAAGTTTGTTGAAGGAATATAGAAATGATGCAAGAAGCTGGGAAGATGGATCAGTTTCTGATGACAAACCAGGTTGGAGGAAGGAAATGGATGATATAAAAGCTAATTATTTCAAGCATCAGAACTCTGCAGATAATGAAGATGTGAAACACGGAAAAATGTGTGCCAAGACAAGCCATCAGGTGGAGGGAGAAAATGCAATGCAAGGAAACCATGATAACCCTCTGGCAGTGACAAAAGAAGACAGGTCTCAACGGAGAAGCCAATAATTATACGCAGGGCACCAATCAAGACAGAGTAGAAGAAGCTGACAAGATCAAACAGAATACAAACAACATGGATGTCGAGGAACCAGAGAAGAAATATGAAATTAATTCTGCCAGTGGCAATGAAACATAAGAAGATATAGATGTTGCATATGAACAAGAATCAGAGACTGAAGCGGAAATGGGTGACATCTCCAGCAACTTTATGTCTGAATCCGGTTGTGAAGTAGAGAATAGGAGGAAACAAATGAACCCGAGTTTTAATTAACGTACGTTTCTAAGTGTTCTGTCATAGTTGTGGAGTTTTTAAATAGCTGGACTGCACTTATGTAGTAATTGTCATAAAGTTTGGCAGTAAAATTATGTTTGGAATTAATGGAAGTATCAGTACATGTAGAAAGTTCAATTAAAAAAGTATAGTTCATTACTTCCCAAATCCAAAAAACAGATTCTGAATCCTCAAAACTGTTACTTCCCATTATCAACAGAACTGAACAACAAACCAGGCAGTGTGTTCACTGAAACTAACCTCCAATTTTGCTCATTCATCATTCTCTTGGGGAAACAGAAATGATGAACGGTAAAACAGAATACCTTGTCAACAAAAGCGAAAACAATATCCTAAGGTCATCAAAGTTCCAGGCACACATTATTACTGGGAATCATTAAAACACTAAAAGCTCCAACCTCATTTCTTTGCCGTTTCCACTGCATTCTAAAGCAAGAAAAAGAAGATAAAATGAGAGAAGCCATGATAGATACATTTCAAAAATGTGAAATCTAAGGAATTGTTTAGCACTCGTATTAGCTATCACTAGCTATATTCTCAATGAAATAGGATCACACGGTAGAGATCATCAACAAGTGGATGGGTGATGGAGAACACTACTGCACTTGTGCTCCAAAACCACTTGTGACTTTCAACCACAATCCGGTATTTACTGCATGTAAATAATATTCATACCATGTTATAATAATAGAATTTAACATTGACCAACAGAAACATCTCTAGCAAAATGGGACATGGGCCTAAACGAATAGAAAATCCACAACAAACATTGGCCGATGGCATTTTCTTGAAAATGAACTTCCAGTCTATAATCCATACCTACGTTACCCGGTAACCAAAACCATTCATTTTCAAACATGTGCCAAACAGATAGTTAGATACGTGTAAGAAAGTATGATCCTTCGGATATGAAAAAGGCAAAGGTGGAAAAATTGAGCATAATTGTCTTGGAGTCATACACCTTGAATCCAAGTAACATAACATTGACAATGCAGAAAATTGCTTACTCAATTCTAATGATAAGTAGAAGCTCAGAGTATATAAAAGTACCTCTTCCTTCTTGCCTTTGCCTCTGGTTAAGAACTTGTATCCGCCATAGAAAAGCAGACCCCAACCAGTTAAAGAGACTATAACAAACTGTACAATCATTCAAAAAAGTTAATACAATTCCCACATTCATGCCTTCTCTAAATTATCGACAATATCATTAAGTAGATTGAGAACAGTGCCAATGAACTTATACATGATAAAATAATAAGTAAAAAAACATCAGCCCAAACTCAACCAGATTTTAACTTGAATAAATGAAAGATGGCATTGACAATGGATAGGACGTATATTATAAATATAAATGAAAGTAAAAAAAATCCTAATTTCCTACTCCTAAAAATCTAAAATCTGGAAATAAGGTGAGAAATGATGACGAAAATTGAAATATAAAACATGAAAAAAAGCAAACTGACATGCTCTTCCTTCCATTTAGCTGGGTTCATTGGTTCTTGCCAACAATTAACTTTTGGGGGTCCATGGTGATCTGCAGAAAAATAAAATAGAGTAAAATCAAAAAAAAAAATATTCTGTAAAATCATGTTCTTAACTTCTAAGACCCTTCGCTTCCGACTATGATCAAATTCAAATGAAATTTAAATTGAAGTTAATCGGGAGATAAAATTTACAATTGAATAGAACATAAATTTAAAACGTAACAAAGTAAAAATGGGGTATACAACAAATACCTGCAGCGCCGGCGAGACCACGGCGAGGAATGAGAGAAGCGGCTTGAGAAGAAGCCGATGCACGAGATACAGTCGCTATTCTACGAGCTGCAATCGCCGCCAATGTAGCCATCGAGGTGGTTTCTTATTTTCTTCTGTGTCTAGGGGTAAATCACAAGAGAATGGGATGGTTTCTGTATAACCTAATAATACTAGGAAATAATTAAATTTATTAAAAATATATTAATTTGAAAAGTTAAAAATAAACTATTTTTAAATTAATTAAAATTAGGAAACAATGTTTTTCAGATTAGTGTTTTAATTAGCAATTATTTATTAGTATAAATGATTAAATAAATAAATAGTTAAGTAATTTATGTTAATTTTTTAGAAGGGTTAAAGAGTATAAATGGGAGCCTTTTTAAATTTTTAACAAGAATTTAAAACAAATGGATAGTGTTTAAGATGATATTAAAAAATTAATGTGTTGGTTACTAAAGAGTGTAAGGAGATATGATCCGTTTGGTTTTAGAGAATAAAGTCCGTTTTTATTTTTATTTTTTAAAAAAAAAAACAAAAAAAAAACGTGCTTAGTTGTAAAATTAGAAAATAAAAAAACAAGTGAAAATTTAAAAACATAAAACATGTATTCATTGTTTTTATTGAAAATGTTTTTTTTAATTTTAATTTCATTTTAACCCGAGTTTGAATCCTTCTAATGCAATTTTTAAAATTTTAGTTTATTTACTCATATTTTAGTTATTGTTATTATAATAATACTTTTCTAACTATATTTTATTTTAATTATTTTATAATTATTATTTCATTTTTATTTTCCAAATGCATTTTCACTATATTTATTTTTGAAAATAAGTTTCCATCCCTATTAACTAAGCATGTTTTTAATTTTTAAAAAACTAAAACTAAAAATTATTTTCTAGAAATGAATAGAAAACAAAAACAGATAATATTTTCTAAAAGTATAACAAAATAAGTTTTTTTTTAAAGTATTCGTAAAGAAAATAAAATACTTATATACTATAGTGATGCATCATGAATATTTTTAACCACTCAACCAGCGATTTGTATTGGCTCTATCAGTTTTAAATGTGTATTAAGTAATTCAAGTATCATCATGGTTAATTTTTAGTTTGTTTTAATTGTTTCGTTGTATTTCGATTTTTTTTGGTCAATAACGACTTGTATTGATGCGTACCAACCTATTGCAATTGGTACACGGTTTTAATGTTTAAATATATTTTTTCTTTTATCTTAGCCGTTTTTAGTTTTTACAAATAATTACATTTAAAATTAAAAATGTTGAACTTAAATAATAATTTTCATTTATATTTCAATATAGTTTTTTTTAACAAATCTTACTTAGGGGAGGAGGAAAAGGAAAATTACTCCTAATGAGTATAGAGCTCACAGTCTAAGAAAATGGGTCAACTGAGAGCTTTTAACTAATTACTCTAGATATTGTTGACGATATAAGCTGCCATAACCACTAAAAAATGAAGAAGAAGAAATAGAAAGGTTTATGTTGGACCCAAAGTGGAATTTGGAAAAGGAAAAGAAGAAAGAGAAAGTTCATGGGGACCTAAAGGAAAATTAACGGGCCACGTCAGCAGCTTTTAACGAAAGGTAATGGGAGGGACCAAAATGAAAGCGAAATAAAAGTTGGGTGATTTTAATAAAAAAATTAAAAATTTAGTAACCAAAATGAACGTTATCTAAAAATTCGATGGTCATTGGTGTACTTTACCCATTTATTTACCTGTATGTAATTGAGGTATATTTTATATTATATATAATACATGATAATTTCGGAATGGTACACCAAAACACACTATTACCGATATACACTAGTAAAAAAAGGCGTTACATTCACTAGTACAATATTTATTATTTATTTTTTTAATAGTTTAAAAGTGATTTGAATTCGTATCAATAGTAACTTATCTTGTTATATACACCTATTAATCTATTAGTTGGGTAGAGTCAATCCAACACTAACTTAGTTGAAAAATACTTTTATACCTTATATAAAATTTAAATAAAGAACTAAAAACCTCAAATAAGAAGTAAACACATGCTCGATAAAAAGATTAATAAACAAATATTTTATCCCTCCATTTATGTTCATTAATTGACTATTTTTAATATATATATATTAGATAAAAATATTTTCTTTTATTAACATTTTGCTTCATTTATAATACCGAAATTTAAATTTTTGACCTTATTTAACGAACAAGCGCATTGAATTGAATGTAAAAAAAATGAAAAAAGAGGGAAGGGAAATGAGAACGTCCTACCGGTGTCCCTTAGATTCCCCGAGGCAAATTTAATTATACAGGAAGGTTTCGGTTCTTTTATGGTCTACGTTAAAGTTGAAGATTCAGTGCTCTCCACTTTCTAGTAGGGAAGATTATTCGCAAAAGCGACCAACAAGTAGAAGAAAGGAAACGATGGAAGAAGAAGTTATTCTCATATCACCACCATCCTCGCCGGAGAAAGCTACGAAGTTGAGCAATATTACAAGTAAACAGGAGGCTGATGAACTGAATTGCAAGCCTCACATTTGTCTGAAAAAGGACACGGACATGGAGGATTGCATTATTCTTGATTCCACCATCTCTCTATCGTGGCCGAGAAGGGCAAGGTTTTCCTTTATTCCTTATGTTGTATGGACATGTCGTTCTTTACACTAAAAAGGGTTTGTTTTCTTTTCCTCCATTTCTCTTGTTATGTCTTCTTCTTCTCGATGTTGGATAGGTGGCTTGTAGAGATTATCCCCATGGAAGGCATCTCTGTGTTCGATTTCCCTTTGATAAAACCCCACATGAGACACATTGTGACCTGGTATGTATGAGCTGTAAAACAAAGTCTTTTATGTTATCTAGTTGTGGTCTGAACATTGGCATTTACTTTTTAGGATTGTAATAATAATTTTGGGTTTATTCCTATTGCAGTGTTACTGTTGTTATGTTTGTGATTCAGAGGCTCCATGTGAGTTTTGGGCAGCACATTGTCATGCCTCAGAGCATGATGAGTACTGGATGTCTCAAAGGAATTCGACGATACTGAAAGTTCAGTCTCAAATATCATGAGGAATCTCCTTCATTCTACTACTTTGTTTGTCTTTTTGGAAGTTAGAAATAGGCTTTGAATCTGTCATGAAAAGACTCCCTAAAGTCTGAACTTTTAACAGGGATGTAAAATTTAGGTATTTAACTGTTGATTGGTTTTAAAATGGTGATGAAGACAAAACAAAGAGTAGGGCTGTGTTGCAGGTTGCACAAGTCACATTTTATTAAATAGTTTGAGTTACCGCTCATTAACATTCTAAACCTCCACAAACTACATGCCAATCATTAGGCAATATCAGAACATGTTCTTTAATTTCATAACAAAGAATATTGTAATATTTTCAGACTGGAGCATAGATATAAAAACACACATCATCTTTTACCGAAAGCAAGAGAAAAGCTCATTTTATTTTTGCATTTGCAGAGAAAGAAAAAGCTCAACCGGTAACCTACACATATGAATTAAAAGCCAATGCAACCTTTCATATCCCATAACAATAGTTATGGTTTACGTCCTGAAACCCCCAAATCTCTACGTCTGAAACAGAAACAAAAACAAAAGGAAAGAAGAAGAAGAAGAAGAAGAAATGAATCACTCTTCCTCACCATCCCCTTCTGCAAAACTCAGAGCCTGACAAACAGAGTTCTCTGTTTCTTCCACCATAATAAAGTATGGTTTTTTCCTTCCCATCAATTCTGCCACTCTTTTGGCTGGCCCTGAATCCCGAGGACTTTCATCCGAAACTCTCACAGTCCTGATCTTTGGTAGAAGATCATTGATCTCATCGATTGACTGCAGAGATTCCTCCTGCGTTTCTCCCTTTAGAATGCTCACTTCACTTGGAATTTCCCACTTCTTCTTCACTCTGCTCGAATCGACTATCCGTTCATTCAAAACACGCCTCTTATCGTGCTTGTTGCTCTCCTGCTTTCGAGCCTCGTTCACCGCGAAACTCCCATTGCTCTGATTGGGAATCTGATTGTACCTGCTACTGACGACCCTCCCAGGTTTCAATGGTTTCTTTGCCGTTAATGGTTTTTCTCCATCTTTGAAGAGCCTTTTAGGCTGAATTGTAGAAAGAACGCCCTCTTCTTTCTTCACCGCCCTTTTAGCCCCCACCGTTGTTGCCGCCGGCTTAGGAGCAATGACCTTCGACACAGTTTTACGTGACTTCGGACTAAGACTCAAACTCTTGCCCCTCTCTCTTGTAGCCTTGCCTTCATCGATATCTTGAAGCTTAAAGAAACAAGATTTCCGGCGACTCTGTATTGACTGTACAGGAGTTGTGAATTCCTGCTTCATGAATTGCCTCGATTTTGAGGCGGAGAAAATCTCCGCCGGACCTAAACTAACCCCCCTTCGATTCAATTTTGGCTTAGCACTTGAAAACAGAGGATCTTCAATCTTTTTCACCGTCTCCAAATTCTTGATGCTCTGTTTTGGCTCCATGAATTTGGCAGGCACAACCCTTCCTCTCATCGCGATACTTCTTGCACTGTATTCGGCTTTTTCGAGTCGAAGAGCTTCGAGTTTCGATGACAAACGAGCCACCTCCTTCTCTATCTCTTCAATCTCCATATCGATCTTCTTCTCATCACGCTTCTTGTCTTCTTCCCCACTCTTCATTTTCACTGAAAATGGCTCTTTGGGGTTTCCGGTAACATTCTTGGAACAAGGCTTGACAAGAGACGCATTAGATTTGAAAGAAACTGGGGATTTTACCCAAACAGGACTCTGATTTTCTTTGCTCCCGTCAGATTCCAGTGACTGATTCACCGACCCAGAATCAAGATTACACCAAGAAACCTTGACGGCGTTTGCATCTTCAGACTCCCCATTGTCGAAAGCCGCGTTGTTCCAAACTTGAAGATCTGGAACATTAAACGAATCTGGGTATTGAAGAACACTCATCTTTGTACACTTCAAATCGAGGAGAAAGAAAAACGCAACAAAAAACTTGAATGTTGAAAGAAGGCGAAGAATTGAATGTAATTTTCGTACAGTGTTTTAAGGATTTTGGTTGAAGGGAAATGAAATATGCACTGAATTTGAAGGGGATTTAATTTCTTGGGAGATATATATGACCGTTGGGCAAAAGTAGACGTTGGTGTGTATTGTTGAATCTGAACCGTTAGATCAGGTACGCTCCTACAGACGCTCCCATTTGATTAAAGGTTATTTTATTTATATATAAAAGAAGATTTTACTGTGTAACTGTAATTAAATTCTTTTAGACGTTTCTTACGGTTGATTTTTTTGGGCATAATATCTAAATATGCCCCTAATGTTTTATATAAGTGTCACTTTGACCTTTTTAAAGCATTAGTTTTGAATGTTTTATTTTTCGAGTAAGATGACTCTTTGTTGGAAGAAAATTATCAGTTGACTAGGCGAACGAGTTCTCTTTATTAGACATAGACACTTTAAATGACATGATATGTCCCTAAAATTTCAGGGCACTTTCAATATAATTTTCAAACTTATAAAATTTGTAAAACGATAACTGAACTTTTAATTCATTTTTATCACAAGACTATCTTCAACCGCTATTAAAAAAGATGACGTGACACTTTAAAATATTTATTATGCATTTCTTTTGTTAGAAGAAACCCATTAGTTAACTAAGGTCAACGAATTTTTGCTGACTACACATAGACACTTTAGACTATAATGGTGACATGGCATGTACCTAAACTTTTAAGACACTTTTAATGTGGTCATCGAACTTTTAAAACTTACAATACAATCACTGAACTTTTATAAATTAGGGCCCGTTTGGTTCTAGAGAATGGAGTCCATTTTTATTTTTATTTTCTTGAAAAATAGAGAATGGTGAAAAAAACGTGTTTTTGTTGAAAAAATAAAAAAATAATTTTTATAAAATGAAATAAAAATAAGTGAAACTTTGAAAAAAAATAAAAAAAGATATTTTCGTTGTTTTCATTGAAAATGTTTTAGGAAAGTAGAAAATATGAAAATAAGAGTTTTTTTAATTTTTAACTTCATTTTAACCGGGTTCGAATCCTTCGACTATAATTTTTTAAAACTTTGGTTTATTTATTCTTATTTTATTTATTATTATTGTACTAATATTTTTTAACTATATTTTATTTTAATTATTTAATAACTAATTTTTTATTTCTATTTTAAAAATCTAAATACCAAACACATTTTCACTATTTTTATTTTTGAAAATAAGTTTTTATTCCTATTAACCAAGAATGTTTTCTAATTTTTAGAAAACTAAAACTAAAAATTATTTTCTAAAAATAAAAATAAAAAAATATTTTTTAACACTAAACGGACCCTTAGCTTCTGATTTCGGCCGATACTGATGGCCTTTATACCTTCTAATAAAACCTTTTTGTTTTTGTTTTAACTTTTTTTGAATAGTTAGAATATAATTATAAATAATATATTCAATAATTATGATATAATCAAATATTGTAATATAGAAATAAAACATTTTGAATATTGCATAAATAGAAATAAATATAATTATAATAATATATTAAAAAATATGATATAATCAAATATTGTAATATAGAAATAAATATAATAAAACCTTTTTGTTTTGTTTTGTTTTCATTTTATTTATGCAACGTGGATTGCATATGGCATAAATAGAACCCGTACTTGTACTATCTTACAGTAGCCAAGTACGTGGCAAAGGATTTGCTCGTCTCCATGCTTGCACACATTCACAGATTTCTCAGTTCCTAATGCCAGAACCTATGAGAAAACAAGTGGTTTTGGACCTTTGGATCACAGTTTTTGCTCGCCTCACGATCCAATAGGATCCTTAATCTCACGTTTACCCCTATTTATTTTACATGGACATTTAAGTCATCCGAGGCGGAGTCAAGATTGAACACTGACATGGGTTAAAAAATTAAATTTTAAAAATACAAGTGTTTATTAAGTATTTAAATTTAAAATTTATTGGATAAAGTTTAATTTATCTAATATTTAAATTTATATAGACCTAAATAGTTATTGAACAAAAAAGAATTTGAAGACACGTATCCTGATTAATCCGAACTGACCCGCGTCATACACCTAACTTTGGTGAGTGAGTCTCCTAACGAAATTTTTTTACATACATAAGACATCAAACTCGAGACTTGCTTAAACAATACCAAATTGCTTATCATAATAGCTCATTATTCTTTAGTCCAAGATCTACTTGATTATATATTTAATAAAATATTATATTTTTTAATATAAATATTTATTATTTACATGGGCCAAACTGTTTTTAGACAAATATTAACCAAATATTTAAATTTTACAACAGGGCAGGCCCAATGGAGCTCCGCCCCTGAGTGTGTCCAACCCACCAAAACCGTTTCCCCCTACTCAAAACCAGGAGCCACAGCAATAGCCTGTGGTTTCTAATTTCCCTGTCCTATATATACATGAAGCCCCATTATCAAAACATCAAAATCCCGATCTTCTATTTCAAGATTTTACAATCGAAGAGTATTTGTTGAAGGAATCAAAAGGGTAATTGCAAGATGAGTTCAAGTAGCAGAGCGTGGGTGGTTTCAGCCAGTATTGGAGCTGTGGAAGTGCTGAAAGACCAGGGTATCTGCAGATGGAACCATACTGTAATATCAGCCGTGCAGCATGCCAAGAACCATGTGAGGTCTGCTTCGCGGGCCAAGAGTCTCTCTTTTCAATCCTCGGCTGCGATTTCAATGGGACTGAGCAAGGAAGACAGATCTAAACAATCGGAGGAGACATTGAGGAAGGTCATGTACTTGAGCTGTTGGGGTCCTAACTGAGCCTTTAAAACTCTCATCAATTCTGTAAAAGAAACATACTTTGGGTGAATCGTTAACTCACGAGTGCAAGCTTTGGTCATTTCAAACAAGATTTTGAGCTGAATGAACAAACCCACAGGAGCATGAATGGTTGGCTGGTGGGTGGGTTCTTGCTTGTATAATGCAGTATATAGTTTACAAGATGATGTAGGAGAGGAGCTCTCTGTCATCGTGCAACTAATGGAAAAGAATGTCCAGATAAATAAAAGACATCTCGCAGATTAGATATTAAAAAAATGTTGAAATTTAATATATGTTTTGTCGATTTTAAAGCAACAGATAAAATCGAATCGAGAAGATGGAAGAGGTGAAAAAAGAAATCTTTTCCTAAAGATTAGGAGTGGGCAATAGAGTTTGATTAATTTTTTTGGGTTAATTGAGTATATGAGTTGTTTATTTTATGATCTAAATTTAAAATATTTTTTAGTTGAGGTTATAAAATTCATGTTGAATTATTTGATCTTTTTGTAATTATTATAATAATATTGTATAAATTAATTCCAATTAAAACGTACAATTTTTATTAATATTTTTATGAAGTATAAATGTGTTAAAGAATTGATTAAAAGGAAATATTTAAAAAATATAAAAATATCAAAATGAATAAAATATAAAATTAAATTTTAAAAAAATATTCTTAAAACTACAAAGTGGTTAAGCAATTAGTGTCGGAGGTTTGGATGATACTCCTAACTTGATGGAAATTATTAAGGAAAACCACTGCCATTTTCACTTACATAATCATGATTTGAATATAATCCTTAATCCCATTTCCCCCGATATAATTCATGTCATTTAGGAGCATGTATAATCATGATTTGAATATAATCCTTAATCCCATTTCCCTCGATATAATTCATGTCATTTAGGAGCGTGTATAATTAACCGTAACCGTGAATCGTAACCGTTAACTGTTATAAATTTTGAAAAATAGTTAACCGTTATTAAATATATATATATATATATATATATTAAAAATAAAATATCTTCAACTAAAAGTTCAGCTCACACACCCCATTTTCTAATTTCTAAACCCTATTTTTTTAATATAATTCATAATTATTTTTATTTTTGATTTGTTTGTATTACATTATATATCTTGTACTTACTTGATTCATATTTTTCAATATAGGAAGGATTTAACACTTAATCAACAAACAATTGTGATTGATGAGCCATATTTCATTTAGAAAAAAGTTGGCGAAGATCTTGAGTGATTTGGTCATAGAGTTAACTTTTGTGGCTTGTGATACTAACTCATGGAAGTTTCATTTATCTCATGTTTGTTTTATGTTAATTAGATTTTTTTAAACTTTGATGGTGTATTGCTATGTGTTGAACACTGCTAAAACTTAAAATTTTAAACTAAGTATGGAATTTATGTATTTTGTGTTGCGCTAAAACTTTGTAGTATGTATGTACTTTTTTAATTAAGTATGGACTTAGTATTTGATATAATATTTATTGAAAATATAGTTTCATTATTTTCAAAAGAAGTAGTGAACATGTGAAAAAAATTGTAATAGGTTACAAGTTAACATGTAACTGAACTGTCGATTAATCATATCTTAACGGTTAGCTGTTAACGATTAACCGATTCTTAATAGTTAAATTACGACATCATTAACGTTATATTTCCTTCCTATTTTGGTCACCGAACTATTTTTTTTTGGCAAAAACATCATTAACGTTATGTTTCCTTCCTATTTTGGCCACCAAACTATTTTTTTGGCAAAAACATCACTAACGTTATGTTTCCTTCCTATTTTGGTCACCGGCTGTTAAAAACTTAACAGTTTTGTTGACGTGAAATTTTATTTTATTTGTTTCAATTTTCCATGTCATTTATTCTCTCTCCTCGTAAGCAATATATGTTATTTTATAAAAAATTTAATCAAACTAGCAAGATGGTGACACGTGTCACTGCCTATTAGTGGAATAAAAGGAATGAAAAATCAAGCCCTTAGGCAGCCAGAGAGATGGAGACACGTGTAATTGCCTAATAGGATGGTGACACGTGTAACTTTCTATTAGTCGAATCTCTCTGGCTGCATAAGGGGCTTAATTTTTCATTCCTTTTATTCCACTAATAGGCAGTGACACGTGTCACCATCCTATTAGTTTGAATAAAAATATTATAAAATAACATATATTGCTTACGAGTAGAGAGAAGAAATGACATGAAAAATTAAAAAAATAAAATAAAATTTCACGTCAGCAAAACCGTTAAGTTTTTAACAAATGGTGACCAAAATAGAAAGGAAACATAACGTTAGTGATGTTTTTGTCAAAAAAATAATTCGGTGACAAAACAATAAATAAATCATAGTTCAGTGACTACTGATATAATTTACCTTTAATTAAATTTTAACCCTATAATAATTAACCGACCGTTTAAATTAAAGGTACGGTTAACCGACTATGAACACCTCTAATATCATTTAGAGATTATTTATGGATATTTAAGTCATAGTATACGTTCAAAACCAGTATAGTTCCAAACCACCCACCAAGAAACAAAGAACCACTGGCTGTTTCCACCCACTCAAAACCACGAGCCACACTGCAATAGCCACTGGTTTCTTTCCCCTATCCTATATATACAAGAAGCTCCACCGCTTACCCCATCAACTAAAAAACATAAAAATCCCGTGTATCTTTCTAATACGATATTCTCCAATTTCCCAAGTATGAGTTCAACTAGCAGAGCGTGGATCGTTGCAGCTAGTATCGGAGCCGTGGAAGCACTGAAAGACCAAGGTATCTGCAGATGGAACTATACTGCCAGCTCAGCCATCCACCATGCCAAGACCCATCTCAGGTCTGCTTCTCAGGCCAAGACCCTCTCTTCCCAATCCTCAGCTGCAATCTCAAAGGGACTGAGCAGGGAAGACAAGTCTAAACAATCAGAAGAGTCTTTGCGGAAAGTCATGTACTTAAGCTGTTGGGGTCCCAATCCTTCAGAACAAAGGTTTGAGGATTGAACGGACAAACGCACTGGAGCATGGTTTGAGCTCTCCATTGGTTGGTCTTGTCCGTATGATTGTATATAGCATACAAAAAGATGTAGGAGATGAATATTTCTCTAATGAAAAAGAATATTGAGAATTGCTTGCTTCTTGTATCTGATTCAATTTTCTTTAAAACGTTTTCTTCATTTCTGAGACAAATAGAAGAAAAAAAAAAATTTTTGCCCCTAGATCAATTGAAAAGCAGAAGACAGGGGAAAGGAACAACAGGCTGTTGGCTCATGTCCTGCTCATGGTTTTTCGACAATGGTTTTCTTTTGGTAGGTGGATAGATTGGATGCACCTGGAGTGAAAAGGCGTAAATGCCCATGCAAACTCACATGATACAACAAATAGAGGAGGGCATTCAGTGACATTTTGAATAATATTCAATGGTGAGATGATTAAAAAATGGGCAGCGTGGCACATGGTATTTTCTTATACTAATAATTATAAGTAAGGGTGGAGAATGGGAGGACGATCCAAACCACTTGGATTCTCAAATTTTGGAGGAATGCACTCACGTTTTTGGCAAATGAGCAAAGTCTCCGCCACGTGCTGAGTTCGTAATTAAATACCAACATTCTTTTTTTTTTTAAATTACAAGTTTAAATTATATTTTTCTACAATTAGTGCTTAAAGTATTTTTTTGGCTACAATATGTGTTTAAAATTCTATTTTTGGTTTGTTTTAAAGTCAATCGAGGTACATACTTTAGCACATATTTCAGTCAAAAATAGAATTTTAAGCACCAATTTCAGTCAAAAATAAAATTTTAAGCACCTATTAAAAAAGGAAATAGTTTGGACACTTATTTTGTAGTTAAGTTTTTTTTTTAACCTTACAAGAAGCATCCAAACAAAGGTGAGCTTGATATTTAATTTTGAGGGTTAAACCAGATATTATTTTTTAGTATATCTTAAATATCTAATACAAAATTTTGAAGGTATTTTTTATTGTTTTATTTATATATAAATAAATATTAATAAAAATTTAAAAAATAGTTTAAAATATTTAAATATTTAAAGGAGTTCAATGAGATTTGTTGATGCTAATTTTGGGCGACATTAAAAAAAACAGTGACCGACGGTAGGTGTGGGGTTGACGATGTGTGGTTAACTCGTCGGGAGACGAGCCGAGAGCCACAAAGGACCATGGTTGGTCGTTCATGTAACACCCTCGACCCAGACGTCACATTTGGGCCTCAAGCTCAACCGGTAATCATAAAAGTCTAACCTAGTTTAGCCCAATCCATAATCAATTTCCAAATACATTTGATTTTGCATTTAATAAAACATAGATAAATATTTGAAAACATTTATAAGGGAGCTCCTTTTAAATTACATTTTAAAAGCATTCGACTCAAACCTTTTAAATCCAAATTTCAAAAATATATGATAGGGTCCTACGAATATATAACCCAAAGACCTAGGTATTGTACTATGGTAAGATGAGGCGCCGGAATCCTTCACTCATGGTGCTCCTCCAAGCAACGTGCCAAACCTACTAACCTGCGAATGGAAATAACGATTCTGAATGCTGAGTTAACAAAGCTCAATTAATACACTTTCACCCAACTATGCTTCATGCAAATCATAAACATGAGCATGTAACTAGAAATGATGACATGGTACAAACGTCAACATACAACGCTACCTATAGCCGTCTAAACACATAACAATCAACAATCAAATGATGCATCAAATCTCACATAGCAACCATAAGCATCATTCCATAAACCTTGAGTGAGGCCCGGTGTCACACAGCCCCGAGAACATACACACTATCTCTAGGTGAGACCCAGTGCCACATAGCCTCGGGAACGTACACATACAATCGGCATATCTCCTCGAGTGTCTTCGAATGAGGCCCAGTGTCACACAGCCTCGAGAAAGTACATTCGATGTCTCATCTCTTGGTGTTGCAACACATTCTCCGGGTACTAAGCTATTATACGTTATTCTTATCCATGAGGGTTAAACCTCAGTTTTTCAGTTTTACAACTCATTTTAGGCCATTAGGGGTCTATTAGATCGAACGGTATAATTTTTCAGCCCTCTAGGCGAAAGTCACACATTTTGGGCAAATTGCCCAGTGAGTATCGATACCCACATTTTCGTATAGATACCCCATCTTGGTATCGATACCCCAATCTTGGTATCTATACCATCCTATTAGGCAGTTACACGTGTCACCATCTCTCTAGCTGCCTAAGGGGCTTAATTTTTCATTCCTTTTATTCCACTAATAGGCAGTGACACGTGTCACCATCCTATTAGTTTGAATAAAAATATTATAAAATAACATATATTGCTTACGAGGAGAGAGAAGAAATGACATGAAAAATAAAAAAAAACAAAATAAAATTCCACGTCAGCAAAACCGTTAAGTTTTTAACAAACGGTGACCAAAATAGGAAGGAAACATAACGTTAGTGATGTTTTTGTCAAAAAAAATAGTTCGGTGACAAAACAAGAAAGAAACTATAGTTCGGTGACTACTAATGTAATTTACCCTTAATTAAATTTTAACCCCTATAATATTTAAACGACCGTTTAAATTAAAGATATGGTTAACCGACTATGAACACCTCTAATATCATTTAGTGATTATTTATGTATATTTAAGTCATAGTATACGTCCAAACCATCCACCAAGAAACAGAGAACCACTGGCTGTTTCCACCCACTCAAAACCACGAGCCACACCGCAACGGCCACTGGTTTCTTTCCCCTATCCTATATATACAAGAAGCTCCACCGCTTACCCCATCAACTAAAAAACATAAAAATCCCGTGTATCTTTCTAATACGATATTCTCCAATTTCCCAAGTATGAGTTCAACTAGCAGAGCGTGGATCGTTGCAGCTAGTATCGGAGCCGTGGAAGCACTGAAAGACCAAGGTATCTGCAGATGGAACTATACTGCCAGCTCAGCCATCCACCATGCCAAGACCCATCTCAGGTCTGCTTCTCAGGCCAAGACCCTCTCTTCCCAATCCTCAGCTGCAATCTCAAAGGGACTGAGCAGGGAAGACAAGTCTAAACAATCAGAAGAGTCTTTGCGGAAAGTCATGTACTTAAGCTGTTGGGGTCCAAATTGAGCCATAATCAGTTCAAGTTTTGGTCCTTCAGAACAAAGGTTTGAGGATTGAACGGACAAACGCACTGGAGCATGGTTTGAGCTCTCCATTGGTTGGTCTTGTCCGTATGATTGTATATAGTATACAAAAAGATGTAGGAGATGAATATTTCTCTAATGAAAAAGAATATTGAGAATTGCTTGCTTCTTATATCTGATTCAATTTTCTTTCAAACGTTTTCTTCATTTCTGAGACAAATAGAAGAAAAAAAAGTTTTTTTTTTGCCCCTAGATCAATTGAAAAGCAGAAGACAGGGGAAAGGAACAACAGGCTGTTGGCTCATGTCCTGCTCATGGTTTTTCGACAATGGTTTTCTTTTGGTAGGTGGATAGATTGGATGCACCTGGAATGAAAAGACGTAAATGCCCATGCAAACTCACATGATACAACAAATAGAGGAGGGCATTCAGTGACATTTTGAATAATATTCAATGGTGAGATGATTAAAAAATGGGCAGCGTGGCACATGGTATTTTCTTATACTAATAATTATGATTAAGGGTGGAGAATGGGAGGACGATCCAAACCACTTGGATTCTCAAATTTTGGAGGAATGCACTCACGTTTTTGGCAAAGGAGCAAAGTCTCCGCCACGTGCTGAGTTCGTAATTAAATACCAACATTCTTTTTTAATTTTAAATTATAAAATAAATGTTTAAATTATATTTTTTTTACAATTAGTGCTTAAAGTTTTTTTTAGCTAAAATATGTGTTTAAAATTTTATTTTTGGTTTGTTTTAAAGTCAATTGTGGTACATACTTTAGCACATATTTCAGTTAAAAATAGAATTTTAAGCACCTATTTCAGCTAAAAATAAAATTTTAAGCACCTATTAAAAAAAATAGTTTAGACACTTATTTTGTAGTTAAAGTTTTTTTTAACCTTACAAGAACCATCCAAACAAAGGTGAGCTTGATATTTAATTTTGAGGGTTAAACTAGAGATTATTTTTTAGTAGATCTTAAATATCTAATACAAAATTTTGAAGGTAATTTTTTATTGTTTTATTTATATATAAATAAATATTAATAAAAATTTAAAAAATAATTTAAAATATTTAAATATTTAAAGGAGTTCAATGAGATTTGTTGATGCTAATTTTGGGCGACATCAAACAAAACAGTGGCCGACGGTAGGTGTGGGGTCGACGATGTGTGGTTCACTCGTCAGGAGATGAGCCAATAGCCACAAAGGACCATGGTTGGTCGTTTATGTAACACCCTCGACCCGGATGTCACATTTGTGCCTCAAGCTCAACCCGTAATCATAAAAGTCTAACCTAGTTTAGCCCAATCCATAATCAATTTCCAAATACATTTGATTTTGCATTCAATAAAATATAGATAAATATTTGAAAACATTTATAAGGGAGCTCTTTTAAATTACATTTTAAAAGCATTCGACTCAAACCTTTTAAATCCAAATACAAATTACAAAAATATATGATAGGGTCCTACGAATACATAACCCAAAGACCTAGGTATTGTACTATGGTAAGATGGGGCGCTGGAATTCTTCACTAATTGTGCTCCTCCAAGCAACGTGCCAAACCTACTAACCTGCGAACGGAAATAACGATTCCGAACGCTGAGTTAACAAAGATCAATTAATACACTTTCACTAAAATATGCTTTATGCAAATCATAAACATGAGCACGTAACTAGAAATGATGACATGGTACAAACGTCAACATACAACGCTACCTATAGCCGCCTAAACACATAACAATCAACAATCAAAAGGATGCATCAAATCTCACATAGCAACCATAAGCATCATTCCATAAATCTTGAGTGAGGTCCGGTGTCACACAGCCCCGGGAACATACACACATTCTCTAGGTGAGACCTAGTACCACATAGCCTCGGGAACGTACACATACAATCGGCATATCTCCTCGAGTGTCTTCAAATGAGGCCCAGTGTCACGCAGCCTCGAGAAAGTACATTCGATGTCTCATCTCTTGGTGTTGCAACACATTCTCCGGGTATCCAGATCTCATCAATCGAAGGTGACTTAACCGCACAAGGTGTCCATTTCAACACACGTTATAGACATGACTACCACACATGTGACCTTACTTGGCACGCAATATCACACAATCCATCAAGGATCTCTAGTGTTACTATTATAAACAACTCAACAAAGTTTACCAAGTTATTACACATTATACTCATATAATAGAGTTTATTCTCGGTTCATCAGTTTTATCATTCATTTTACCATATTAGAAGCTCAACGGGCCATAGTCCTCAAATTATAAGCCATTCGAACTTAAAACTTATATTTTTTGGGCAGATCAGCCAAGCAGCACCGATACCCTATCATGCGTATTGGTACGGCTATTAAATCAGCTGATACCCAAAATGGCTACTGGAATTCTATTAAGTCCTCGCTTATCGGTACCTGCCCCAAGCATACCGATATGCGTGCTTCACAGAAAAAATGTTAACCAATAACCTTGTACCTGTACACGGCCCATGCATACCAATACTCCTTCAGTACCGATACGGCCCTAAACGTACCGGTACGAAACTTTGCTATTAGAATTTCATCCAAACAAGGGGTATCGATACGGCTCGAGCTCGTACCGATACGCCCTTCCATTATTGCTTGCGTTCATCATTTAAAACATTGGGTACCGATACGGGTTCATCCTGTACCAATACTCGAGCGCCGAATTCGAATTCTCAAGCTTGAAAATTATTTCTAACTCTCCCAAACCTTTATGGAAATACCTCAAATCGAATCTACAAGTTGTGGAAGGTAGTTTAAGTGGTTTCCTACCATTTTTAAGAGTTATTAACATCAAATCCGAATTTTACCATTAAAGGGTCTCTAAACACCCAAACAACCAAAATATCAAATCAAACAATAACGCCATCAAATTTATAATGCCCATGAAGGCAAAGGAGTTAGCAATGTACTAACCTTTAACAAGGATTCTTGAAATCAAGCTTCCCCACAACTTTCCTCGAGCTTCCTCCTTGCTCCAAGCTTGGAAATGTTCTTTAACCACTCTCACTTGCCCATAGAACATGAAAATCAGACCAAAACTTAGACTAATTATATATAAGGGTTTAACACGAAATTTCAACCTTTAGCTCAAAGGAAAACTCTAAAAGTTTAATTTTCTCAATAACCCATAAATCGACATATTACCTTTTTAAGAGATGTTAAGTTTTTCTTGAAGCTCTTTGAACGGTGATCAACTTCTTCTTCAGCCATGAATCACGAAATGAAATTTTGGAAGGTAAATATTTAATCTTTAACCTTTGCTCATGGCTTTCATGGAGAAAATGATAGGGAAGAAAGAGAAGAAGAAAAAGGTGAGTGGGGTGATCTCATCAAAAAGGGTGTTTGCCCCCTTATAACCTCACAACCCAAAACTCATCCAATTAAGCCCACACATGGCCCAATGGTCCAATTATCCAAGCCAACACGAAAGTCTATAACCTGAGTCAACACCAACTTGTCTACTCGAACATTCGAGTCGTTACAGTTCAAGTAGGCGGTTCACCCCTGGTTGATTTGGGACCGAGAGCTACTGTCGGCATTTAGTCGGTAGCCGAAACCATTTGAGAGAGGAGAGAAAAATATGTGCTATCATAGCCTTTGTAAAAAATTAAGAGAAGCGGAGGTCGTAAAGTCGTTCCCTTTATCTTCGATCTTAAAGATATTTATATCCCCTTAAAACTATAGATGGAATAATGATTGACGAGACCGTGTCAGGTCTAGTGATGGTTAGTGACGGGCTGATAGGTGGTAGCTCTGCTTGTCAGGTCGCGAGCTCAGTTGAATTTGATAACCGTCTTGTCATGGCGTGATGGTCGAGCCTAGCGGTCTCTGAAAAGTGATGGGTCCGAAAATATAAGAGATGTTCGGAGGGGGAGCACCGAACTTTGTAGTGCCTGGAGTGTATTGCGAAGACGACGGTTGATGGTTCACTCGTTCTGATGTGGGCGGAGAACTACAGTAATTTCCAAAGATATTTGGCTATGGAGGCCATTTAAATATTTGAAGAGACAAATTATATTTTTTAAAATTAAAAAAGGATCACATAGAAAATGTTTAAAATTTGGGACCGTGTCCCATCGATCCCCACCATGTTTCGCCTTTTATCCAAAAACATGATACTACATTGGGGGGATAAATTGTCTTTATATTGAAATTGATATATACTTACAATATATTTAAATTAAATAAATAAAGATTAAGGATTAAATCGTCTGATAAAAACCTAAATGTAATTAAACTCTAATTTTACCAAAACTTGGTTTGTGTAATTATTGAACTTGTAGGATCTAAGATGTATATAAACCCAAAATTTGGAGAAGGGGTGTAGCTCCATCCTGCTAACATCGGAACACGTTTCTGTATTCTCCGATTCAAGATGCAGTAAGATCGGGAGACAACTAATAATTCAACCAAGTAAAATTGAGTGAAAAAATAAATCAAATTGAAAAGAGGGACATCGATTTCAGGAGAAAGTAAGACCAAGGAATGAGAAACAAGCAATTATCAAGATTCTTTTTCATTAAATGATGATAAAGATTAATTCATCTGGTACATCATCTTGTATGCTATATACATCATACAAGCAAGAACCCACCCATGAAAAGCCCAGCCATGGCTCGATGTATTTGTTGGTTCAGTCCTCAAAACCTTGTTTGAAATGGACTCCATGGGTCAATAATTCACCAAAAAGGATGTTTCTTGTAAGAGAAATGATTCAGCTGGGACCCCAACAGCTCAAGTACATCACTTTTCTCAACTACTCTTCTGACTGTCTGGACTTGTCATCCCCGATCAGCCCCTTTGGAATTGCAGCTGAGGACTGAGAAGAGAGGCTCTTGGTCTGTGAAACCGACCGCACACGGTTCTTGGCATGCTGTAAGGCATACCTTGCAACATGCAGATACCTTGATCTTTCAGAGCCTCCACAGCTCCAACACTGGCTGCCACAACCCACGCTCTGCTAGTTGAACTCATTTTGCAAATACACTCTGATTCTTGAGTCTTGAAGGAATAGAATAACCTTCTTCATTATTTATACAGGATGATAGAGAAGTACATTTTTGTGTTCTATATACAATCATTGGGACACGACCAACCCATGGAAAGCTCAAACCATGCTCCTGTGTGTTAGTCCGTTCAGTCCTCATGACCAAAACTTGAACTGACCAGCCAATGATTCACCCAAAGAATTATGGCTCAGTTGGGACCCCAACAACTCAGGTACATGACTGTCCGCAAAGACTCTTCTGATTGTTTAGACTTGTCTTCCCTGCTCAGTCCCTTTGAAATTGCAGCTGAGGATTGAGAAGGGAGGCTCCTGGCCTGGGAAGCAGACCTGAGATGGGTCTTGGCATGCTGGACGGCCGACCTTACAGTATGGTTCCATCTGCAGATACCTTGGTCTTTCAGTGCTTCCACGGCTCCAATACTGGCTGCAACCACCCACGCTCTGCTAATTGAACTCATCTTGCAAAATACTCCTTGAATTAGTATGTAAGAGAGATGCACTGTGATTTTATGGTTTCGCTGAGTAAAGGGGATTCTTATATTTATAGGATATGGAATAGAAAGCCAAAATGATAGGGGAAAAGGAACAACAGGCAGGCTGTTAGCTCCTGCTCATGGTTTTTCGACAATGGTTTTCTTTTGGTATGAGGATAGATTGGATGCACCTGGGGTAATAAGACTAAAATGCCCATGTGAAATCACATGATGACAACAAATAGGGGACGACATTAAATGGTGGGAGGATTAAAAAAATGGGCAGCGGGCACATGGTTTTTTCTTATAATACGAATAGATAGTTATGAGCAAGGCTGGATAATGGGAGAACGATCCAAGCCACTTGGATTCGAAAAGTTTGGAGGAATGCACTCGCGTGTTGGCTAATGAGCAATCTCTTTGCACGTGCTGAGTTCGTAATTAAATATTAGCCGTCTCTTTTTTATTATGTAGAAAATAATTATACTTTTTGCAAAAATATTAAATTTAAACTAGTACAAAAATAAAATGATATAAGTATTTTTAACCACCCAATTAATTTATATATCTCATTGTTACATGTTTTTATATTAAAAGTCGTCGTGTCTTTTCAACTATTTTACTTTTTTTTTCCATATTTAGGACTAAAATAAAAGAAAAGAAAAGAAAATAAAAAAACTAAAGCATACTTTTCAAAAATTGTTAAACTCATCGTTTAGCTTAAAAGAATCATTTTTGAAAATTATTTTATTTTGGCTTAAATGAAAAATAGGTGCTCACAGTATATATTTTTTGAACTTTAGGTGTTTAAAGTATTTTTTGTAAAAATAAGTACTCAAAGTTTCAAAAATTATAATTTTAGGTGCCTGAAGTTTTAACATTTAAAATTTTAGGTGTCTGACCGTTAAAGGGTGTTAAAAATTGTTAACTAATCAATGCTAGACACATGACATATTTAATTTACTTTTTTCAAAATTGAAAAAAAAAACTTTCAAGTTTTCATAAAATCCCAAAATTTTGAGAAATTTACAAAACAGTCCCAAAATCCCTAAAATTACCCAAGCTCCCAAATTCCCGCCGATCGCCACCCCTGAGCACACCCCTTTGATCTTCAAATTAAGGCGGTCATTTTTCTCAACACGACGTTGTCAAAAACAACGAACGACGTGCAGCCGAAAGTCGAACGACGTGCAGTCGAACGCAAAATTGACGTTCGGCTGGCACACTATTTTGCGTTTCTGATGATGCCGTGTTGGGAAAAATAATTGTCTTAATCTGGCGATTAAAGAGGTGTACTCAGAGGCGACGATAGACGGCGAAAGCAGTGAATATTTGATGTTTTGATTTGGGTAGTTTTAGGGATATGGGGTATGTTTTGTAAAATTTTCAAATTTTTAAGATTTTATAAAAAAATTTAAAATTTTGAGTGTTTTTTTAAAAAAAAATCAAATTAGTGCCACATGTCAAGCGTTGATACAAAAATATTTTAAAAATTTTAGACACTTACTTTTACAAAAAAAATATTTTAAGCACTTAAAGTTAAAAAACATACTTTTTGAGTACTTATTTTTTATTTAAGCCTTTTATATTCTTTCTTGTTAGTCTCTTAATACAAAAATAAAGCGTTTAAAGTTTTAACACTTGAAGGACAAATTCCGAAAATATATGTTTTAGTCTTATTTTTTTTAGTCTCTGAATGTAAAAAAAAAATCATCAAAAAGATAATGACGACTTTTCAACGTCGCAGAGAACACATAATGATGATCATGGTTACTGTAAAATGTAATCCAAATTTCTAACTAAATCTTGAACCAACCCATCTTCCTATTTCTTTTTTCTGATAAGATTATTAACTTTACCCAAAATTGTCTTAGTTTTGAAATTGAAATAGATGAGAATAATATATCTAATTTTAAAACTTCAAAGAGCTAAAGATATTTAATCTCTAATTTTACCACAATTTAGATCGAGTAACTATGAAACTTGTAGGTACCTTAGATATACATAAACCCAAATTTTTGAAAGGACCATGGTGAAATGTTTATAGACGGTTAATCGTATTGAATCAATATAAATATGGTAATTGACATTTTTAATAAATCGTAATCGTCTGAAAGACTAATAATTCAACCAAATACATTTAAATTAAAGGATAGAAACTCCTGATTTGTGAAGTTGGTTCAATTCCGTTATCTCCAAGGACTAAAATCGTAAAAGAAAGAAAGTTGCAGACTTGAAAGAGTGACACTGATTTTATGAGAAAGTAGCAGCAAGCCTTTTTCATTAAGTAAATCATGGTAGAGATTAATTCCTCTCCTACATCATCTTGTAAGCTAAGCTATGTACATCATACAGGCAAGATAACCCAGACATGCCTCTCACTGTATTTGTTGGCTGGCTCGGTCCTCAAATCAAAACCTTGTTTGAAATGACCAAAGCTTGAACTCCATGGGTCAATAATTCAGCAAAAAGGATGTTTCTTGATTCAGTTGGGACCCCAACAGCTCAAGTACATCACTTTCCTCAACGACTCTTCTGACTGCCTGGACTTGTCATCACCGATCAGCCCCCTTGAAACTGCAGCTGAGGACTGAGAAGAGAGGCTCTTGGCCTGTGAAACTGACCGCATATGGTTCTTGGCATGCTGGACGCCCGACCTTACGACATAGTTCCATCTGCAGATACCTTGGTCTTTCAGAGCCTCCACAGCTCCAACACTGGCTGCCACAACCCACGCTCTGCTAGTTGAACTCATCTTGCACATAAACTCTGGTTCTTGAATCTTGAAGTAAAAGAATAAGCTTTTATAAGAAAGAAACACTGAATGTTTATGGCTTTGTTGATTTGGTAAGTAAGGGGATGCTTCTATATATAGGATAGGGTATAAAGAGAGAGAACCAATAATCAGGAGCGACAAAGAAACCAGACTATTTGCTCGTGGTTTTTCGACGGTGGTTATCTTTTTGTGGGCAACTGGGGTTAGAATATGCCATCAATGCCCTTATGAAATCACATGATGACAAGAAATAGTCGAGGACAAAGAAGGGGATTTGGGATAAGATGGTTAAAGATGGCCCAGTAGGGCTGGTTTTCCTTTAATGAGTAATACTGGGTACTGAGTCACCGACAGTCCAAACCACCTGGTTTCTCCAGTTTGGAGGAATACGAGAGGCATATTTTGGCGTATGTTCAAACACTTTGCCACCTCCTGAGTTTATAATTAAATATTTATAACCTCTTTTAACTTAAGCTCCGTTCGGTATTGTTGGAAGTCCGTTGGCTGCAACGCTCATTTGTAAGAAAAACATTCATTTAGGCGTTAAATTGGGTGAGTAAATACTTTATAAAAAATTATTAGTGTCTAATTTAAACTCAAACTTTTATTGTATTATTTTGAGAGAGTGATTTAAATTTTCTATTTGAAAATTCGATTAAAATTTTAAGTAATTTTTTCTTCAAAGTTTAAAGAGTTCAAAATCACTTAGAAACAAATTATTACATCTATTGTAATTTATTATTAATAATAAATGGTATTTCAAGCATCAATCGAAATTTTCAAATAATGATAAGAACATATTGTACTATGATCATAACTAGAGTATTAAGTGCTAAAAAAGTAGTTAAACGTTAAAAAGAGAATAACCACATAAAGTTAAAGAAACATGAATTTATCATGGTGGTTGATTATTTAATAAAGTTTGAGATTTCAATTGAAGCTTCCATGATAGTTTCTTAATGTTAAATGTTAAGTGCTCAAACTCTGGTTGGAGCATTTGTAGAAGAAAACTTCTTGGCCTACGAATATGATACTATGAGATTGTACGCGTTTGGTAAACTTGGGTGTGTTGGGATTTGTAGAGTTGGTTCAATTTTGTTACATCCCCGGACTAATATCATAAAAGAAAAGGCTGCGAGGGACCAAGTATGAATAGGAAATCACTCTCAAAATTCATTTCATTAGTTATAAGATGATGGACAAAATATACATGATATATAGACCCTTGGAGAGCTCAGGGATGCTCCAATGTGTTTGTTGGCTGGCTCCGTCCCGGAAGCTCTTTCCTGAATGACCAGAGCTTGCACTCACGAGTCACCCGAAGGATATGTTTCTTGTAAAGAACTGAAGAGTGTCAAGGCTCAGTTTGGACCCCAACAGCTCAAGTACATGACTGTCCGCAAAGACTCTTCCGATTGTCTAGACTTGCCTCCTCTGCTCAGTCCCTTTGAGATTGCAGCTGAGGATTGAGAAGGGAGGCTCCTGGCCTGGGAAGTAGACCGCACATGGTTCTTGGCATGCTGGACGGCTGACCTTACAGTATAGTTCCATCTGCAGATACCTTGGTCTTTCAGTGCCTCCATAGCTCCAATACTAGCTGCCACGATCCATACTCTGCTACTTGAACTCATCTTGCAAAATACTCCTGGAATTAGTATTGAATCTTGAAATAGGATAAGTTTGTATAAGAGAGACTGTGCTTTTGGCGTTTTGATGGTGGGTAAGTGGGATGGGATTCTTATATTTATAGGATGGGGGATATGTATGGATAAGAAAAGCCAACATTTATGGGAAACAATGAAACGAAACCAGAGTCTATTTGCTCGTGGTTTTGGTTTGGTGGTGGGCGGAGCGGTAGGAAGAATTTGAATGACTAAAATGTCCATGTAAAACCCCACATGATGACAACAAAGTAGATGGGGGAAATAAATGTGTTCAATCGTAAGATGATTTAAAAAAGATAGGGTTTTGTTTAAGAGAGAGAGATCGGCTACAAGTTTGGAGGAAAACAAGAATCATATCTTGGAAAATGAGCAGACTCTTGGCCACACATATTTGCTGAATTCCCAATTAAATACTCCTTTACAATGTTTTTTCACCTTATGAGTTAGTAGTGGTACGTGTTTCCGCATCCTCAAATCCACGTTGCAGCAGGATCTGCTGACAGACTCGTAATCCATGCAAATAATTCTAATATAATGTCTTTCAGATGGTTCATCTTTTTGTATTTCTCCAAAGGTTATATGTTTCTGCAACCACAGATTCATTATGCAGATGTAAATCTGTATTGTTGGTTTTGTTCTTGTCCCGCTTTTCTTGTGGGTCTGGACTACTTGTTTCTTGCTGATTGTGTTTTCTTTCTATTTTATTCTTTTATATTTTTGTTGTTGTTCCCTTGTTGTTGCGTGCAGCTTGTCTATTAATGTTCAACTGCATATTGTGTTTGGGCTTTGTTTGAAGAATTTACTTAACTACAAAATAAATATTTAAATTATATATTTTTGTAATAAGTGTTTAAAATATATTTTTTGAAATAAATACTTAAACTTTTATTTCTTGTTAAAATTGATGTTTAAAGTATTTTTTTGCTAAAATATGTGTTTAAAGTTTTATTTTTAATTTGTTTTAAAATCAACTAAGACACATATTTTACATTTATTTTAGTCAAAATGCAACTTTAAGCACTTATTACAAAAAAGAAAGATAGTGTGGGCACTTATTTGTAGTTAAGTCTAAAAGATTTTTCCCTTTATTTCTCTGTTTTTTTTTTGTTTTTTTAAGTTTCATTTTTGACTTGTTTTAAAGTCAACTGAGACACCTATTTCAGTTAAAAATAAAACTTTAGACATCTATTTCAACTAAAAAAATACTTTAGGCACCTATTGCAAAAAAGAGATAGTGTGAGCACTTATTTATAGTTAAGTCTAAAGGATTTTTCTCTTTATTTCCCTGTTTTTTTTTTTTTTGCTTTTCTTTAAAGTTTTATTTTTGACTTGTTTTAAAGTCAACTGAAACACATATTTTGACACTTATTTCAGTCAAAAATAAAACTTTAATCACTTATTTCAATTAAAAAATATATTTTAGACACTTATTACAAAAAAAATAGCGTGAGCACTTACTTGTAGTCAAGTTTAAAGGATTTTCCCTTTATTTTTTTTTTTTGCTTTTCTTTATGTACAGAAGTCAACTTTCTTAATTAAAAAATCATACGATAAAAAGCATTTTTTAAACAGTGTCAAAATATAAATTTTTTTGACAATTTTTACTTGGAAGAAAATAAAGGAAAATTTGCTCATGATGGGTTTAGAATTTATAATTTAAAGGAGAGGGAGGGTCTCAACTAAAAACTTTAATAACTTGCTTTAAAAATTTTGACTCAAAATATAAATATTTAAAAATAAATATAAGTAGAATTTTGATTTACAAATAGAATGAACTGAAAGATATATCAGATTTGAATTAATTAATTATAATATATATAACTTGTTCACAATACAAATAACATAAATTTTCAATTGAATGAGACATTTCCCAGAAGAAAAGAAGTAACTTGAATAGCTTACATTAATTAAAATAAGCCTAATCATCAATAATCGAATGGTTTAGCAAAACAAAATATTAAATTTCTTAATTACATTAGATTAAGACACACATAAATATCTATAATATTTGATTTGGATTAATTAATTAATAAGTTATATACATAAATATCTATAATTTTTGATTTGGATTAATTAATCAATAAGTTATATACATGTGGTTTTATTGCTGCTGGAATCATATGCTGATCATAATACACGCAAATCCGGGGCGAGTCTAACATACAACAGGTTTAAGGTGCAACTAAAAGACAATAAGTTTCGATACTTGTCTAAAAACTTAAAATGTTAGACTTTTTAATAACATTTTAGGTGTAACACCCCGATCCAGATCCAGATACGAAGCACTATATTCGGGTCACGCAAAATTCGACCCATCAAAATTTCCAATTTAAAATCATAAGTTTAGCCAATATCAAAACGTCAAAATATTCATAAATCCATGTAAATAAGCAAGTGTTCTAAATAAGTTTACAAAACAGGAGCTCCAAGTTTAAAACACCGAATACCAAAATAATATTTCAAATAGAGTTACATACTCAACAGTGGTAAGGTCCTATGAATACAATGGTAAGGTTCTCGATGTGCTCCTCGGCCACGATCCACCTATTAATCTACGAACGGAAACAACGATTCTAAAAATTGAGCTTACAAAGCTCGGTGGTACAATTCTACGCTACCACAATTCGTGATTATCATAACATAAGCATGTGAATTAATATAGTCTAAACGAGTTAGAATTCTTAGATCACATATCTCAAGGCATCATCAAGTCAATAAGAAGTCTTACAAGCTCCATAAAGCTTTTCCATACTCGAGGTCACATAGGTTATCGAGTTACTCGAGCTCACTCAGCCCATCGAGTTAATACATATCGTACCCTGATCACTCAGCCATCGGGTGCATAAGCTATCATTTATAGCATCCACACTGTATACATAAATATATACATACATCATTTACATAATGGCCAACGAAGCCCTACTTTAACTTTGCTCAAACAGACGTCAGGTTACCCATGCTCACACAGCCGTCGAATTATAAGGGCTGTATCTGGATCACCGTAGCCACGTATATGTCCTCAACATATTTGGATCATAATAGCCACAAACAGTATTTTTCTAAGGTCACTCGGCCTATTAGGTTACTCGAGCTCACTTAACCTACCGAGTTTATTACCTTATCCGGATCACCATAGCCATGGATAGGTCTCTAACCGCACCCATATCACTCAGCCCGTGGGTACATAGTATGTACTTGATCATTTAGCCCAAAGTACACATCCCCTTATATAAGTACCGTAGTACTAACTTTAGGACATCCAGATTCCTTTACCAAAATCATAAGACAACACATGCTCGCCGAGCATTCATACACCTCACCAAGATGTAAATGGCACCAAGCCAAGCCATCACGAATGCCCCAAGGCATAACACTAACCATCATGATTATCTCCATTCACCACGTACTAAGCTATTATACGTTATTCTTATCCATGAGGGTTAAACCTCAGTTTTTCAGTTTTACAACTCATTTTAGGCCATTAGGGGTCTATTAGATCGAATGGTATAATTTTTCAGCCCTCTAGGCGAAAGTCGACATTTTGGGCAAATTGTCCAGTGAGTATAGATACCCACCTTTTCGTATCGATACCCCATCTTGGTATCGATACCCCAATCTTGGTATCTATACCATTTTTCGCTAATCTTGGTATCTATACCATTTTTGCTACTGGAGTTTTAATGGAACATGGGTACCGATGCCCTTCTCAGGCGTACCGATACGCCCTTTACAACACACCTTAGTTCAACCTTCATAGGGTATCGATATTGGCTCTTCGTGTATCGGTACCGAAGCCTAGAAATGGCTCTTAAGGCTCGGAAAATCACTTCTCATGCCCCCAAAACGTAACCCTTAACCCTTTAACCCAATCCTATATCTTATGGGAGTTAGTTAGGGTGGTTTGCTACCATTTTTACACATTATTAACGGTTAACCCGAAATTCACCATTGAAAGGGTCTTAAGCTACCTTAAGCCAAAACTAGCAACTGTACACCGTATAATCAAGCAAAGCAATCACTTTATGATCTTGAAGAAGTAAGAGTTAGAGATGTACTGACCTTTTAGCAACAAACCCCGAATTTAAGCTTCCAAGCAACACCCTTCAACCTTTTCACTTGACCCAAGCTTGGAGGAACTCCCAAAACATCCCCTCTTGCCAAAACAACATGAAAAACGAATCAAGACTTGAGGTGGCAACTAGGGATAAGCTTAGCTACGAATTTGTAACCTTGAACCTCAAAGAAAAGCTTCATCAAGCTTTAAACACAAAAACCATTAATGGAAGCTGACCTCTTCAACACCAAAATTATACTTTTCTTAAAGCCTTTATTGAGGAGATCAACATACTTAAATCTTGAATCTCGAAATGAAAGAGCGATGAAGAAAGTTTGGAGCTTTGTTGGATGAAAAAATTGGTGTATTGGGAGAGAGATGAAGAAAGAGATAATAGAAGAAGATGAGAAAATTGGTGATGTAAGGTGGTCTCCCTTTCCCCCAACGTGAGACAAGAAACATTTAAGGGTGATAAGCCTTTAAATTAAAAAAAGGTACAATCACCACATAAAATTCTCAACTTCAACCCTTTTACAAAAAGGTCACTACTCAAGCCCATGTAGCTCAAAACTCATCCAACAAGGCCCAAACTCGACCCAATGGGTTCGCTTACATCAAACTATTGAGAGGATCCATAACACGAGTCAACGCCCAATTGTTGACTTGGAAATTCGAGTCGTTACATTAGGTTGGTTTTTTTTACCGTATCGATACTTATTTTGTAAGTATCGATACTTGTTCAAAAACATAAAATGTTATAAAAAACTAAGTATCAATATTTACAAAATAAGTATTAATACTTATTAAAAAATACGTAAAATCTAAAAATATTATAAAAAAATTTAACATTTTAAATTCTTGAACAAATTTTAAATTTTGTCATTTTTAACCGTATCCTAAATCTACTGCACCCCAAACTTACCCGCAATCCAAGCGGCAAACCTCGTTTGGCCCTTCGTTTTGTCTTCCGAGGGCGAGCACCTTTTATCTGCCAGCTCCTGTCGACAAGACATAAATTAAACTTGACGTGGATCCCAAAGTAACGTAATTTTAAAGAAATTGATGATTTGTTGATATATGACAACATTGGTTTTGGCTATTAATCCGAGTAAAAAAAAAACAAGACCGAACGTATGGCATCTGAACCAAAAGTTCGCATACATGAGTTGCGAGCGTACGCAATTATCATAATGAATGAATGATTGGACCAAATTAGTAATTGTCCATCCACGTGCGGAGCCAAAGCTGCAAACAGTAGGAAGTAGCCCCTGGAATGTAGCCAATCAAGTGGCTGGTGCATAAGCATAGGTAGGGGTAGTTATCGAGTTGACCTGGTCATAAACAACTCGAGTCTGATTTGGTCAAAATTCGATTAACGTTCGTCTCGAAATTGAGTTTGACTCGAGATCTTAACGAGTCAAGTTGAGCAAGGCCCAATTCGACTCGATAAGTTTATGAACAACTCATTATTTTTTTATAAATTCTTTTACAATTTTTTGGTGGCTACTTTAAAAATTATGTTCTAAGAAATTTAAATAATAGTTGAAAACTCTAGAAAAGTTATGTGAATTTCTAGGTAATTTACGTATAAAATTTTGGTTTCAAATTTCTAAAATATTTTGCATTTTTCGAGAATTAAAAAATTTAATTTGTATTAATAAGAATTAAATTATAATAACAAGTCGTCCTTTTTCTTTTATTATTACTTTATCTATAAAAGTAGAAAAGGAGAAAAGTCTTCGGTTGCTACTTCCCATATAAAAAGAAGTTAAAACCCTAAAATTTCTAAGGCATTATCTCCTTTGTTGTTCATCGAAGATTATTGAGAAACTAAAAAGAGTCTCACACTCGAATATCGACTTCATCCCTAACTCGATCACGACAAATTCGTTTATTTATCTCCTCAAACCTCACGTTTTTTTTCCTAAATTTTTATGTTTATCTTAAGCTCGAATAGTATCACTAGATTTTACCTATATTTAAAAAAATAAGGTAAACATTTTGGTGAGCTTAACGAGCAACGAGTTGAGTCGAGCAACGAGATTTTTTTAATGAGCATCACTCAAACAAAATTTTATCGAGCTTAATGAGCAACGAGTCGAGTCGAGCAACGGTATTTTTTAACGAGCACGAGTCGAGCACTACTCAACTCACGATCGATTCACCCGATAAGCACCCCTAAGCATAGGCAAAGATTTCAGACTTGGTTCCAAGCCCATAATAGATGTAAGATTATATGGTAATTTTTTTTATTTGTATCGGATTAGATTAAAATTATTTTTTTACCTAAAATTTAAATTGCATTCGAATCGTGTGGAGCATCATCAAACGTCATATCAGATTCAGATGAAAGCTTTAAATTTAGGATCGAATGCGATCGTTTAAAAATCTGCATCCCTATTCAAAGCCCATAATAGATACAATATTATATAGCAAAATGATTCCTCCATATAATATTTTATTTAAAATCATGTATTCATGTTACACCCTTAAATAAATATATAACATTAAAATAATTAATAAGCTAATTTGAAAGAAAACCCATTATCTACCATTATCACATGTAGTATAAAGTATATGGTTCACTTGTAAAAAAAAAATAAGACCATTTCAACAGAAGATTGCATATATAAATAGGTTGAGGCTCCTTGCGCTTCAAGAATTAGGTTTAGGCATTTGGCGCTGGAATATGTGTGACGTGCAAGAGCAAAGAGGTATACAGGGAATGAAAGACCATAGCTCTCAAGGGATGATGGAAGGAGCCAAGGCTAATTACGAGAAGGACATCAGGCCGGGATCGGAACCCGGAAAGTCGTCATCTGAGGTCGAATGTGTCATGGTCTCGAGGACGGGCAGCAGACAAGCCGTGAAACAGGATGGGTTAGATGATAAACAGAAGCTAAGGGAAGCTGAGAAGGCTGAAAATCTCATGCATCTCATTTGCTTCGGACCTTGTGTAAATTAGTTTTTCTCTCTCTCTTATATGTAATGTAAGGCTGTTACTTTCAAATACTTCTTCTTCTTCTTCCTTTGTGTATGCGTCGAATCATCGCGCGAACTTTATGATCTAAAAGACTGTTAAAATTTTCTCTATGTAGCTGTTTAAATGAATCGAAATTTTCATTTTTCATAGTCCTTGTTCTGTTTAAGTTAACTACCAGAGACCAAAAAGGCATTTACTTGTATTTCTTACAAAGGATATGAATCCATTTCAATATAGCACTACGAGTATGGGATTACATTGAAAACAGTAACCGAGTTCTGGCTATTATCTGGATTCAGGATTACAGACGTTAAATCAAGTTCTGGGTACACGCCATACTTGTAAATGGAGATTGCTTCTGTATCCAAAACTGAAGTTTAAATTTTTAAGGGCTTAAGTTTAAATTTAAAATTGTATTAATTTGTAATTTCATAAGTTTTAGAGGGACTAAAGTGAAGTTTTACCCTTTCTCCGCCCCTGGTTATTACAGTCCAAAATTTTCAGCCACTAATATTTTGGTTGAAAAATGTGGCTGAGGTAAACGAATAGGACATGGTTTAAAGCAGTCCTGCAAAGACCATAGAAATTTGGGTTTTGCAATCAACTTTAAAGAGTACAAATATAGATTGGTCCATGTAATGGTCGGCGGGCTTTTGGCTAATCCGTACTCGACTCGACCCTAAAATTAAAAGTTTATGTCTAATCCTACTTGTTAAGATATTTAAAGACATTTAATCCGACCCAAATTTTAGATATGTCTCCGACTTAACTCAATTGGGCAGAAATAAAAATGTTATTTGATAAAATAAAGAGATAATTAAAAACATAGAGATAAACATTACAATAATTATTTGATATCAATTCATGACAACTAATGAGCTACTTATGTCAAAAACAAAAAACAACGAGCTTCTATTTTGATAGGTGGAAAGGTTAAAAAAGTAAACAATGAATAATATTGCATTTTGTTCACTTCTATTACTATTTATATTTGACCTCTGATGTAATCCTAATTCTTTTCTGGTTAAGAGTAATTTAGAAATTCATTAGGACATCCTCAATGTTTGCAGGACTAAAATGATTCAACTGATTTGCTCGAACTCCAATGTTTGGTCTATTAATAGTGAATGTTCATCCTTCAAGAATAATCTGAGTTTAAGTCGTATGAATAGTCTGATTGTTGTGTGTGATAATGATAATGGTATGTTCTTGTTAAATATACTAGTTGAAAAAGAAAAGAAAAAAACTATCTAGCTCACTCATGTAGAGTGATCTAGGTACCATCACCCAAAAATACGGTTTTGTTGGATATATAGGCCAGATGAAAGTTAATATTTAAAATATAGGAAATGTCAGGGACTGAGCTATTAAGGGGTGGGGAGGGGCAATTGCCCCCCACTTATTTTTTTCACTTTGATCCTCCTATATAAATTATTTTAAAAAATGGTTTATTTCTAAATTTGCCCCCTCACTTTCAAACATTAATTTTTTGCCCCTAACCCCAAATCCTGGCTCCGTCCCTAGGGAACGTTGGAGGATATTTGGGGATATAATCCATTTTTAACGGTGCAAGAGGAAGACGCCACCTGCATGTGGTGTCCTTCATTTTTTTAATATTTTTCTCCAGGTGGCATCTTCCCTATTTTTAATATTAAAAAAATGAAGGACGCCACCTGCCGGCGACGTCCTTAGGAAAAAAATATTAAAGTTTCTTCCCATTGCATTGTAGAAAATGACCTATATCCTCAAATATCCCCAACATCCTCTATATTCTAAACATTAACTTTTATTTGAATTATTCCCCAAATTTATCCCAAAAATACATCTAGAATCTTCATTCTTAGCTCTTACAAAATAAATAAAAAAATGTTTGGGTTGACAGCATTTTAAGCCACACACAACACCTGCATGATCGTTATCGTATAACTCCTTCATTCTCTGTCCAACTGATCATATAATGAGAGCACGCATGTGTCATCATGGTAAACGTTTCTTAAGCTCATTTGTTAGTTTTTATTCATCTAGAAGGCGAGATGTTTCTATACGTGTAACAGGGACACATAAGTTTAATTAATTATGGTTTAATTATCGGAGGATGGTTGACTCTACGTGTCCAAAATATAGTGGTTTGTTTCAAAACCGGGGAAAGTTGTCACGTGCTTAGTGTTGAAGAACGACTCTTGTTAAACCGGGTTGTCTTGTGCTAGTCTTCAAGTTTCCCATAAATAGGTTCTAGTTGTTGGACCAATAAAAAAGTACAAATTTGAATTTACTTCCATTTGAATATTCGAGGCTATTGAAAGTACAAAATTGGCCCAAATTTCCTACAAAATAATTTCTCTTGTGGTGTATCGGTATTTACATCTGAAAATTTTGATCCAAATTTGATTATTCGAAATCCATTATCTGATTTGAGATTTTATATAGATTAAAATAAAATTGTCTAAATTTAATCTAAAATTCGAAATACACTAAACTGAACCGAAAACAATCCAAATTTTTTATTCAAAATTAACCTGAACCGAACACTGATATAATTTTAACCCGATAAATAAGTTGAAATAAACGGATAATTTATTTATTTATTATCTATTTTTAGCAATACGATAAATAGTAAAAATGATATATGTTTTATTTCTCTTTATGTATATACTACTAGTTAACCACCAACTTTGGTAATAATTTAATGGTTCAATATCATTTTTCTCCTTTAAAAGGCCATCTTCATATTTGATCCGACAAAAGACGCGCTTTTATAAGAATATATAAAAAATTCTCCATATACTCTGTTGAACTCACATCCAACTCAACCTGAAGATCAAAAAATTAACTCGACTAATCTGATATTGACCCAACCCGAAAATCAAATGATCTAATGTTTACATGATTTGAAACTCAATCAATCCAATATTAACATGACCCAAAATCGAACTCTATCCGACTTACGATAGACATAAAATAAATCTAAACAATATCTACTTTGACATAAATCTAATCTAAATCAAATTTAATCCAGACTTGAAATAACTCGACCTGAACAACTCCATTACCACCTATAATTGTATTCTTGGTTACGACATTAATGTGAATATTTTTAGGGGGTTTGTTCATTGCATTAACATAAAAAAAAGGGTAATGAATTTATACTTAGTGTATATATCGTCATAAGTATTCTATATTATGTAATTACAAATCAAATCGATTACTTTTAAGTACTTTTAATGAGATACCAATGCACATTTCCTTTGGACCAACCGATCATCATCAACTTTGAGAAGCTGTCGATCAAAGAGCCTAGTTGTCATTCATCTCTATTACTACATCTGGGTTTAGGGTAAATTAGTTGGCAAGGTCCCCCCACACTCAATGTGATTCATAGCTTCAAATTCAAAGGACCTATAATATCTACTCAATCAATACAAAATGGTGGCATGACATTGTCAAAATGTTTAGATGAGGAAACCATACATACCTCATATAACAAATCACACATAAGAAATATATACATATATCAAGAAATAATATATCAATTGCTTGAAATTAAAATATCAAAGGACCAACCTTTTAGCATTAATTTCCTTTTTGTACTCATTTGCAATTACTATGAAATAAATAGTAACTTTTTTTTTTCAAATCTCCATTTATTTCCATCTCAATCAAAAACTATCTATATGTCACCATTTTCTTGCTAAGTATTTTAAAATAAACTATAGATGTAAATCGAGTTTTAGTTTGGTTGACACACCCTTGTTACGTTATAATAAAGAGGATATAAGTTAGATGGAAATCGTCTGCCCCCAATTATGCCCCATTTGGTATCCCACTTTAAAAAAGTGGATTTAGGGTTAGGTTTTATGGTTATGGTTTAGAAAATTAGGGGTAGGGTGTTTTTTAGAGTGTAGGGTGTAGGATGTGAAATTTAGGGTTAGGGTTTAAAATTTAATTTTTAGTTTTTTTAGTGTGGGGCATAGAAAGAGGCATAGTTAGAGGGCAGAGAATTTTTGTTCATATAAGTTCGAGTTTACATAAATACACATAATTAAGTGTTTTTTTATAATTCATGATTTATTATATAACTGCTGCAATAATTACAAAGCAACACTTAGAAAATGAACTTTACAATTAAATCTTCTATACACCTAGTTAATCCCTTAATCTCTACAAAATTGTCTATTACCAACATCAATCCTATTGAAAGTAGCCTTGTTCAGTTTAATTTGTCCATATTCTTTTATCAACTCAAGTAACTGTTGAACCCAATAAGTGTCCCAGTGAAAAAATTGATGATCTTCATCCTACGAGATGCGGGTCCAATCGCAATGTCTGCAAGGTGAGTGCATTGTCAAAGGATTAATAATATCTATGAACAGATACTACCTTGTAATCAGTGGCGGAGCCAGGATTTTCATATAGTGAGGTCAGAGTAGAATATGAGGTATGCGAGAATCTCATACCATTAACATAAGTATTGTTAACCCTATATCCCAACGAATCAAGTGGGGTCAATTGCATCATATTGTTTTCACGTACATCCGCCCATACTTATAATCACCTTTAGACTATTAAAAAAAAAACTCAATTAACTGTTCGTTGGTTTACTTTGATAGCTAAACTGCCTATTATATCTTTCTCTCTATATCTAATACACATGAGATTCCAGACTAATCGCAATATAACAATAATAAGACCCACTCTAAACTTAGAAACAAGCCATTCTTCTTCCTGGGTTGAGTGGACTCTATATTAGTTTCATGCACATTATTTTAAAAATTGAAATAAAATATATAACAAACTCTTTATGAAATACATAAAACTTTGAATACTTGTTATTATTTATTTTGAGAAAAGAACACTGAAAACTTATTACATGTCCGTAAATGAATGGATAAACAATTAAATAGAGACATGTATGTAAACGTATGATACGTAGGGAGTAAGGTATATGTGTCAGAAGGCCGGCGCCAAATCCTATTGACTTCAATCCTTCTTGTTTCCAACTCTCTCTTTATATAAATGGAGCTCATTCTTCCTTCAGGATCGGCGACTTACACTTCTCCATTGTTTCTGCTTCATACCAACTTTGGAAACTTGTTATCATCCAATGGGAAGAACACCTTGCTGTGACAAAAATGGCCTCAAGAAAGGTCCCTGGACTCCCGAGGAAGACCTTAAACTCACCAACTATATTCAGATTCATGGAGCTGGAAACTGGCGAACTCTCCCCAAGAATGCTGGTATGCAACTGTGTTTGTCTCGTGTCTGCTCACACAACACATATCGCTTGGTTGTATTCTAATCAACTGTTGTTTATTTGAGCTGTTTAGGGCTCCAAAGATGCGGGAAGAGTTGTCGTCTCAGATGGACAAACTACCTTAGACCTGATATCAAGAGAGGGAGATTTTCTTTTGAGGAAGAAGAAACTATAATCCAACTGCACAGTATTCTGGGGAACAAGTAGGTTTCACTGTTTGGTAATCGTTTTCATATAACAACATGGTGTTAGAGTTTTAGAGGGTTTACTAATTTTTGTTCTGGATTTAATATAATAATATCAGGTGGTCGGCTATTGCCGGTCGTTTGCCAGGAAGGACCGACAACGAAATTAAGAATTACTGGAACACTCATATCAGGAAAAGGCTTCTGAGAAACGGAATCGATCCGGTGACACATGCTCCGCGGCTTGATTTTCTTGAACTTTCTTCCATTCTCGGCTCCACTTTGTGCAGCCAATCTGTTCTCAATGTGTCGAACTTGTTAGGTGCACAGGCCGCTCTCCTAAACCCTCAGCTGCTAATCCTAGCCAACACGCTCATGTCTTTAAAGCAAGAAAACCCAGAATTGGTGCTGCAATATCTCAACCAAAACCAGCTCTGCAACTCTCAGGCACCAATCCAAGATACTTCGGCTAGCACCACATCTGCTGTTCCTTGTACTTCGATGATAAACCAAACAGGACTCATGCAAGCCACCGGAGAAGTGTTTTCTTCCAACATGACAAACTTCAGCTACCCGAATTCCCAAGAAAATTTGACATCTTCTACTTTAACTAATGCATTTGTCGGGCAACCAAACTCAGCAGTCCCCATTCTGTCAGAAACTTTGAACTTGCAATCACTGCAGGATGGCAACCAGAATTGTAACTTTGATTCTGTGGGGTCGACGCCGATATCAAGTCCAACACCTTTGCATTCATCACCTACGGACGTGAACAGCTGCAGTACTAACGACGAGATAGAAAGCTTCAGCAGCTTGTTTAAATTTGAAATTCCCGAAGGTTTGGTATCAGTGATTTCATGTAAATATTATACATAATATATAGCTTAAGATTTGGGATTTGTAAACTAATTGCACCATCATTGTTTATGATTTTCGATTTCTTTTTCCAGAACATTGTTTAGTGGCTTTTGGTTTTTTATATATATTTGAACACAGGTATTCTTGAACTCAGAATATTCTTATACAATGATATTAGTGAAATAATTTCTTTTACCGTCAAAAAAATTTTCTGCTTCTTTCCGGTACCTTTTAATGGCCTAACATTAAAAAAATTAAATTTTAAGCTATAACTTTAAATTTTAAATCTTAAACCTTAAATTATATACCCTAAAAATACACTCTACCCACCTTAACCTTAAATATTAACCCTAAATTCTAATCTTAATTTTTTTAGTAGGAGCGTAAAAGAGACACCAAAAAAGAAAGGATTTCTATTCTACGGCAACTCATAAAGATAAGCTAGTATCTAATGCATGGTTGGATTAGGTGCAACAGACTAATCTCAACGAAAATTAACTACTAGAAGAAAGAGGATCAACGAAAGTGATGACATTTATTTTGATTTTCTTCTAATTATTATATTACAAGCAAGCCTGAGAAAATGGGTTTAATACAAAGAAAAATGGTCAAAAGTAAATTCAAATCCATGATCTTTGATAATATCTTTTATGCGTTTAGTTCACGAAATGTAAAGTCATAAGTGATAGTTTTACATTTTAAAACCATATTTTTTATATTTAGCTAAACAAATGTTGATAGTGTTATGAATATCTTTATTTATGGTGGATATCCATATATTAAATGAGACTTTAATGTACTTTATTATTATGGTTTAATACCCATTGAAATTAGGGTTTCCATCTTATGCCTATAAATATAGAGTTTGGAGAAAGCATTGTACACAACACTACAATGAAATAATACAAGTCTCTCTTTCTCTCTTTGTCTCTCATATTGTTCTTGTTCATCTCTTTGTTCTTGCCCTTATTTATTTTTATTCACAACACGTTATCAACACGATTCTCTACAAAATTCTTTCTAATATGAAGACAACCCTAAAACCTATCGTCCTCCGTCTAATATCAAAGATTATCTTATCTTCCGCCATAAATATGTGTGCCGTTGATCAGAAATATTTAGCCGTAACAAATAGCAGGTATGCAAGCATTAACGTGTGTGCCATTTCACTATCTTTCACCATGAATGTTTGTGGCTTTGGCACATTAGGTATGTCTTCTATTATTTATATTTATTTTATACCAAAATCAAAATTAGTTTTGGGATAAAAAAGTTATTTATTTGTTAATTTTGTGGTTATTTATTACTTAATGTTTATTTAATGATAATTTGTGTGTTTAACTATTTTTTGAGTTTTACATGGTTTAAATGGTTTTAAAAGAGACATGACATAAAGAGATTATGAGGAGCTGTCTTGGTCATTTATATCTTCATTGTCCTCGAGAGGAAAATCAATATTGGTAAACTATATTTTTATTCTTTAAATTACGATTTTAAAGTGTAATAAATTATGGTGATTTATGATCTACAAGAAGACTGTTATAAATTATGGTGATTTATGTTCTATGTTCTATTGGTTTAATCCAAGTATATTGGCTGAACATCTCGTTCTGCGAGGCTATTGGTCTCAAAGAAGGTTTCTAAAAGACCTTGTGAAATGGTTTAACAATGTCGCGTACGATGATTAAATCTTATTTGCTCAAAAGCAATAATTTTTATGCGTCGAAAAACTCAACAATAGACTTCTCTCAAGTTCAAGTTATGAAAATTCATCTTGATCCAAAAATTTTATGGGAAGAATTCCCTGAAGTGAATGCAAGCATGATGTTTATTCCATGCGATTATTGGATAAGTTTTCATTCCCTAAAGTGAATGCAAACATGATAATTCACTATATGGTTAGTGGATACAACTCGGTTATATGGATGTTTCAAATTAAATTGAAATTTTATGGTCGTAGAATCACTTATGGGGATATGCTTAACCTTTCACGCAAACAATATCGTCCTGCAGACACAATATCATGAAAAAAAGGTTTTTGGAAAGCCCACCGGCTCCACTCCATTCCTTGAAGTGAATGTGATATTATATAATGAAAGAATAAAGGTCACATTATTAATTATGAGTACGGTCGATGCCATTGGCATATACATGATAATTATTTTAAGAATGCTTATAACCACCAGAAGTAGGTTTATAAAGATGACAAGAATATATTAAGAAAATAATTTTTTTATGCAATGGTACAAACCATTAATCTCGTACTTGTCATACGCCGAAGAATTATGGATCTTTATCCACAATCATGAATGATAAAGGAAATAAAATATAAACAAATTTTCTTTACGAAAATGGTGAAAATAGTTATGGCGTTATTGGTCAAACTTAATTGGATATTGTTGATTTACTCATAACCCTTGAAGGGAATAATTCATAATTTATTTTATTTCCTTATAATCCCTAAAGGGAATAATTAATCTTTTATTTATTTTGCTTTATGTTAATTTGTTTTACTTATTATTTATTTATGTTAATTTGCTTTATGTTAATTTGTTTTACTTATTATTTATTTACGCTTTATGTTAATTTATTATCCTTTGAAGAATATGATTACTTCTGGAATAAAATATGCAATAAATTGTGACAATTTATGCTTAGCAAACAGTGCAAGCACTCATACTATACAAAAGCATAAGAAATATTTTTACATTTAAATGTAAGGGAAAAATATGAGTACTATATCTCAAAGTACTAAAATATTAATGCTCCGGAAGAGCAATAAGTTCTTGAGAGATTATCTTTGATAGATAACCGATTTGATATGATGTGCTATATTTAATATTTTCATTCCCCAGAGTGAATGGTACAAAGCACATATTTTTCATTCCCCGAAGTGAATGGAACAAAGCACATATTGAAACGTGCATAATTATGTATATTTTCCCATTTAAAATGCAAATAAATAATGCGAGTACTATATCTGAGAGTACTAATATCATAGAAGGCTCTGAAAGAGCAAATATGCTATTGCCAAATGGAACTCAATTCCATATTCACAATGCAATATACTCGTCAAAGTCACAAAAAGGCTTATTAAATTTTAAAGAAATATATATCATATTGAGATTATTAGTCAAGAGGATGCTGACTATCTCCATATTACGAGTATAACTCAAGGCAATAAGAAAATCTTGAAAAAATTATATGCACTATCATCTGGATTGTACTACACAAGAATTAGTACAAAATTGAAGCTCATGCTATTGTAAACCAGAAGTTTATTGATAACTTTATTATTTGGCATGACCGGTTAGACCATCTTGGTTCAATTTTGATGTGAAAAGTTATTGAATCTTCATGTGGTTATTCATTGAAGAACTGACAGATTCTTCAAAGTAATGTTTTCATGTGATGCTTGCTCTCAAAGCAAATTGATTATTCAACCATCGCCAACTAAGATAGATTGTGAATCTATTAATTTTCTAGAACAGATACATGGTGATATATGTGGGCCCATACACCTTTCTTACAGATCATCTAGATATTTTTACAGTTTTAATTAATGTATCCACTAGATGGCCACATGTATCATTATTATCAACTCGCAACCTGGCGTTTGCAAGGTTACTTGCTCAGTTGATTAAATTACGAGCACATTTTTTTAGATTCTCCTATAAAGACAATTCGTCTTGATAATGCTGGTGAATTTACTTCCTAGGCTTTTGATGATTTTTGTACGTCAATTGGAATAAGTGTTGAACATCCTGTAGCTCATGTTCATACACAAAATGGTCTTGCAGAGTCATTTATTAAACATCTTCAATTAATTGCAAGACCGTTATTGATGAAGTCAAAACTTCTAATTTCTGCTTGGGGACATGTCATATTAACATATAACATCACTAATTCGCATCAAGACCAACAAGTTATCATAAGTTCTCCCTATTATAAATGATTTTTGGTCAGGAACCAAATATTTCCCATCTTAGAATTTTTGGGTGTGCGTTATATGTTCCGATTGCTCCACCACAACGCACAAAGATGGGTCTTTAAAGGAGGTTGGGAATATACATTGGATTTGAATCTCCTTCAATAATTAAATATCTCAATCCTTTAATGGGAAATTTATTTACAGCTCGATTTGCTTACTGTCATTTTAATGAGTCAATTTTCCCAACATTAGGGGGAGAATAAACAGCTGGGTAAAGAAATAAGTTGGAATGAATTATCATTATCTCAATTTGATTCACGAAACCAAACAAAACTTAGCAAATAAATTGCCAGATGCTTTTACTGACCCTAAAAGAATGACTAAGTCGCATATACCAGCTATGACTGCTCCAATTGAAAATTGATGTCCCGAAAGGACAAACTCTAATTGCTAATGAGTCTAACTCATGCCTAAAGCATGGTAGACAAGTAGGTTATAAAGATAAAAATCATTGAAAAAGAAAATGAGTTATATCTTATGATGGTTCGATGAAGGAATCAACGAATTATGAAAATCTCTAGAAGAGATTAAAAGGTCTCCAACAAAGACATTATACATGACTCAGGTACCTGATAATAAAGAGTTCTCAATAAATTATGTCATGTCTGGAAATAAGTAAAACCGAAATCAAATCGACGTCGATACTCATTTGCTTGCAATATAGCACTAGAAATTTGCGATTTTGATGTGGATCATGAACCTTTGTCAATTAGATAATGTAAATAAAGAAATGATTAGCAAAATAGAAAGAGGCAATTGAGCTGAAACTAAAATATCTTTCAAAAAGAGAAGTATTTGTGATATATAAATGAGCCTTTGTGAGAAACAGAAATGAAAAAGGAGAAATAGCATATATAAGCTCGTTTGGTTTCACAAGGATTCTCACAAAGACCTTAGAATCGATTATGAGGAAACATACTCCTCGATGGTGGATGCAATTACTTTTAGATTTTTGATTAATCTGGCAAATAAAAGAAACACTTAGTTTCTGCCTAATGGATGTTGTTACATCCTATTCGTATATGCCTCTTGATAATAACATTTACATGAAACTTCCGGAATGATTTAAACTGTAGAAGCAGTTAATTCAAGTTTTCGAGAATATTATTCAATCAAATTGAACGTATCTATTTATGGATTAAAACAATTTGGGAGCATGTTATATAACCGCCTCGATGAATACTTATTAGCGGAAGGCTATAAGAATGATTCAATTTTTCCGAGCATTTTTATTAAGAGGTTTAGCTCTGGATTTGTCGTTGTTATTGTGTATGTTGATGATTTGAATATCATTGAGACTCATGAAGAGATCTCCTTAACAATGGAATCCTTGTGCATCAATTTACATACACAGAAAAATGTTTAAAGAGACTTTACATGCATAACGCACATCCTATGGTTGCTAGGTCGCTTAATGTAAACAAAGATCCATTCCTCTCTTGTGAAAAGGGTGATGACATTCTTGGCCCAAAAGCACCATATATATATTGATCTAGAAGCATCAGACCTTAGTTGGTCCAGAAATACTATCTAGGTGCTACGAGACCATTGCCTTTAGATCTTTCAAAATTTGATGTCGTTTCAAATCATGTAAATAATTTATATGCACGAGGCAAAGGCGAAAAATGTTTTTGGCTAAACAAATCTAGAAGATATGTGAATTGCTTTTACAAGATAAGGTGCAAGCTATCTTGTGCAGAGATAATATACAATTTATATCTCAGTCGAAAAGCGAATACATCAAAAGTAATAAAAACGAAACATATTTCTTCAAAGTTTCGTCCCTCGTGATCTTTAGAACAATAGTATTCGATGAATTCTTTCAAGCAGTAATTTGAAAGATCTATTCACCAGTGCATAATCTACTTCAACAGTTGAAGATTATATTCAATATTGAATTATGAAGATTTAAAGATCTTATGTGATGTTTTCATGAGGGGGAGTAAATATGCGTTGCACTCTTTTTCCCTTAACCGAGGTTTTGTCCCCATGGGTTTTCCTGGTAAGATTTTTAATGAGGCAACATGTTATGCGTATAAAAGATTTGTGTACTCTTTTTCCTTCACTAAGAAAATTTTTTCCCACAAGATTTTTATCTTAGTAAGATTTTAACGAGGCACATTATCTTCATGGATATCCAAGAGGGAGTGTTATGAATATCTTTATTTATGGTGCATATCCATATATTAAATGAGACTTTAATGAATTATTATGATTTAATACCCATTGAAATTAGGGTTTCTATATTATGCCTATAAATATAGAGTTTGGAGAAAGCATTGTACACAACACTATATTGAAATAATACAAGTCTCTCTTTCTCTCTTTGTCTCTCATCTTGTTCTTGTTCTTGTTCATCTCTTTGTTCTTGCCCTTCTTTATTTTTATTCACAGCAGATAACTTTATTATTTTAATGACATTAATAGTTTAACACTCACTTGTGTAAGACTCAAACTTCGTCCTTTTTTCCAACGAACAAAAATTATTTGTCTTCTTTTGGTGTCCATTTCAATGCCTCATCACTATGAAGTTAAATTCTAAGCTCAAACCCTAAATTCTAAATCTTAAACCTTAAACACTAAAAAAGTACACTCTATCTCTAACCGTAAATCTATTTATTAATGTGGGCACAAAAATAGACACTAAAAAAGAAAAGAAGATTTCTATTCTTTTCTGACTACAAAAAAGTTTAAATAAATTATTGCTAATAATATAAAAATCAAATTTCCTAAAGAAAAAATAGAAATCAAATTCATAATGATTCAATCAACTTATATCATAATATGATAAGATTAATATTTTATTGTGTTCGAAATTCATGATAAAACACGCAGATAGCTCACCAAACCGAATACCATACTCTTTATTTAACAATGTCAACTTTTTTTTTTTTTGGGGGAATGTCAACTTTTACAAGCTGCAGATGATGGACGGATTACGTATTCTATTAACCCTGTATAAAGATAGAGTAGTAATATGATCACTTTTTGAAGTAGATAATTATGGAAATTTTTACTGTTAAACACATAATAATCCTGTATAAATATAGTATTTGCTACAATAATTTTAAAGGCAGATTCTCTACTAACTATCTTTAAACAATGAAAAGATTTTTTCGAATAAAAAAGTGCACCGTCGTCCACGTGGCAGTAGTCAAAATGTATATTTACCGTCTTCAACTTCTGTTTGTGGCAGATGTAGCAGTCGGGTGGTAGAGGAGTGTTTTTTTAATAAAAAAAAGTAAATTATTGTTCAAAGTCGGATTCTAAGCATTATGACTTCAAAAACATTGTAGCAAATGCTATATTTCTGAAAATAATCTGAGCTATGCCATACTTGTGAAAATAAAAAAGGGGAGAGCAATATTTGTGGAATTTCACCATGGAGTTGTCTCACTATAAAAGAGAATGTTGTTCATTTTAGGAAATTCAGATTCGAACAGCAATATGTGTGAGATCTATTAAATGGTTACGAAAAAGTACGAACAAATATTACTTTGTAATCACAATAACTATTGTAATTCATGTTACCTAAAAATTGAGTGACCATTTAGATAGTTCACCCACCAAAACTATATTAACATCGAACTGAAATTGAGTTTGGTCGACTGAGAATGACACTGAAAACCTAAAGATCTGTCATTGTTCAACTCCCATCATGTTCATGGGTGCAGTCCATAAGAATTAAAGGCAGAAATGGATCTCTCACCCTATATAGTTTGAATTGTAAAGCCTGGTGAAATTAATTTCTTTAAGGAAAAATGAAATTATTATCGCTCATATACAGTGACGAAATTCAACGTTATTTATTAAGAGAATTATTTTAAAATATTTAAATCTAGAAAGGGTCAACAATATAAATTATATGTTTTTAGGAGAATAAGATACAATTTTAATATTACGCAACTTAAAATTGAGAGTGACCCCTACTAATCCCTATTATGTACCGCCCCGGCCCATATATATGTGGGCAAGATTTTGACGTTTCACCCTCTCTTTTATTTTTATTTTTATTTTTATTTTTATTTTTATTTTTCATTCTTAGGGTCAATAACAATGAATTGTGATTTTTAGGTTTCATTTGGGAAGAATATATTTTATTACAATAATTTCATAAAAGGTACTCCTTATAATTTTAGATGAAATTTGTTGTACAAATAAGATTTGGACATTTCACCCTACTAACTAACAAACATGTCAGAACAAATCAATTTGTTTTGAAAAATAATTGTAAAATGTCTTTAATTTCATTCCACCTTAAACCCTTTTATATTATAGTAATTAGTTAATCACCAACAGACTTTAATCACCTTAAACATGACCTAATTATTATAACCAATTAATTGAGCACTTAATTATAACTCTTTAAAATTTATTATTTTTAACGAATAAAATATTTCAAATAAAAAATCGTATAATATTTAACAAATTGATGACATGTTTATCATAATTAATTAAGAGGTTCATTCATTTATATATTTTTTTGTTTTACTATCGGTACCTAATCTATTGGTTGATTGATCCGGATTGAGTACTGCAGAGATATATTATTGGAGCAACCTTCTCAATCTAATTTTTTCTATTCACTACGCTAAGGCTCGAATCTTTAACCTTACTTAAGGATTTTAATGCCTTATTTTACCAGACCAACCAATATTTGATATTTATTTATAATTTTTTAAAATAGAATGACGTATTTACAATCTTATTTGCCCTAAAGCTAAACACCGTACGTTCCGTCGAATAAACCGGCAATAGTGGGAAATGCTTGGGCCCAGCCGCCTGATTATGACTTTATGAGAGACCATGGTTACAGCTTCGGCAAAATTTGTTGAATATTGCATAAAAAATTATTTTTAAATTTATAACAAGATTGTTTTTGAATGTATAGTATTTTTTACGGTGTTTTTTAAAACGGAGTATTTCCAATCCGATTTCATGAAAATTATTAAAAAATCATGAAAGCATGATACTTTCAATCCAACTTTAATAAAAAATATTAAAAAAAGATGAAAACTTAATGCTTTCAATCCGAATTTAATAAAAAATATTAAAAAAATGAAAACTTATATCTTGTAGTCATGGCAGCACAAATTTGAAAACCAATTTTTTTTATTTTTTGTTTAAGTCGGATCGAAAACATAATGCTTTCATGATTTTTTTATAATTTTTTTATGAAGTCGGATTGGCAGTACTCCATTTTCAAAAAACATTGTAAAAAATACTATAAATTTAAAAATAATTTAAGAATTGCTATAAATTTAAAAATAATTTTCCTTGATACAATATTTAACAAATTTTGCCGCTAGCTTTTCATATTCCCTGTTAGCTCATTTACCAAAGCTTTTGCAGGGCCATATATATATATATATATATATATATATATATATATATATATTTCCCACTTCGGCACTTCCAAGTCTTAGATTAGATAAGATATGCATATCCAAAAAGCCATGTAAATTCAAATTATATGTAGAGTCGTCTCTAATATTTTAAAATTTTTGAGATAAAACTTAAAATAAATCACTTTATAGCAAAAGCATAGCTTGAAAACTTAAAAATGAGTCACGTACAGAAAAAGCATATAAATGGTACTTTTTTCTCTCTTAATTAGCATATCACGTTATTTTTTAAGTTTTTATTTTTTTAATTAGAAGTAACACGTGTCACCTTCTGATTGGTTGAACAAAATTAAAGAAAATAAAATGCATTCTTTGGTGCAAGGGGATTCAAACCGAGACCCTTTGGACAAATGATTCACCATTGAACCAATCAATTACTTGTAAAGAGAGATAAACAAATAAATATTTAACATAACCACAATTATCGCCTCAAAATAAAATAAAATAAAAATACTGCTATAAAGAATCGAATTTGGCACCCCTTATAAAATGGGTAATATGCAAAGCCATTAATATAAGTTAGTGATAAAATTAGAATTCACCAGAACTAATGTTTAAGTTAAATCACACCACCACTAAACTAAATAAATAAGTAATTTTTTGTAAAAAAGTATTTATTTTTTGTTATAAAACTAATATTAATACATTTAAAAAAATTAAATTTATAATCTTTATTTGGCATAAAATAAAAATTTTAAATTATTTAAAAAATTAATTTTTATAATATTATATTAGATAATGTAAAAGTTAAAATAAAAAACTAATAAAATAACAATTAATTTATTTATTTTTATAACATTGTATTAGATAATGTAAAAATTAAAATAAATAATTTAAACATAAATAATTTTCAAATATTTAAAATTTATATTTTATTCTAAATAAAGATTGTAAATTTAATATTTTTATATTAGTTTTATAACAAAAATGAGTATTTATTAAATTAATTTAATAGTGGCGTACTTTAACTTAAATATCAGTCCCGGTGAATTTTAATTGTTTCACTAATTTAGTTTAGTGTCTTAGCAGACCCATTTTACAAGGGGTCCCAATTTTGATTCTTTATAGTTCAATTTTGTTTATTTTGAGCCGATAATTTCTGTTAAGTTAAATATTTGTCTGTTTAGATGTAATCACAAGCAATTATTTGGCTTAATGGTTTAGCGTTCAACCCTTTGTTCACGAGTTCTTGGTTTGAATCCCACTTGCGTCAAAGGAACCTTTTATTTCTTTCGATTTTGTTCAACCAAGCAGAATGTGATATCTACAGAGGTACCATTTTGAAAACGTAACCTTAGCGTATTATTTTGCCGAAAAAATAGTTAGGTGCCAAAATATGAGCGCATGAATATGTGAGATACTATATGTAATTTTCCTAAATTTTATTATTTTAAATAATTAATTTAATATTTTATTGACAAGTTATAATTTTCATTATTTAGTTTAAAAAATAACTTAAATACAACTAAAACAATAAAGAAAATTTTTTAACTTATAAAAATACCACTTAAAAGATTACTAAAATTATAAAAAATAGAAAATAAGACTTTGAACGGACACTTAGATTGTTCTCCTATCCGAGAGGCATTAAGGAAATTCTATGGTGAGGCACCCTTAGGGTGCAATTAAAATGAGGCTTAAGTTGGTAAGAAGTTGTGTAATTCTACAAATTCTTACAATTTACACAAATTACCACCTAGAAATTCTTATTTAAGACAAAATATACACAAAATCTTACCAAGTTGATAAGAATTTATGTATTTACACAAATTCTTACTCAATTAACAACCTAAATTATTATCTTATCTTAGACAAATTCTTACAAAAATGATATAAATTTATATAAAATTATATTTTAACCTATGCTTCACCAAATAAATGCCTCAATAGTAAGAAATCAAGTGCATGCACTATTACCTGGTAAATCAAAAAAGACCAAAGGTGGTTTTAAAAAGAAAAGGAAACGGGAAACGAGATCTGGTAGCAGGTTTTTCGATTATAAAGGCAACTTTTTCGTTGGAATTATTTTATGATTGATTGACTATACCTGGATGTTTGTCTTTGTCTTATAGATTTTCCATCTTTTTTTAATGCTGTGTCTGAATCTCATTTTTCTTTTTCTTTTTTTAAAAATTATATGATTTTATTAATAAAAATTATACGTACAAAATAAAGATAAATTTTATTACGTCCTAAATAGAAGAAAAAGAATATGCTATATTGATATCATTAACAAAAACAAGGCAAACTCGAGACGAAAGAACGAAGAAAATACACCCATACATAAAGAAAAAAAACTGCACTTAGCGTGGCCAAAGCCACAACGTTCCCTTCCAACTGCAGCCCCGGATTCGCACCTTCAAAGCCAGTAAAAAGAGCAGAAGAAATGCAACAAAGACCCCAAGCAACAACGCTTTCCCCACACATAGGCTACTAGCGAAAGACCACTTTGACACTTATTGCACGCTAACTCAGCATCAACCAGAAACCGTTCCCAACCTCGAAGGCCAGGGATATTGTTAAAGCGGCTAAGCGCTTTCGATGCAACTCACAGGCAACAATCACATAGGAGACGAGACAAAAAGAGACTGAAACACTCACCCAAGGATATACCAACATCAAGGACTAATCCAATGCCATACTCATTACAGCAACCAATTCCTGCAGAACTTAAATTCACAACAAATGGCCTACTTCCAATCGAAACCCTTCAGTCTTGCTTAAACTCGATCAGATCTTTTACTCGAGAGATAACTTTTTTGGCGAGATTATCTGCCAGGGTATTGAACTCTCTTGGAACTAAGGATACTTGCCAATCAAAACTGTCACCAGTCTTCAAAATACACTGAATAATACCTTTAAAACCCGCAGGGGAAAGATGAGCATTTTTCATTTTTAAATTTGGAGCTATCAGTCATTTGTAAAAATAATAAAGGAGGAAAAAAGATTAACTTTAATATGTAGTTATCAACGCTTAGTTTGTTTCTATTTTGATTATTCAATTGTAAAAATATCTAATTTAATCGCTACACTTTTGGATTGTGTTCTTTTAAGTTACTCGACATTAAGTCTTTAATGTTAGTTCTAAAATGATACATTTTGAGAACTAACTTAAAATTTTAATCTTTTTCATAGACGATATCATTCTCCAATGTTGTTCGACTATTGTTGGACGTCGTTTACAACAAAGCTAGAACCGAAATACTTTTCTTTCTCTCCTTTTTTAATTTGATTTTTCTTAAAATTAATAAAACTCAACCTAAAACTTTAACCATATCTTGATATGATAAAACCTTCACTATATAATCAACGCAAAATCAAGATATATTATTTTCACTACTCCTTCTTGACCTTTTCACCACTCATATTTGGAAGAAAAATATTCGAACGCGGGTACTATAGGGTAAAAAAAATCTTAATTTGAGAGCAAAATTTCAAGAAAAAAATATTTTTCACTTTTTCAAAAAAATCTAAGGGAAGAAAACATTCTTCTACATAGGAATTCTCCCCTTAATAAAGATAAAGAGTGATATATACCAATAGCCTTTTTACTCAATTTATAGTCTTCTCTTGGGTGAAGGTTTATTGAACGCTTTTAGTTGTGATATGTAAATTGTTTTTCAAAATTTTAACACGATAATAGCTTTTGGTATAATTAATGTTTATTTTATGATTTATATTCAGAATTTGCAGTTTTTTTTCTTAATAATATTGTCTTCAAGAGATAAATTTAAATTTTTTTAAGAATATAATTTATTTTATTATTGCACCCAATATTTACCGATAATGTATTGTTTATGTATATAATATTTAATATTTAATAGACTATTAATATTTAATCCTAATCATGTTTATGTATAAAACACTTTTAACCCCAATCAAATTTATCATATTCTATTAATTTTTAATAACCCATCTATTTAATTTGATTTACTTGAATCTTAGTTTAACAAACTATTAGAGTGGGGTTTTAGGAAAAATCAAGCTAATGTCTAAGTAAAGTGGGTGTTTAGTAAACAACTTAAGTAGTGTTTATTATTTTTGAAAAGGGAAACGTACGGAACATAAATATCTAAAAGTCAGAACAAATATATATATATATAATAAAAAAAATTATACGTTAGGGGACAAGAGTCTCTTCCACTTAATACAGGGCTTTGTCTCTGGTCTCGAGAGTTATAGTAACAAAAAAATTCAATATATATGAAGTCAATCATACTACTTATTTACTTGGTGGCAAGTAGTACCTCGTGGTAGGTTTTATATTCTCTATCAACCTTCCATTATAGTCCAGATAAAGAAAGATAAATAATAAAGAGTTGGGAGACATTTTATCACCTACTATCTAAACATTTTTACTGGTTATTGGCAGGTATGACGAGATAAGATGTTAGAGTTTTTTAAAGAAAAATTAAAGGTTTAAATTTTAACATTATAAATAGAATAAACTAAATTGAATAGGTCATACAATATTCGAATGTAACATCCACATAATAAAAAATATTTGTTAGTCAATTATTTTTGGGCATGTAAATTTTAGTTGGTCACTGACATAAAGTTTTGTGAATCTAGGTGATAACTATGGCATTTTCATATCTGCACAACGCCATGGGGCCAAATCAAACAGAGAGAGTGAAAAGGAAAAGAACATCACCAATCCATTCACCAGTTGCCAAATTCACACACACATTTAGGGTCTAAATTTGACCACAAATTTTAAAGTTGTTTCACATTCAAAGTAAGATTGGTTAAGGTGCAAGAGATTCGTATTATTTCACTTAAGTCTCGTGGTTCAAATAACACATATTTTAATAATTAATAAATAGGTTGAGAACGAGTTTCAGTAAATCATTTACATATATAAATATGTTTGGGCGACATATGAAATTTATGTTTTAAATCGAATTATTTTTTTAATATACTGTTGTGATTACATAGTAGTATACACTATTTACTCAGTCATTTAAGAATGCACATAAATTGTACAAACAAGCTGGTTGAATTCGAGTCTTATAGGATAACAACACTCCCTTTTTTTTCTGGGACCACCTAATAAATTCAAAATCAAATCAAATTTGAACAGACATAAAAAAAGTATCAATATCACACACACATATATATATATATAAGCTTAAACTTGACTCATAAACACTTCTAAATGATTATAAAATCTTCATTTAAGTTCTATATTAAAATCCTCATATATTACTCTAGTTTTCTTTCAAAATAGCTGCCGCCTGTTATTTTTTTTTTTTTTTTTTAGTTAATCGGCGATCGACAACCTTATATATGTTGATTGTCGATCGCCGGTGTTCGTCATTTCTCTTACTTTTATTTGTTATATTTTTAATTTTTTAAGTTTTTTTCTTAATTCTAATAAGAATCTCTGCTCTTGTGGCATGCTTTTTCTCTACTTTTGTGGCATGTTTTGTTTTTGTGGTTTTGTTTCATCTGTCGTTTTTGCATAATTTAAACATACTTTAGTGGTCGTTTAGTGCTCGCATAGCGATCTTCACAATGCTAGTTTTTTATTATGATTCTATAGGTGGTCATAGAAAAATAGACTCCCATCCAATTGATATTTATTTGCTGATATAATTAGTGCTAAGTAGCGGAGCAATCTCCCTTATCATTTATTTTTCATCTTGTAATACATTTTATTTGAATAGAAACAAAAAGAAAACTTAAAAACCTTTTAAATTTTAATGGTATATTAATCTGTACGTATGTGGCTGCTTGTTTTGAAGGAAAATATGAACCTCCATAATCACAGATTACAAAGAGAGAGAGAGAAAATACGGCCAATCCCATCTCCATTTCTTGGCGGCTCTCTCTATCACTCATATTTCTTCGTTTTCTATAACCTGCATGCGGCTGCTTGTTTTGAAATTTTAGGTCTGAACAGGGCACAGAGCACCACTTCCTTATCTTTTGAATCTCTTTCTCTTTTCCTTCTCCTATGTAAAAAGAGAACCATTATTATTATTGAAACCATTCGAAGTCGTCTCCTTTCCTTTGCTTTTGCCTTCCCCACCTTATCTTTCCTTTGAAAAGTGAAAACAATCTAAAAGGTAAAAGCCTCGTCATTTAAACATAGAAACCGGATAAAAGAACCATGCCTTCTTTTTCCCTCATTTCCACGTTTTCACTATTTTTCTCTTTCTCTATCTTCCATTATTCCCTCGCCGGTTTCCTAGCTCAACCGGTTCCCGGAGGCGACTCATCCCCGAACACGGTCCCCGCACTCCCTGCTCAAACCCAAGCTAAAATCTGTCGGCTTGACTTGTCGGCCGAGCTATTCGGCGGTGTCAACGACGCCTGTAGCCACAACCTAGACAGGAGCCGCTGCTGTCCCGTCTTAGCAGCGTGGCTCTTCGCAGCTCACGCCAGGTATGCTTTGCAGGTCTCGGATCCTGCTCCGGAGGAATCTGAGCTGCCAGACCAGCCCATGAGGCCGGACGATTCGCAAACGTGTGTGAACTCTTTACAAAGCGCATTGTTAAGCAAGCTCGTGAGGATTCCTCAACCGAACGCGAGCTGCGATGCGATTCTGTGTTTTTGTGGGATAAGGCTACACCAGATTAGTTCCTTGAGTTGCCCGGCTGCGTTTAACGTTTCCGGACACCGAAACGCCACACCTTCCGCTGCCGTGAAGAATTTGGAGAAGAATTGCAGGAACTCTTCTTATGCTGGGTGTACAAAATGCCTCGGTGCTCTTCAAAAGGTAAGTCACCGTTAATGAAAGTTGTTTCCTTTTCTTGGGTCCATACATTGGCTGCGTAGTTAATGAACTCCGTCATTCCATTCATGCGAATACATTAATTATAGGAATATTATCTTAAAATTCCTCCTGTTTCATGAGTTTTCATTTAATAAGTAACTTCGATACAAGGTTTGTCCCAAAAATTTGTGCTTTGAAATGAACTTTTCACAACCCAAAACTTCAAAGTTGTGAACTTTAGAGGCGATGGACTTTTCATGGCAGAAGAGGGTCTACTTTTTGCCATTTTATGTTAAGGGCCAATGCCATTCTGGTAGACGCATGAAAGTGACATTGCCATGTGCATGAATGAGGCTATTATCCCTTTACATTGCAAACAATTCGGCATTCGGCCAAGATTTACTTCCCCATCACCTTTCCCTTTTCGTGCAGCAACTTACCCTCGTTTTCAGTTCAACCGAATCTCTAAAACACCGTTGTTGTTGTTTCGATGTTTTGCAATTCACAGCTCAAAGGTGGATACAACAAGAACGGAACGCAGGACAGGAGCATTACCGAGAGAGCCAACAAAATGTTCAACCGAGACTGCCAGCTGATGGGCCTGACTTGGCTCCTCGCGCGCAACAAAACGGTGTACATACCCACCGTCTCGGCCGTACTGAGGGCCATAATGTACAGTGCGGACCCTCACGAGTCCAAGTGCAGCCCCGACCTAGAGAACATGCCCTTAGCTGTTGATTCTCTTCAGTTCGAGAAAGCACAGTCGTCGCCGGCACCAATGTCACCACCGCCGTCGTGGGCGTCTTTTTCGTTCCCCATTCTGCCCCCTATGATTTTGGTTTTACTAGTCGGGTAGCCTCGACTGGCGATGGTTACTATTTTTCTTTTGTATTCGTCTGAGATTGTCGAGGAATCACGTGAAGCTTTCTAAGCTAGCAGATGCGGGGTCGGTTTTGTCTTCTTGTCCACTGTAAATTTCAGCTCGTTTTCAGATTTGTTTGAAATCATGAAACAGACGAGCTCGAGAACAAGGGCCAACTTTCCATTAATATGTAGTTATGATTATATAACTTTTGCCTGCCATTTCTTCGTTTTTTCGACTACTTCATCGTTATTCCTTCATTTCGCTTTCCTTACTTGTATGTATATATTATTGCAGCATTTGCCTCGTGTGATGGAAATCAATAATTTTCAAGGCTGCTGCCTTTTGGGACTCCTAAAACGAGACTGCTTCAGATGGAGATAAGTTAACAAGAAAGGAATCCCTAGGAAAAAGTATGTTGGTCGCCTAGTAAAATATTAATCCAACATTTCAAAACTTTAAACTAGGGTTTAAATCAGTTTGATTTATTTCTTTTTTTTAATGGGTAAATTCTGCTTTGAGAAAACAAATGGAGAGATTATGTTAGAAAAATTGGATTGCTTTTTGTGGAAGGCTTAAATGAAAAATAGGTGCTTAAAGTATACTTTTTTTTTAACTTTAGATGCCTAAAGTATTTTTTTTTTGTAAAAATAGTTGTCTAAAGTTTCAAAAGTTATAATTTTAGGTGTCTGAAAGTTAATGGATGTTAAATTTTTTTAATCAATTAGTGTTTGACACGTGACATATTTAATTTATATTTTTTAAAATTTTAAAGAAAAATACCAAAATTTTTAGTTTTTTAAAAAATCCCAAAACTTTAAAAATTTTACAAAACAGTCACGAAATCTCTAAAATTACTCAAACCCAAATCCCGCTTTCGCCGCCGATCGCCACCCCTGAGCACACCGATTTGGTCGCCGGACCAAGCTGGTCATTTCCCTCAACACGACGTCGCCAGAAACGGCAAACTTCGTGCCAAGCATTGATTGGTTAAAAAAAATTTAACACCCATTAATTGTCCGGCACCTAAAATTATAATCTTTAAAATTTTAAGCACGTATTTTTATAAAAAAAATACTTTAAACATCTAAAATTTTAAAAAATGTACTTTAAACAACTATTTTTCATTTAAGTTTTGCGTAAAATATACGAGTGGTAACATGTTGTCACTTTGAATTTTGCAGTATCACTTTCCAAAGGATGCTGCTTCCCATTTCTGACAGCCACAGACACCGGGGAAGGATTTTTTTAACAAAAAATTATCAAAATTTTGTTTTTAATTTAAAGAATTGGACAATATATATAGGTTGATTAAGCCGATGGTAGTATAGATGTTTAATCCCACCATGGAGCTTCGCCGGTTCTAAAATCAGTTTCCATACATCTGATTCACACAACCAGAGATAAACCGAGGAGAGGACAATCATACCTCTAAACGGTGGGGGATGTAGGTGGTATTGTGGGTGGCCCACCCTGAAAATCTAAAATTTTTATTAATTTTTTTATTTTATGAGTGTGTTCGCTCTGTAAATCTAATTTTTTATTGATTATTTATTTTACTGAGTGTATCTACTTTAAAATTTTATTTGTACTCATTTACGTAAAAAAATTTATTATTAATACTTAATATAAGTGTTCACCCTCAAAAAAAATTTATGAATCTGTCACTACTTCTAAATATTTTAAATTTTCATATAGTTTATATATCTTATATATTTTTATCAAATAATCTAAGTTTTGATCTTTACATATTTAATATAGCTCTTTAACCGTTCGTACTTTTTAACGTAATTTTTGTGTTTGTCCTGCACACAACTTACTTTTTCACCGCATGGGTCCTCATTGGTTTCACAAGACATGCTTCGATGGACGGAACATGCCACTCTTTCTTGAACAAACTAAATTAAAACTTCCACATGTTGGGATATACCTCTGAAAGAGCTGCTGGGAGCAGTGGCGGATGAATGCAGTCCCCTAAAAATGCAGTTGTATCTTTATTTTTAAAAAATTTACTGGGAGCAGTGGCGGATGAATGCAGTCCCCTAAAAATGCAGTTGTATCTTTATTTTTAAAAAAATACGTTTAAATTAGTGTGATTTTTTTAATAATTTAATTATGTATAAAGGTGGAAAAAATATTTTTGTATATTTATTTTTTAAAAATATTTTTGATTCTATTTTTAAATTTTTAGATATGTCTGGAAGAGAGCTGAGGAAGCCATGATCAAGAATAGTTGGTCTAGTGGTGACACCGGTACCGAGTGTTTTCTATGGAGATGGCCAACGCTAACGACCGCTGCAGCAAGCAGATAGGGCAAGTAACAAGCTATGGTGGCACACAAAGCCACATGCCCGTGGTTCATGCTTCTCGCTATTTCTCTTGAGTTGGGGTCTGGGTCCAACTAAATGGGCCGAACGATAATTGATTGTAATTTTCAAATTATGGACTATGTAATTAAGGTTTATTTTACGTCTCTATAAAAATGGTTACCAACAACCGGTTAATATGGTAGGATGAGGCACTAAATCCTTTAAGTAAGGTAAGAGATTTGAATTATGGAGTTGTGAATGGAGTAATTGGGTTGAGATAGTCTCCCCCATAATGAACCTCTATATTACCCGATCCGGATTAATCAACAGACGAATTGGATACCAGTGGTTATACAAAAAATATACATAAAAACAGTTTATTAATATGTATGTTAATATATCATTCCATCATGTTTAAAAATATCATTTATTGTGATTCATTAATTGAATAAGTGGTAAAAAATGCTCATGTTATCTCATTTTATATAGGTTCAAATTCTGACATTTGTCTTAAGAATGTAATTTTTCCCTATTGAATAAAAAATATTACTCATTAAATGTAATATATTTATGTTGTATTTGATGCTTTTATTCTATTTTTGGATAAAAAATAAAATAATAAATTCAAAACCCCAAGAAAACACGATTTAACGAATATTAGCAACCATTGTACTAGTCCTCAAATCATTTATATACAGATAGTATATCAAATTTAAGTTCTAAATTTAAACCTTAACTTCTAATTTTAAGTTTAAGCGGGCCATACATTAAAATATGAGAATGAAATTGCATTTTAATCTAATTTTGGGATGAACGAAGGGGCTGGGGGAGACAGATGCCCCTAGAAGTTTTAAATTTGTATAGAATTTTGAAATATTATAGATTTTTTTCATTTTTATTAAAAATTTATTTCACCCCTCTAAAATTTTATAAATTCGCTCTCTAGAATTTTATAAGTCCGCGCCATTCTCGGGTGTGGTATACATACAATACAAACATCTGCGTTTAGGTTCAGCAGGGATACTATTTCGGTTAACCTGATGTACTATTCCATAGTTTAAAGTGCAAATCATTCACATTTCTTTATCTATCTATCTATTATGCATTTTTACCAAAGTAGTCCACCGGTGACAGGTAGTCTGCCATGATACATAATTAAAGTAGGCCCATGTTAGATTACCCAAAATAATTATTACATGGCGACGGTTGGAGGAGTAAATATTCTATGATATTAACCTCGAGTTATTTTCTGGTTGGTCCATCAAGACGAAATTAAACACCATATATTAACTTGTTTTTTTATGAGGAGAAGACCTGCTTGCCAACATTAGTTAAAGGTTTATTAAGTATTCACCTCTGAAAATTGGAAGAAAAAAAATGACCATGGAAATCAAAATCATGAATCCAAAATAAATCAACGCAAAAACACATCAAATATTAGTGTGAATCACATTTGTCACCGCTTATTAATTTAACGGTTTAAGTAGAGATTAATCAAAAGATTAAAAATACTGTCCCATAAAATATTTTCAAGTTTTGCTTTGCTTTTTCTTTTATGGTTTTATTAAACGCCACCAAATTAGGCGTAAACATAAAACTGGAGCAGTTATTTTTTTGAGAGGAGTACACACCTTGGCAGATAAGTTTGATGGTTTTACAAGAGAGTAATAAACAAGTTTGTTGATCACTTACTAATTACATAACAAAGTTAACCATGAAGTAAATGGCCTCGAAACCTCTATCCGAAATATTAACTGCAAAACCGATAAACTATTAGCCGTACTGCATGGAAAGATATAGTAGCCAATAATTGTAAGAGCCTCTGAATTAGGGATGATTATGCACATGTGGGAAATTTGGGTGGTGAATATAAAACAAGGAAAGTATGGGAGGCCCTTCGACATAGGAATGATAAGGTTCCTTGGTTTCGAATTATTTGGGGTTGATTGGCTATGCCTAGATATTATATTATTGCTTGGCTTGTAATTTTGGACAGGTTGCCTACTAAAGCCAGGATGATGCGTTGGGGTGGGCAGGTTGATTTACATTGCATAATGTGCGTGGTCTGGAGGATAGAGATCATCTTTTTGCTGGGTGTATGTTTTCACGGCAAGTTTGGGCTGAGATTATGTTGGCTTGTCACAAGGTTGATTCTTTGAATGATTGGTTGGATATGGTGCAGTGGGTGCAAACTAATGGCAAAGGAAAAACCCTTGGAGTTGTGATCATTCGACTAGCGTGGTGTTGTTACCTCTATTATATTTGGCAAGAACGTAACTATAGATTGCATGGCAAGGCTCCTCGTCTTTCATCTTCTACTGTTTCATTGATCAGGAAGGATATACGTATGAGATTGTCTGGTAACGTGAAATTCACCTCTTTCTTCTACTCTTGTTGTCCAGTGGGGGCTTGTATAGGCTATTGGTTTATTCTTTTGCTTGTCGATACATAGTTGTTTTTCCTTTTGACAGGGTGTAATTGGTTGTAAAGAGATAGTACTTTGGATGAATAAGAACTACATCATTTATCCCAAAAAAAGGTTTTTAAAAGGATTAAGTGAAGAGTTTTTGTATTGGAGAAGGGTATAAAAGGAAGCAACATGACAATTTTATCTTTTCAAAATTATTATGTATTTTTTATATCTAAAAATATGAATAAGAGGAACTCTTCGAGTAGTTCTAGTGAAAAAAATGTTATACAAAGTTTAGCACAAGTGCAATACCCGAATTTAGACAATTAGTTTAGCACAAGTGCAATACCCGAATTTTATCCGGGTATTCTCATATATACATATAAATATATATAATATTTCTCTTAAAATAAATAAACAAATAAAACCCAATAAACAGTCCAAAATCCGTTACACAAAGTCCATATCCATTTACATATGAAGGCACGTTTACACTGCAAAGCCCAAAATCCCTTTACATTTGATTTTCAATCCATTTACAACTCATGACAGCCTAACAAAACCAATTCAAGTCATTTCCCGCCCAAATCTTTAGCCCAAACGACACGTGTCGCTCGGTCATTGGTTCCTTAGTTAATTAACGGATTGTGCTTCTTTATATGATATCTAGATCCAGCTGGCGCTGATGTCATCGAGGTGACATCAACATGATGTCATCATCTAACAACGAGAGAAAATTCAAGGTATTAATTACATCATTAAATAAAATAAAAATATTATATTAAAATAATAATAAAAGATAAGAGAGAGAATTACCTTCGAGAGTCGAATCGCCAATGGGAAATTTAATCGATCATCGAAAGCGGAAAAGTCGCCGGAGACTTGGACCGACGCTGGAAAGCTTAAGCATCGTCGAAGATGATGGCTGAAACTTCAACTCCCGTTGCCGTAAAGGTACATTCTCCTTCGTTTTGATTTTCCTACAATAAAACAAAGGAAAACACTTGTTGTTAGCATTAAAAAAACAGAAACGAAGGAAAATGAAAGGCAAAAGAGAAATCAATGCTTATCGAGTGGTTGTCGAAGTAGTTTAGGATACCGTCGAAATTGAAAATGGGAAGGGTTTCGGGTATGCTAGGTCTTAGGTGATCGAAGATGGGTACTTCTGATGAACCGTGATTAGATTTAAGGTTTTAGAGTTCGAAATTGAAGTTCTAAGAAAATTTTAGGTTTTGGCCGGCAGCCGGAGCGACGATCAAAAATCGCCCGTTGCGGCCGAGATTCACATCCCAACGGCCGGCGAACAATGAAGTGTGATCGATGGGTGGCCGGCAAACAATGAAGAGTGATCGATGGATGACCATCAACAAGGTATAACATATTTATAATTTGTTTGTGAACATGATCTCAAAATGTATAATTCTTTAGTATATTTAGAATATAAATGTATACTGTGCATATATAACATATTCACGTACTTATGGTTTTAGAATATATTTTGTTGATATACTAAAAAGCATAAAAATGGTCCATAGAATATTATATAGTGGTCAAATAATATTTTTAAAATTACTTTTAAATGATTCAGGTTCAAATAATGTTTGTGGTTGTATATAAGTTTATGGATAAACTACGTAAATGGTCACCGAACTTTTAGGGCATATTTATTTTGGTCACTTTACTTTTAAAATATTCGATAAGGTCACCTAACTTTTAGTTTGATTTCAATATAGTCATCGAACTTTTAGGGCAGATTCATTTTGGTCACCATACTTTTAAAATATTCGATAAGGTCATCCAACTTTTAGTTCAATTTCAATATAATCACTGAACTTTTAGTTCGCTTTCAATATGGTCCCTCTCGTTACCTTCCGTTAAAAGCTGATGTTAGTTTTTGTTTTTCCTTAATAAAAAAAGAGGTAAACTACATCAATTATCACTCAACATTCTTCTCACTCCTATTTTGGTCACTAGAGTTAAAAAAATCAATTTAATAACTTAACTTTCAAATCGTTCATATTTTGGTCGCTCTCAAATGGCATAGTTATACAAATAAAAAAAATCGATTAATCCTTAAAAAAATCGGGTAATGATTTTTTTTACTTTGCTTATTAAATTTACCATATTACCATATTTAATATTTTAATAAGCAAAGTAAAAAAATTATTATTCAAATCAAATATTCTAATTAACCGATCAATCGATTATCCGATTTAATTAGTACAATATAAGATTGAGAATTGAATAATTTAAATTTAGCAATTAACCAAAATAATTTTTAAGGATTAATTGAACTCGATTTCGGTACAAAATTTTAAAATAAATTATTTCAATTCGATTACGGTTCACAATTTTAAGCAAAATTGATTAACTTATATGATCTAGTATATATAATATTTCTAAATTTTATGCATTACAATATCTTATAGTCTAATGATTTTGATACCCTTCAGATTTTTTTAAAGTTTTGGCTCTGGGTAGAATTAATAGGTGTGAACTTTCAATTTTCGACTTTCTAGTTGTTTTTACACTTTTTTCACAACCGAACATTTATTAAATTTACCATATTATCATATTTGATATTTTAATAAACAAAGTAAAAATCATTTTCAGAATCAAATATTTCAGTTAACTAGTTAATCGATTATCTAATTTAATTAATACAATACAAGATCAAGAATTGAATACTCTAAATTTACCAATTAACCAAAATAAATCTTTTAAGGATTAATCAAATTTTTCTATTTGTATAAACATGTCATTTGAGAGTGGAAAAATATGAACAATTCGAAAGTTAAGTTATTAAATTGAAAATTTTTAACTCTAGTGATTAAAATATGAGTGAGAAGAATGTTGAGTGATGATTGGTGTAGTTTACCCATTTTTTATTAAGGAAAACGAAAACTAACCTCATCTTTTAACGGAAGGTAACGAGAGGGACCGTATTGAAAGTGAACTAAAAGTTCGGTGACTATATTGAAATTGAACTAAAAGTTTGGTGGCCTTATCGAATATTTTTAAAGTTTGGTGATAAAAATGAATCCGCCCTAAAAGTTCGGTGACTATATTGAAATCGAACTAAAAGTTGGGTAACCTTATTGAATATTTTAAAAATACGGTGACCAAAATAAATCTGCCCTAAAAATTTAGTGACCATTTATGTAGTTTACCCTAAGTTTATTTATATTTAAAACTAAATATAGATATTACGTTGTACTCGTGATACACAAAGAGAAACAAACATTTACCATAATTATCAAGTTTAATAAAAACGGCTAAGGTTTGTTACAAATTAAAATGATGAAAAATTGTTTTCACTTACCCGTGGGTCCTATGCAACTTAAGCAGATCCTATTGCCTTACCTAATTTGATATGAGCTTTAAAACTCCAATAATATTAAATATAACAAATAGAGAAATTTTAAAGTCCATTTTTAGTATTTTTTGTGTCTTAATATTACAAAATTAAATCTTAAATTCTAAAAATACCTTATACCCAATAAGTGGCAGAGCCACATATGTGCTCGGGTGGGCTCGTACCATTCCTGAATTTTTCAAAATTCGTACATTTGAATTTAATTTTCTTAATTTTTATGAATTAGTCCTTAAATTTTATAATTTGTGCCTATCTTGGATTTGAGATTTTTATAACTTGTCTCCACCCTCAAAAAACATTTTATATCCGCCACTGTACACAATACTCTAAATCTTATATCTTAAGCTTTATATTTGACTTTTCAGTATTAAGACATAAAAAGGTAGAGCAGTTATACCCATGCGGCCACACCACCCATCTCTTGAGAGAGAGAAAGATAAAAAAAAAAAAAACAATGTAATTTGTATAAATGGAGATTTCTGAGCTCTCTCCAACGCCTCTAGACTGACCTTTAACCCTTTAATAGTATAACCAAGTTCATGGAGTTGGATATTGAAAACCCCTTATCAAACTTCCAACACTTCTGTAGTGCTACCGCTACCCCTTCCCTCTTCCTGGTTGAATCTGATCATATGCCCGCAGAGAATTATATGAACACTCTGGAAGCTAGCGACCTTGGTATTTCGCTCAGACGAGAAGCTATCTCTTCAATCTCACAGGTATAGTTAGCCATGTTACTTTCCGGTTTAGCTATCCGTGTGTTCATTTTCACCTATGCTGGATTTGCTTTTTTTGGTTTCAGTTTTCTCGCAAGCTCGGTCCCTTTTCATCGTATCTTGCTATCAATTATCTCGACCGATTCTTATCGAGCCGAGGAATGCTGGTGCTGCAGCAACCTAAGACATGGGTTCTGAGACTTGTTTCAATCTCTTGTGTCTCCATAGCTGCCAAGATGATCGAAACAGAGTTCTCTCTCGTCGACTTTCAGGTAGATTACAGTAACATTGGCAATGAGAAGTTCTATATGGTGGGTTATTACTTAATCCTTATCCAAGCCATTGTCTGTGGAGTACAGGGCGATGGGGGATTCATATTTGATGCACAGACAGTGGAACGGATGGATTACTTAATCTTGGGAGCATTAAAATGGCGAATGCGTTCGATTACTCCATTCGCTTTCATCTCCTTTTTCATTTCATTGTTCAAGCTCAAAGAAGCTCCAGTAAGTCGAGCCATCAAAGCTCGTGCTGTTGAACTCATCTTCAAAGCTCAAATCGGTATGTAATATGTTTGTCTACTTCACTCAGTATGCCAAAAATCTATACTCAGGCATTTTTTGGGTGTAATTAACAGATACGAACCTTTTGGAATTCAAACCATCGATAATTGCAGCATCGGCACTTCTCTCTGCTTTCCGTGAACTCTTTCCCTTGCAATTCCCCAGCTTTAGGAAAGCAATTTCCAGTTGTTCATGTGTAAATAAGGTAGACAGATCTTCTATTTTCTCTCCAGGTTTTCCATTAAACATTGGTTTTAATATAAATGCAGTTTTTCCTATGGGCTAACAACAATTCGGGTGCAGGAAAACATGATAAAATGCTACAACTCGATGCAAGAGAATGAGATAGATATGGTTTCGAGCTCCAACACGCCAGCCAATGTGCTTGACCAGCATGTTTCCAGTTCGGGAAGTGAAATTAGCACCGCCGGTGCAACCACCGTTACTTCCATCACGCAGAGAGACATCAAGAGAAGAAAAATTAATGATTACGGAACAATTATCTAATGTTCCACTTCTCTGAGGTCCAAATCAAAAGCTCTGATCCATGGATAATTGTAAGAGTGGCCATAGCAGCCTAGCTTTCCTTCTTCAAAAAAACATAGGAACAGAACAAAAAACAGAGAAAAATGAAAATGAAGGAATGGGTGCCAGAAATGAATATGGGAACTTGATGTTTCGTTCATGGCTACTGTCTATGGTATGAACCGATCTCTACTAGGTTAACGTGTCTTGCAATGGCCAATCCATTCTCTCTGTTTGCTGGAAATGGAGAGAGGAAAAAACAAAAGTTCAAATTTTGCTTCCTTTTGATCTTTTTTCTGTGCTTTCCCATTTTGTTTTTAGGCTGCAAACAAAGACGAAAAGCATCACTTTGAATTGTAGGCTTGTCGGTTTTGTATTTGGTGTTTCACTTCTTGTCTCTTAGTTTACGGCAGAAGAATACTTGGGAAACCACTAATACAACATTAATAATTTATTTTTGTTAAATTAATTGGATTCCCCCCCCCCCCTTTCTCTAATTTAATAACTTATAGTTTAAACTTGAATTATTTTATATTGGATTTTGTTTGATTTTTTTTTTAAATCTTATCTAACAATGATTAATTTATTTACGCGGTTTTATATTTTTGTCTCGCCTATCTGTTTAATACTATAAGTAAAGATTAATTCTATCATCTATGTACAACAATTTTACCATAACTACAATAGAAGTAGAGATGTTATCATAATTTCACCCTTTCTGTTGAAAACAAGGGAAACCATGTAAAATTAAAACGTCAAAATAGCATAATATGGTATCAAATAATATATAAATAAAAATTTAGGGTTAATATTTGATACTTAAAAGGGTTCTTTTGACTAAAAGGGAAGGGTTTTAGCTTTATGGAGAAACTAAACACAATGAATAAACGTTAAAGACTAAGAAATAGGTTAGCAGAGGGATTAAATTGGTATAATATTCAAATATTGAAGGTTAATTTTTTTAGAATTTGGATCAAATTAAAAAAATGAGTAAACATTAATGACTAAACTAATTATTATACAAATTTTACTAACTACCAAATCACCCACGGCAAAAAATTTAATGAAAACAAATTACTTTAAAAATTTTAATTAATCGAATAATATTTTATAGCTCTTTACAATCGAGTCATCCAATTAAAAAGTATCGTATGATAGAATGATTAAATGTGTAGTTTTTTTTTTTCTACCATTCCTATATAAAGTGATTAACTGCAAAATTCCAAACCTGACTGCGCAGTCACATGAAAGCCGAGAGAGAGAGAGGAAATAGAAGGGCAATGATAATAGATATTGATAAGGCTTCCCATTATAAATGAGCAACATTGCGCCAATGGCTCCCCACGGTTGGGCCCTGCTACTGGATCACTGATGTCCAATGTTTACCATTGACTCGATAATTGCTATCATCGAGTCGATAATGATTATTCTTTTTTGAATTGTTAGTATTTTGTTTTATTCAATTTAATTTAATTATTTCAAATTTAATCGTTTTCTCTCAAATGAACACTAGCCACAGTAAGCAAATGTATGTAACAATGTATTTTACCTGGTGTAATTATAAGAAATGTTAATGGACGATCACCCAATATTCATTTTCCATGGTTGTTTTTTTGGTTAGGGGGTGGGATTCAAGTAGTCTTGACAAACTTGACCCAAGACCCGAACCGAGACCTGAAATAAACTGAAATGACCCGAATTTTAGTTGAACTAAAAATGGACCCGAACTGATTTTCAACAAAACCGATTTTACTTAAACCGAAGGCAATCCAAAATAAATAAAATATATTAAAATAAATAAAGAAAGATGGGATGTGAACTATCACACAACTCACCAAAAAACTAGATATACAAGCTATATAAAGTCATATATAGGGTGTAAAAACCTAACTCAGCCTAAAACCCGACTCAAACCAATCGATCTCCTATTAATCCGATATTTACCTGACCCGATATTAACCGAACCGAAAAGTAATTTGAATCGAAAATCAACCGACCCGACCTGATACCGAACCGAAATCACCAAAGACAAGAACTAAAACCATACCAGACCTGAACTGATCCGAACCGAACTTAAACTGAATGCAGTCAGATCCGAAAGGCCCCGAACTGAATGACCCATTTGTCACCTATAGATTTAAGAATGGAGTTTCGTTCTTTTGGGTGATTGGGTGTTCGAGGGGTGATAAGTGCATAATATTGCATATTTTTAGTGTTATTTATTCCTCATTTTTCAATTGAATATTACTAATTCATTTCTTTTGGGGCTTATTTTTATTAGGAACTTTATTGGATTAATAAGCACAAAACCAACAATTGAAGGCGAAATCTAGATGTTCACTGGATGTCATGGCAGGAGTCGTGGGCACGACCCAAGGCATGACGTGGTTCGAATCTGATGCAGCAGATTTCGGCAGTACACTCAGCGACTTCTAGAAGGTAGCATTATCTCAAAGTCAAATTCGGAATTTTCTTAAGGATAAATGCCTGAGAGATAAATATGAGGTTATCCAGAAAATAAAGCATAATTCAACCAGAGCCACATGATTCAAATTAATTATCCTTATCTTTTGTGATAAATCTTTGGTTTAAATTTAGTCCACTAGTTTGAATATCTTTATCGTTTATTTAGTTATTTTATTTTTTAGGATTCTCGGACATAAATACCTCTTAGGTTCAACATTTGAAGACAGATTGTAATTTGTTATTTCTATTGAAGCTTTATGTTCTTTTTACTTTATTCTCTATTTATTTTCCATACCATAATGCTAAGCATGATTCAATCCATGCTTAGCTAAACTTCTCCACTTAGCCTAAAGCTTTGCGATGGCTCAATTCTAATCGTGAGAATTGAGTTGCGCTTCACAACTTCGGAAAGTATTCTTCAATTCTCTAGAAACTAAGAGTGACAATCAGCCATTCCTTTAAAAGTTACTACATCTTCAACTCAAAAAGTCGGCGTTGATTTGAAAGGAGTTTTGGCTTGCAGTTTAGGAGTCAGATCGGTTGGTCGTAATTCGGCTTCTTGTGAACAAATTTAGTGCGGTCCGCTTAGGGGAATCAAGCTCGAGTTCGATTCTCAGAGATACGCTATAACTCGAGTTGGGTTCTTTCAGAACTTAAAGTTGTTTTGGTGCTAACGACAATAGACGTGGTTAGACTAGCAAGAACCGGATTTCGAAGATTGAGTTGAAAATTTTGGTTAATCAGAGAGAAGAGTTATTTGATGAATGATTAAGATTGAGGCTAACAAAGCCTGAGACTAAACCATCATAATTGAATTCTTTATTTACAATTTACTGCTTTTGTTCATCTTTTATTTTTACTTAATTATTATTTCTAAACTCCTTATTTTTATTTTGTAGTTTAATCAAGGTTGAAACAAGGAAACGACATTGAAATTTCTCTAGTCCCTGTAGATCGACGCTACTTCTCTATACTACCTTTCAATATTTAATTGAGAATAAGATTATTTTATTTGACAATTTCAGCACTTGTCATGGGGTTACATATAATTATAGATAGATGGAGTTCTTGAGTTATGTGATATTGGGGGACGCTAGGCGTTGTCCCCGCGGCCAAATTTAAAAAAAAAAAAGAAATTCAAATGAAAATAAAAATAAAAATGGCGTCTCCGTATATGTGTGGGTGTATCTGCAACTCTAATATGTGTGTGATATTGGGGGACGCGTCTCCGTATATGTGTGTGGGTGTATCTGCAACTCTAATATGACCCTTACCTAAACTCAAAAAAGATTTAATGGTGTATTGGACTGCTTGAGGTTATTATTCTGTAGTTTGGTGATATAATGTTGGAAGGACTGGATTGCAATAAATAGGTAAAGATGGGGAATTGGTAAAATTTTATGTTTGATGATCAAAATATAACATACTCAATAATTGGATGACTAGTGGGTAGTTTACCCCTACTTTCTTTGTACAATGTCTAAACAACATATAACTCCCTAAACCCCCTAAATCGAAAATTATTATATATTTAAATATATTCGGAATCACAACTTCCTAAATATTATAATTAGGGATTGACCGAGGAAATTGCTGCAGGGAGCAGTCACATTCTCTAAAAAAAATTAAATTTCCTATAGATATTTTCTAGTATTTTTTATTGCTAATCTAACTTTGCACCCCTAAAATTTTTATAATTTCATACTCTTATATTTTTAATAGTTCATACTTCTTACATAAAATTTTGTGTCAGTACTTGATTGTAACAATAATAATATCAACTGTTCAAATCTTTACTTTCTAATTAAAAAATTAATTAGTATTACTACTGTTTTTCTGACTAGGGGGATGATTTGAATGAAGATGAGCTTTTGGTTTGGTACCCCTTCGTTTTTTGATTGATTCAATCTGCGATTTCCATCCGACTCAAAATGTTTTGTTGAGACCGTTTAACCTAACAAGTGTCTCAGTAGAAAAGTAGATAATATTTATCTTTAAAAATATGAGTTTAAATAATTTTGTTTACAAATGTATGCTCATTGTCACGGCACTATACCAAGTTTGATATATACGGCACTTTTCGCGCGCGTTTTATGAGAAATCACGCTAATCTTGAAGAGGTCACCAAGTTTTAATTTTTATATTGAGTTTGTATTGGACTGGACAATTTAATAATAAAGGGCTTTCAATATTTTAGATCTATTTTTAATTTATATACATATAACCCATTAATAATAATATTAACTAATAATAATAATATTAGCAATAATAATAATAATAAAATTAACATGCATATATTCATATATTTACATACATATGCGAACATATATACATATAAACAACTACGCATACACATACAAACATTATATAATGAACATTAAGCATATAAATACCTATACCATATGTATAAACATACATACATCGTACTTACATATATTTAATGACATATTAATATAATAATTATTATAATATAATTAATAAATCAATATTAGTATAATATTATATAACTCGGACAAAAATAAATGATTACAACATGATTTCAAACAAAAACAAAGGCTAAGGTTTAATAAGTAATGATTTTAAAAGGAAGAAGCAGGAAAATAAAGCAAAGAAAACCGGTTTTATAACTACTGTTTTTAATTAGAGGTTGAAGTCTTCCAGCAGATCGCAGAAGCCGAAAGGGTATAAGATTTCTCCATTAAGTAATGGAAACTCAGGTTCAGCTTTAAAGGGCACCGACATATGTCAAGCCTAAGAAGAGACGGAGTTATTAATCTCACGTCGAAAAAAAAAGAGGTCTTGGAAGGGCTTCACGAGGTTGAATGAAAAGAATGTCACGCCTGAAAAGAAACGATATCATTAATCTTACATCGGAAAGAAATATAAAAATCTTTAAATTTAAATACAGTGACACTGTACATCCTATTAGACATATCTTTTAGAAAAATGATAATGCCCCGTGACACACTCCACATGTAATAACTATCAGAGAAAAAAGGTTCTGTCCAGAAACTCCCACTATCCGCCTCGTATGCTTCGAACAAATTACTACTACTATTACCATTGTCATCTGAAACTGAGCCAACTTTGCTGGTTTCAACTGTGTTATCTGTAGTAATGGAGGAGTTCTGGTCGCTTGAGGCTGGTTGTGGGGACGACAGTGAGCTTTCAAGAATCAAAGGAGGATTTGGGGAACTTATTACAATATGATTGGCGTTGTTGTTTAGCTTTGTTTCTTTTTTCTCCGGATCTTTGTTGTTAACTTTCTCATCTTTTGTTGTTGAAGATGACTTTTGTTTGAACCGCTTCTTGAGAGTTGTATGCCAATGGTTCTTCACTTCATTGTATGTTCTTCCTGGTAACTGAGCAGCAATGGCAGACCATCTGTGTAATAAAACCACTAGTTAAATTATGACTGTACTGAATTTATGGCTCAAATGCATGTGGTATTGTACTTATTGGGGAAATCGAAATGACAGTTCACTGCAACTGCAAATACCTGTTTCCAAGTGACTCATGTAATCTGATGATAGTCTCTTCTTCTTCCTTGCTGTAATTTCCTCTCTTGACATTAGGCCTCAGATAATTCATCCATCTCAGCCTGCAACTCTTTCCGCACCTTGCCAGACCTGAAACCCGTGGATTCTGTACATCAACAAATGAATCACAGATAACAAAAGAACCCCTGAGTTAGTATTGGTCTAAGGGATAAGTTATTTGCTATCACGTAAATGAGTACGTAAACGAGTCACGAGTTCGAGACTTTGTGTATACAAAAAAAAATTAAAAAGCTCACCTACTATAATTAGGTGTACAATACTCAAGTTTAGATTAATCAAAGCAAAGCCTTGAAAAATCGAGAGTACAAAAAAATAACCCCCAATCTAGCCATTATTGTTAAAGATGTTGATAATTATAAAAAAGATAACACTGAACATTTGACAATTTTGGACTTGTTTTAAAAATGAGATCCCTATTAAAGAGTGTTCGGTACCAACGACTTAAACCAGACATTCAGAAATTTTGATACATCAGAATCATTGATAATTTAGATATATCATGAGTAATCTTGTCATTTAAGCCTACAAGGCATTATGGTCATTTTGACCTTTTGGGGTAATTTAGTATTTTAACCCAACAAGGTATAAATGGGGAATTTTAATTTCTCATCTAGTCTCCAAGTCTTTTTGAACTAATAAGAACCCATCATTACGGTACTTACCAAATAACTGAATATGTACGCCTTACAAGTATTGATTTCTTAAAACCGACTATATAACAAAACATATCACTTCACCAATCATCACTGAACGTGCCACGAGAAAGTGAACATGTATTCTTACAATATTTTTCGCTATATTGTAGCAATATCATGAGTGACTATCGTACATGAGTCAGGCTTTATAACCCACAGGGGCATTATAGTTGTTTAAGTTGTATCAGTACTTTCAGTAATAAAAGACTCATCTTTTAGATTAACATAAAACTCATCCACTCATATATACACCTTCAAAGACCATATCTTATACATATTAGTTACAAAGCAAAATGGTTAATCCTGAGTATCAACATAAACTTTACATGATTAGCATGTAGAAATTTATTGTTTAACTCAAGAATTATGCATTCAATATAACCGAAGCTTTGGGCAGATATAACTTGCTCACATACAACACAACATTTAGATATAACTGCTTCTTTTAGATATAACATAGTCACTTCAGAGTTTACACTTGTGCCACGCATACGAACAACTTTCTTTCAAGTTTATAATCTTTTTATCCACTTTCTAAATTAATTACTAGTATCATTAACAATATCGACACATTACTCCAAAACCAACATCCACCAAAATATTTCCAAGCATAATCTCATAACGGTCATAACACTAAGGTACGAGGCTTGAAACTTATCAGATTTCCAAATTTATTAAGACTGGTATGAGACTGATTCCAGAAATTCTCGAATTCGGTTCATCGATGCAGAACTCAGGAGGAAATCACCTTGTTCGAGCTTAGACAAACTACTTTGTTCTTTATGACTTCCAGGAATAAATCTGGTTCAACTTGGAATCTTGCTAGAATTCATCATACTTCGTCTCACACAATCGAACATTTATTCTCAATCTAAATTAAATCTTCAATTTCACAGGCACCAACCATTCTAGGTACTTTATACAGATTTAGATCCATCAAGTGAATCCAAAACACAGACAAACACTAATGACATTCCTTGCCATCACAAATCGAGCCTTAACGAACAAGATACTTAGAAACACTTATTATAGAAAAAAGAGATTCAACATCAGTATTCTGGCTCAAAAGAGTATGGTTATAGTCTAAGGGTATGTATTCACCAGACACCCTACGACAAACAATCGGCCAATCTACCCAAGAAGACTCAACTTTATGCTCTAATATCACTAAATGTAACACCCACAGGGCGATATAGGGAACCTGATCCAATCCAAAGTGTCACATTCGATCCGGAAGAGTGACCCACAATAAAATTTTAGATAAAAAATTGCCAAACCAATTAAAGGGTTTAAATTTGATACACAGGCTGTTTAAAATAAATTTTACACAAGCCTGCCTATTTCTACTATAAATCAAAATTAAACCCAAACCCTAAAAAACTAAACCCTAAACCTTAAATTCTAAACACAAACCTAAAATTCTAAATCCTACAACCTAAAGCCCTAAACTCTAAACCCTAAACTAAACCCCTAACCCCTAAAACTAAAAGGTCTGTGTAAACTAATGTTTACACAGACTGTGTATTGAAGTTTTTCTCCCAATTAAAACCATAAAACATGTTCTAGATTAAAATATAAGTTCAGAAATCATTCAAACAATGAAACATAAATCATGATATAAATTACAAATACAAGTATTAGACTTTGATAAAAAAACAAGACGTGACATACATGCCCCCTAATTACAAAGGTACCATACTCCATGTAACACCTCCTTCCCGTATTCGTACACCGAACACGAGTCGAAAATGCCACAGTAAATTAAAAATTATTTTACCTTAAGAATCAGGGCTGTTTCAAAATTTAAATTAAATTATGGATAACAATAACATTAAAACTAAATTCTAACATATAAACGCAAAAATTATAAATATCACATACTATTCATTATACATAATCGAAATCATTACAAGGCAAGCCAGTTTTATCTTTTATACAAATTAAACAAGTTATTTCGTACATGCCACTTTTCACGTATAAAACCAGGATTTCATAAGTACTGAAAATAACCTTTCAACTTTATGTCTTCATAAAAGATTTGATGCAACAGTTTCATCCAATCCTACTCCGGTTTACCTATGTGTATTACAGAAATACACGCTAAGTATAACTTAGTGAGGCATAAATAAGTAACATATATAAAATCTTTATAATACATGATACTTTCCAAAAAAACTGATATTTATATATATAAAAATACATACTGTAATAATACCAGAATATAGCCCAAGGTAAATATTAAGTACTTTAAAAGTACTATTCTTTATTGCTTGCAGACACAATAAAGTGCCTATAACATATATGACACTTTAAAGTGCCGTTAACTTTATGATACACATTGAAGTATCAATAACTTTATAATACTCTTCAAGTGTCATTAACTCATAGAATGTCTTATATGGTTGATGGTGCCTTTAAACCAACTTATACGGTTGATGGTGCCTTTAAACCAACTAACCAACTTATACGGTTGATGGTGCCTTTAAACCAACTAACCAACTTATATGATTGGTGATGCCTTTAAATCACCTAATCCATAATCGAGTAATATATTTTTACATTACCAAGGGCAACATTAAAAACAATTCCTGCAATTAAGTGGAAATAACACAATATCCATACATACATCACGTAAAACATTTTATATTGGAGCAGTTCATACCCCAATATGCTTTATAATATTCATGGTATACTGCCATAATCTGTAAATCATTAAAATAAAGTACCATGCTAAAAACATATATGCACTCACCTTAGCCTTGTAATGCCCCTTTTTACTATTCGATTAGTCTCGAACTTTTTCTTTCCAGGTCTACTAGTACGACATTGATCTTTATCGGTATCTAGATGAAGATAAAATATACCATTTCAAAGCACATGTTAAAACATACTCAATCTACATAAAATAATGGAAAGTAAATGAATAACTATCCATTATTTACAAAAATTGATTCGATAAAATTTCCATATTAGAACCAATATTTCTTAAACTATTCTTTAAATTTCCAACTTTTCCCAAAATTTACATTTTAGTCCCTAAGAACACTTTTAAGCCTTCAAACATCATTTTCAAGCCAAATCCTTACAATTCTCACCATTCACACTTTAGGACCCAACTTTAAAAATTAACATAATGGTCCTTGAAATTTCCAAAATTCACAAAATGGTCCAAAAGTTAGAATAAACTTCAAAATCAACCTCCAAATCACTTAACTTGATTTTTCAACCCAATATTCTTCAAAAAAAAGTTCAACAATCAAATCCCTAAACTTTCCAAAATTTACAATTTGGTCCTTAATGCCAAATAATTAGGGATTTTCATTCCAAGCCACTTATATCATCATATTTAACCATTCTTCCTTCATTAACACCTTAAAATTCCAGACTTGGCTCAAACCCTAATTTTTCCATAATTCAAGAACATAGGTATTTCTTCATCCTAACATCAAAATCATACTAATCTAACATCATTCTCATCATTTCCAACATCAAACAAATTTTTGCCATAATTTCCCTTATTTTTCCATGGTAGTCGAATAGTTACTACTAGGTTTTTCCATGGAATTTTCAACATTTAAACAATAGAAACAACACCACAAGCATGTATCCAACATGAAAAAACATTAAAACTAAAAACTCCATCATGCTCTTCATCAACCCTAATTACCAAACTCAACCTTAGAGACATGGAAATTAAGTAAAAATTATACCAAAAGATAGAGAATTCCATGGAGATTATTTTCTTGTTCCATGTCTCTAGCTCAAATCTAACTCAAGAAGCTTAAAAAATTAAATCAAAATTTTCCCCTTACCTAGATGAAGCTTGCGGCAGTTTGGAGGAAAGATGAAGATGTTTTTTGCCAAATTTTTTATCTTTGATTATGCCAAATGGCATAATATTCACCCAATTTAATTAATATAAAATCTTGATAGTCAAAAGACTATTAAAGCCTTGAATTATGACCAACCACATCTCTACACCTATTTACTCTTATCAAAAGTAATCAATTACTTTAATAAAATAAGGGTGAAAAGTCTCTTTTATCCTCCAACTAATTCTTTATTTACTAGTTTGCTATACTAGTAAAAATCCAACCAAACTATTTGGAATCCAACCAACTAGAATAGAATATTCCCAAAATAATATTCCATGACTTTTCTATAGCATTTTGAATCAACCTCAGAAATTTTGATTCGATCCGATATATCGATATTCAAAAAATACTTTTACTGCGATTTACCTCTTTTTCAAACTGTCGAATTTTAATCCATACGAATCTTCTCTACTCTTACTGAGTCCAAAATATCGATACAAATCACTTTTATAGAACCTTCCCAAAAGTCACCCATCATAAAATTTCGCTGACCTAAGCACGCTTAACAATTATATTCGATCCAATATCAGTACCTTTTTCCCATCTTAAATCTAAAAATCAACATTAAGGTACTTACCTTCTTGGTCCCTGAACTGTTCCTAACTTTTCACTTTAACCACAACTTTGAATTTTTACGTTTTAGTCGCTGAACTAAAACCACTAACTTTTAATTCCTTGCATTTTAGCTCGTCCAAAACTTAAGTTTTGATATATTTAACCAATATTAAACTACAAACTAATCTAATCTTATTTAAAAATAATTTCACCCGTCCTGAACTTGATCATAAAATTTTATAATCAACTTGATATCGATCCGATTGGAACAATGACAAAACACAAAATTTTAGAAATTTAGAAAGATCCAGAGATTACTAACAAAATGAATCCCATGGAAATATCCCGAAATAATAAAATCCAGAAAATTAAGATGACAATAAAAAAGAATTTAAAAAGAAAAAGAAAACTGACATTAAAAATACTTAAAATAAAAATACCCAGAAACAATCCACCTTTGTGGCGGGACGATTTTTTTTTATAAAAAAGTGACAAAACAGTGTTTAGAATATTGACTTAGAGAGGGCAAAACTTTGGAGATGTGGAAGATATAAAGATACATTAATTAAAGAAAAAAAATAAAAGAATAAAAAACAACAAAGAAAGCAAGACGAGAATAGAAAATTTTGGAAAAATGACAATTAGAATCTTGACTTACAAAGGCTAAAACTTTGGAGATCTGGAAGATAGAAATGTTAAAAAAATTAAAGAAATAGTGAAGAAAAAAACAGTGAATAAGATAAGAAAAGAGGGTAGAAACCGTGGCATAATATAGATTCACTAGGAACAATCCTTTTTTTCTTCAAGATTTTTTTTCTTTTCCTTTTAGATAGAATTAGGTTTTAATAAAAATTTTCAAAAATTATAGGCTTCTTGCCTGATATTCGAGTGATCGAATAAAGAACAATCCTGCTACCTTCAGATATAACGTTTTATAGAAATATCATATTCATAATTAAAATTTGTTGCCGGAATACCATGATAATACTATGTTTTATCACATGCATGCTTGCACCTCTAGTATCCCTTGATAGTTCTGTATTACTGGGCTTTTCCAAGCTCATATTGTTATTTACCATCGCAGGTTAAAAGATTGATCATGGTGCAGTTATCGACATCATTGTGAGAGTTCCTTCGGCATTGCTTGCGGAGTACGGTACATGTGCAATTAGGAGATATGTATGTCACATCTTGTTTTATATTTGAGTTTGAAACTCGTTTTATAATGTGTAATTATGAACATTGTCACGTTAAAAGAATAATCTCTGAACTTTTATTTTTGATTCAAAATTTATTTTATGATTCTAAATAGTTTGACATTTTGTTTTATCTAAAATTTTAACGTGGGCTGCTTTAGTTATCCGAATGTGACACCTCAGATCAAATTAGATAACCTTTATTAGTTTGGGTGTTATTACAGTATCTATATGTCGTCTACACTTGTGCAACCATATATAATTGAAGCACTCTTACAATAGAAAATACATATAGCATGAATGTATCTGAACTAGTCTATAGTTTCACGGTGATATTGTTTCAGTGATCGAGTGATATGAGTTTTTTTTTATTGTTTTGATTAAGTGAAATTAGTATTTTTTTTATTTAAGTCTCCAGCATCTTGCTTTCTTGGCTTGTAAAATGTTTTTATTTGGAAAAAGAATGGCTTTTGGATTATTTTGACCATTGCATTTTGAAAACTAGGAGCAATGCAAACATATAATTTTTCAGGTCAAAAGTGTTTTTTAACTTGGTTTGAAAAATACTTTTAAAAGATGAAACTTCTAGCTTTTAACTTTTCAAAAGCACTTTTGAGTAATATTACTTATATGTTATCGTTTATATCACCAATCATTTTATATTTTCAAAGAAAATGTCTAAAATAGACATTTTATTTATTTAAAAATATTTTTTACAACAATATCAAATACTCTAATTTCAAAGCAAACAATCCAAAATCACTTTTTGCCTTTTATTTATGAAAAAAATCTAAAAACATTTTTCAAATACAATTTCTCACCGCACCTTCTAAAAACAATATCAAACTAGCTCTAAGTGATATCAATATTTTTTGTTGGGATTAAGTGAAATTAGTATTTCTTTGTTTAAGTCCTCAGGGTCTTGCTTTCTTGGCTGGTATAATGTTTTTATTTGGGAAAGAAAATGGTTTTTTTTTGTTTCTTTTTACCATTGCTTTTTGGAAATTTTGAATTTTGGGTTTAAAAAGGTAAATTTAGGTTTTGTCCTAAAGTTTCTAATGGCGGGATTTTCCTTGCTCGGAGACTAGGATGAGTTCGCAATCATAGCCGTCAATTGCTATTGTCTCTAAACAAATCTGCCCATTGTGGGAAACTTCTCAAGCATTAGCCATCCAAGTAATCATAGTATACTTGGGTATGTGAAATAGAAATCAAATCAATCTTTCCCAATCAACTCGATCCCTACTAATCTGAATCCCATTCCACACATTTATAGTAGGTAGAGAATCATAGGTAATTATTTCATACACAAACTCAGATAAAAAATTTATTTACACAACCGCTTTAGTTTTAGAGTTTAAGAATATTATTTAGGGTTTAGGTGTAGATGTTTAAATGCAATAGTTTTTTAATTTAGGGAATATTATTTAGGGTTTAGGTGTAGGTGTTTAAATGCAACAGTTTTTGAATTTAGGGATTGTTGATAGAATTTTGAGTCCAGGGTTAAAATTTAGGGTTTATAGGTTAAAACATAAATCCCTACCCATATTATCCTAAAAACTAAACCAAACTTTAAACTCTAAATTTTAAACCCCTAAACCCTAAATTCTAAACCCCTACACTAAAACTCCAAAACTAAAACCCTAAACCCCAAAATTAAGACACTTACGAAAACAAAATGTTTTCACCACTTGTATATAGGATAATAATTCGAGGATCATTACCAGCAAAAATTACACTATGAGAGGAAACTGATCTCAAACCTTGAACAATTTGCTCATGTTTATAAATATTAAATAAACATGCTCATGAATAATAAACATATAAACCATAAATAAAGGAATATATTTTTATATGAAGTAATCAAACATAAGTATTAATAATTTTATTATAAATAAGTCAACAATTTCTATATTAAGTGGTTAAAAACTCTCAATTGATACATTCTCTTCTGCCTTAAATTGTACCCTAAGTAGAAATTATTAAAAAAAATTATTATAAATAAAATAAGCAAAAACAATGGTATTATTAATTATATAATAATCAAATTATAATCACTTTTAAAGATATATTAAATGAACTTTAAGCAAACATAAGCGATTTTTTTTTGGATATAAATAAACGTACCTTGTTTATATTTCATGAAAGAAACTCAATATCTTAATCATATTCATTTATTTAATTTAATAGTCGTATAGAAAACGAAATATTTATGTACATTTCATAAAAGAGAAAAACTTTGATACACAAGTCGTGTAAACTTTAGTTTACACGTGCCTTTTAGTTTTAGGGGTTAGTGTTTTAGTTTAGGGTTTAGGGTTTAGGGTTTAGGTTGTATGGTTTAGAATTTAAGATTAGTATTTAGAATTTAGTGCATAGGGTTTAAAGTTTAGGGTTTAGTTTTTTAGGGTTAACGTTAGGAATTTAAGATTTGAGTTTTATAGTGTAAATACATTGGCTTGTGTAAAATTAATTTTACACAACTTGTGTATCAAAGTTTTACCCTTCATAAATTGCTTTGTTTTTTACAAACATGAACTTTTATTGAAGAAAGAATCTATACACATAAGCCGAAAGGCTAAAAATAGGAGAGTACAAGGGCCTCATACCCAAGCAGAATACAAAACCCCCAAGAGCTCAAAGTTCGAATATGAGAACCAACCCAACCCAATGATTAATCAAAGGGCCAAAAATCAAACCCAAAGATTGATAAGCCCAACATAACCATGGAAGTTGGATGGTTGTACCATGCACTATCATCGGAAACAACCGTCTTTTTACACGGAGGCCGTTTTAGCGGCCGCGGGGGGCCCGGGGGTTGAAATTGAAAATGACTTAAAATGTATTTAAATCGAAAAAATTATAGTTTAGAATTTAATTTAAGGCAAACTATCTACAAACTGCCCAACCTAATATTTTGTTTTCATTTTTGTATTCCACCTTTTTTTTGTAAAATTGTAGCTAACGTTAAGGTTTTATTTTTATTTTGATATATCGCCGTTAGAAAATTAATGAAATGTTTACTAGGAGAGAGAAAGTTATACGTGGCATGATGACACATCATTTTTCGTCTACTAGTCAACATGACACGTCAAACAAAATTATAAAACAATCGCAGGTGGCAGACTAACTAGGATAGAGAAAATACTGTGACGGTCTAACACATGTGATTTTCTATATCCTATTATTACTGCCACGTGTAATTTTCTCTCTCCCAATCAATATGTTATTATTTTTTTAACGACGAGGTGCCAAAATAAAAACAAAACATAATGTTATGTATAATTTTACCAAAATAATAGTTAATGTATTAAAATACAAAAACAAATAAAAGTGGGTACCAAATATGTAATGGGTAAACTACTGCAATGGTCACTTATATTTTCGCTCAGTACAGTTTTGGTCACAAATTTTCAAATTCGACCAATAAGGTCACTTACGTTTTCGATATGTAAACTTTTGGTCACTCGAATGCTAGTTTCTATTAAGTGCTGTTAAATGAGTGATGTGGCTGTTAAAGGGGAATTTATATAATTACACATTTAGTCCCTGTTAGTTACCTATTATATCAATTTGATCCTAATTTTAATTTAATTAAATAAATTAATCACTCAAACGTGATTGGATGAGGAAAATAAAATAAAGAGCTATTTTGCATTGGCAAGGAATCAAACCCAAGTTCCCTTAAGAGTAAGTGACATGAGTTTGCCACTAAACCAAGTGATCATTTGTGATATAAAGTACAAAATACAATATATGTTTTAGTTTGTTGTTAATGCAAGAAAAAGGAAATAAATATGGATTAGAGAGACTCGAACATGACATACTTGAAACACATAGAAAATATTTAAACCACTGTAGAAATATAATATTTAAAAAAGTTAATTCATGATTTAAAATAAAAATTTTGAAATTATATTAAAAATTTATTTAACAAATTCAAACTAACGAATATAACTCTAATCATAATATAAGTTTGGTTTCATTAAATAAAATTTTAATAAAATTTTAATTTTTTATTTAATTAAATTAATTTTTTTAAAAATTAAATATAATAATTAAATTAAAGTTAATACCATGTGTCAAAACTATTTTTTTACTGAGAAAAATAACTTGACGATTAATTTTGAAAAATAGGATTTTTCCTTTTAAATTCGATATTTGAAAAGGTTTGGAGTCGCACCGGTCACTTTGGTAGACCAGACATCATAAAAACAACCAGAGATTCGTTCTTTTAAAATCAGGGCTTGGGAGTCGATTACTTGTGGGGATGGATTAGCACCCCACAAGCGCCCAATATCGGTACCTTTAATTTTGTGTGGCATATTGGCTTTTTTAGAATAACAATTCAAATTTAATTTAATCATTAATTATTAACTGGTTTATGTTCTAAATGGAAATATTTCTTTTACAAGTAAATATATTTTTGCTTCGAATATAAATTAGAACACCCCTATACGCTCAGGGCACCTCTATTCATAGCCCACAAATATATCTCACGTGTAAAAGGTTTTTTATGCATGATTAATCATGGTCTAGTTCATTTTAAGTTATAATCTAAAGAGGCTTAATTTAATTTATATATTATTTAAATCTATAAATATTATTTAATTTAAAGGTTTACAGGAGATAACACTCATTTTCCTGGACACCATCCATATTTAAACCCAAAATTATATATAATATTCCCTCATTTAATTAATTAGTCTAACTATTAAAGTTCCAGTCCTATTTAAGGCTGTAATTATTCATCTAGATTATTTATCAATTTTATAGGGTTTTTAACGAACATTGAGTTTTCTCTTTAAGAGGTCATGTTGAACAATATCCCATTACATTAGGACGCCATTCAAATTTGAAATTCCAAAATTTCTCACTCAATGCTCATTAATTTTCTATAGTTATCTACCTAATTGAATTATTAAAGGCCTAATGAGAACATAAAACTAAAGCTCTATATACCAACTTTATTTAAATCTAAACTAGGCAATTAAAAACCCCAAATATGAAACTATATGCATTTATTAAGTCAATTAAAAACATACAAATTAAAATGCATTAAAAATAAATAATTTAAGCTGCAACAAGGACTAAATTATAACAAACTGAAACTATAAACTTGATTTTTTTATTTAAATAGGGATTCGATTGAATACAACTGAAAAAAGGCAAAAATTATATATAAAAAAAAACACGGGCCAACTACAGGGTTCGCGGGGTGCTGTGGGGATTTGCGTGCCGTTCGGCCCGAATCCTATTGCCTGTATAAAAGGCCTTATCTGACCATCCATGTTTTATTTTTTTATTTTATTTTTGAATTTTGCCCTCTCTCTCTAATCCTCCGCGCACAAACACTTAAACCCAGAATTTCCCCTTCAAAACGGATTGAAAATCATAGTTTTCACATGATGTTCATCCGTGTCCTTCAAAAATTTGAAGAACACGATGAACGCCGCCTCCGACCGCCGTGAGCTCCGCCGCTCTATCTTCAACTACCAAACTTTGGCCTCAATTCTCTGTACGTCGGCCGCCGGGAGTCGACTCACAGCTGTCAGGGACGATTCCCGACCACAACGCCGACTGTCATAAGCGATATATGGCCGCCCATTTTGAAACCATATTTTTTTCCCTTTTCAAACTATAAATCTAGATCTAAACTCGGTTTGATAGAACCACCCAACTTCACCTCCTAAAACCTATCTAACCGAGCTCGTTCCAGTTTTCAACTCCGTCGTACTCAAAACTCATTCCGGCCACCATTCTCCACTCCAATTTATCTTTTCAATTCTGCTCTCTCTTTATATTTCTTAAGTCTGATGTTTTTCGATATTTTTATTGTAGGAAAAGAGATCGGGAAAGTGGTATATCTCATTGGTGATGAAATCGAAGTTCCGATCTCCTTCGGCGACGATCGATGTCTTTCAGTGACCATTTGTGACTCCGATGGCTCTTCAATTTCGGCAGTTCGACTTCCATGACGGTTCGCTCCCGGTGACAGTTCGTATCCCAAGATAACTATCTTTCTCATTATTATCTAATATTATTATTATTATTTTATTATTTGTTATTAATTATTATTATTTTGGTAATTAATTCTACTGACACTCTCTCTCCTCTATTTATAGTAGTCTGATCGCTGATGTCACCGTTGATGTCATCTTGACGATGTCAGCGATAGCTGGCACCAAAGAAATACAGATTCAAGTGAAGTTGTTTGGGCCAATGGGTGTCTGTCACATGTCCTAATTTAGGCGGAAAAAGGATTATCATATTTTTTTTGTCTTTGTTGAGGTTGAAATTAATAAAAATGGACGGGAAACCTGGGTATAGACAACTGAAATGGGCTGGTAGATGGCCTTTAAGATATACTTTTGGGTTTTTGATGTAATATGGACATTAAAAGGATTTTTGGACTATGTTTATTTATTTTGGGTTTTGTTTGTTTATATCATTATTTTTAAGAGAATATAATATGTATTTATATATATATAGGTATACCCCGATAATATTCGGATATTACACCTTGAAATAGAAAATAAATAAGATTAACAACAAAACTAAAGTTCACACGAATATAATTTTCATTTTTAATATGATTATATATATATATAAGTATATAAAATGTTGTCAACTTTAATTTAATTAATATTTTTACAGTGATTTAAATATTTTTTACGAGTCTCAAGTATGTTATGTTCGAATCCACTAATCCATATTTATTTTCATTTTTTTGCATTAACAAAAGCTAAAACATATATTGTATTTTGTATTTTATATTACAAATGGTCACTTGGTTTAGTGGTAAACTCATGCCACTTACACCCAGGGGAACTTGGGTCACCACCTGATTGAATTAGAAAAAATAACTTTATTAAATAAAATAAATAATTAAAATTCTCTAATAAGGCGATGACATGTGTTGGCACCTAATTGAGTGATTAATTTATTTAATTAAATTAAAATTAGGATCAAAGTGATATAATAGGTGACTAAATATGTAATTATATAAAAAAAATTAACAACCACGTCACTTGATACTTTGAGTGACCAGAAGTTTACAGATTGAGAATGTATGTGACATTATTTGTTGAATTTGAAAATCGGTGACCAAAATTATATGGGGCGAAAACATAAGTGATCATTGCAGTAGTTTACCCATATGTAATTTATGTAGTTTCAAATGAAAAGATTTAAATTACAATTTAATCATAAATTAGAGGATCGATGCTTAATTTGTATAACTTTAAAATCAGCACGAATTCATCTCCTTCATAACTCCGCCTCTCCCACGTTACACGTAGCTCCGTATCACCACCTGCAAAAAAGACAAATCCAAGTAGAAGCCGGCAACCAAACCAAAGAGAGACGAAGCCAAAAGAACAAAAAATTCCTTTTTGTTTCCTACTTAATCAACTATTCGGAACTTGTATATTTTAATAGGGCGAGCACTGAGTTGATGGACTGCTATTCGGACCTCTTCTCGAGTCCACCAACCAAGCCATAATTGCAATCCTTCCCTTTCCAGCCAACAAAACACCAAAGCCCCGGTCTCATTATATCCTTTCACCTGTCTCTCACGGGCACCTTTCCTTTCTTCTCCAACGCCAAACCCCACTCTCTTCTAAACCTTTTCACTCGGTCACACACCGAAACACAAGCCAGCTACTTATGTTATGCATACTTCCCCCACTAATCACTTGTCTTAATCTGCTTATTGGAAACAAAGCCGGTTGTTTTACAAACAAACCAAACAGAAAATTTCCTTTTATCTTTTCTTCCCTCGTTTAGATCGAAACTCGAAGCACCTTCCATAAGTTTAAGGTTTACGTTCTTTACAATTACCGGCAGACTCCAAGTTCCAACTGTTGGTTACTTACGGAAGAAAGTAATGAAGAACATTTCGAGGAACAAGTTTTTGGTCTGTTTTAGACCCGTTGTCGATATGGACTTGATGCCCTCGACGACTCGGTCTTCGGTTCCCGGTACGGAGAAGTCGATCATGGTCCATCGTCCCGGGAAGAAAACATTCTCCCATGTCATTAAAGCCGTTGTGTTCGAGATCTTACTGGTTTGTAAATTGTTCTTCCACTTTTGCTTTATTCTTCCGTTTTTTTTTCTGATGAAATGAAGTGATTATCCCTTGGCCCGCCTGTCATCGTCACTCATCAATACTATATCTTATCCTATTAACAGGCTAAGAGGGTTAAAAATAGAAAAGGTATTATTGGTCGAGGATCATATTCATCAAAACACAATTTCCCAGGAAACGGCCGTGATTATGATGAAATGTTGGTTACAAGTGCTGGTAAGGTTTCGGCTGTCGAAGGAATTCGGGAGAGGATTTCAGAGTCTGACTCGGTCTCGGATTCAACGCCGGGAACGAGCAAACATCAAGAATGTGAAGTGAAGGAAAAACGAGAAGGAACACATAGGAGTTCGAGTTCGAGTTCAAGCAATGCCGTGTTTTGGTTTGTTATTAGTCTGGCAATGACGGTCTTCTGGGGCAAAATTTGTGCTATACTTTTCGCATCGATTTGGCTTTACTTTCTCCCTCGTCTGCAGCGACCCGCAGGAGATATTGAAAACCTGGAAAGCATTAAAAGAAGCTCCGAAATGACGTCAAAAGATTACAAAAAGAGGTCATAATGGAAGGGCTACTTCAAAGGAAACAAAGCAGAGGTGCATTCAATTCTTGACATTAAGAAGAGTAATTATCTCCGAGTCTGAGATTTATTTTGTTCTGGAAAAGTTCCATCAGACGGAAGAGACTAAACACAAGCATCAGTTTCTTCTTTCTTGTGCAGTAATGTTTCTATTTGGGGGAAGATTTCAGAGCATTCATTATTTCTTACTATTTTTTTCTTCCAATTCTCCTGTTCTTTTTTCGAACAAAAGATATTGTTAGATATTCGGCAGAAATAACTTGCCTACAAGTCTACAATCAAGAAACTGAAACATGTAAAAATAACTTGCGCATTAAAGACCAAAGAAATAAGGTAAAACTAAGACACAAGCTGTTTATTTATTGTTAAATACATGCTGAATGTGCTTCTACCATATTCTTTCCATGCCTCATGAACTCATTCCAGGATGAACGGCTCTTACTTGGAGCAGCAACAGCTAAAGCATGGACTGTGCCTTTGAACTCACGCTTATGGTTAAGTCTGTGAATAAATATATGTGCTCCGGTCATTACTAATTTCTCCTAGAAATCGTGGCATCGGGGGCAGGCTTACATTGAAAAATCCTTCCAAGATCTGTACTACCTGACCCATTGGTGGCCTTTGGATTTCATTATCCTGGATACACCAACAAGCTATTGTACAAATTCTGGAGAGCTCTTCCAGATTGGCATTTCCATTCAGTCTGCTGTCTAGGAGTTTGAGGACACTCGCGCCTTCAGTCACCTGTCTAGCTGCCCAAACCGGAAAGAACGTATCTTCTTTATCATTTGTGGGTTCAAAGTTTCTCTTTCCCGATACAAGTTCCAAAAGCATCATTCCGAAGCTGTAGACATCGGCTTTGGGTGTTACAGCCACTCCTGAAATCCACTCTGGTGCAAGATAACCCACTGTTCCTCTTATGGTAGTCAGGACCCGACTAAACTCTCGTCCTAGAAGCTTTGCTAGGCCAAAATCTGCCAATTTTGGACAATTGTCGACATCTAAAAGAATGTTTTCTGGCTTGATGTCACAGTGAATTATACTGTCTACACAATTCTCATGGAGATAAGTCAGACCTCTTGCTGCACCAAGAGCAATTTGGTATCTTGTTTTCCAGTCTAGAGGTTCTGAATCTATTTCATGGAAAAGATGTCTGTCCAAAGATCCTTTTGGCATGAAATCATAAACCAACAACTTTCTTGAACCCTCAGAGCAGAACCCCCGAAGACGAACTAGATTAACATGATTGATCTTCCCAATTGTACTAATTTCTGTACGGAATTGTTTATCTCCCTGGTTGATGCTCTCAAGCTTCTTAACAGCTATAAGACTTCTATCTGGCAATGTCCCTTTGAAAACAGAACCAAAGCCTCCTTTTCCCATCTCTTCAGAGAAATTCTTGGTTGCCTTCTCTAAATCTTTATATCCGAAAGCCACAAGTGAATCTTTTCCTAATTCTGTTTCTGTACTGATTATGGTTCTCCTCCGTTTCATGATTATGAACATCATAAGGCCTAAAAGGAGTAGTCCTGTTGAAACCGCAATTGCAACAACAACCACTCTTTTTTTATTTGTGGGACTAGATTCACTATCGATCTTAGAAGCCGCTAACTTGATGTACAGAACTTTCCTTGGAGTATCATTTTGTCCTAGTTGTTGCAGATTCAAGAGATCTCCTTTCCAGATTGAGCACTGATTGTTCTCATAAACATAGGCAGTACAAGAGCAATCTTTTAGACAGGTTGACTTGCATTGCACGCTGCTAACAGCCATCCTATTTTGTGGATCTGTAGGGAAAGTTGTGTACCAGCTTTCTAAAAATTGGTCCTCCCTTCCTACATCAACACTAGAGTTGCTGCACCGCAGCTTGGTCCTCCTTACACAACCTCCAGAATAAACCTGTTGGTTCCAATTCTGTTGTGAAGTCGGCTGAAAGCCGGTCAAACAATTACAAAACGGAAGATTCTCATCACAGCTGCCAAAAGCCCCACAAAGAGCATATACTCTGCATTGCTGTCTTGGTTGTGAAAAATACACAAGCCACTGCTCTATATTTTCCAACCATGACATGTCCTTAATCTGTCCCGAGACATCCATGAAAAGTTTAGCTATAGTAGAAGAATTATAAAGATAATAAATGAAATAGCTCTCATTCTCTTCTGAAACATAGCTGAAGTTGTAGGTCGAATTCGACAGAGATGCCATTCTCATTTCCGGAACCAAGCTGAAGCTCATTGTCTGTTGATCCCAAGGTCCACTGAACCAGTAAGGTCGGGACCTGTTCCATACAGTAACAATTTGATTAGCTTCTACAGGATCAATCTCAAAAGAGTAGAGACCTGGTGCAGGATCATCATGACTTTTCCATGAAACAATACGTTGGCTTTGATTGGTTCGTTTATTGAATCGAAGCTTACTACCCGGGAGCCAAGTGTCTGTTGGATGATCAAAACTTTGCCACAGTATTGTCGACGAATTCAGTCCGTCTCGCAGAACAAGATTCCCATCGTCTAAAAGCACTGCTACTACAGAAGTTGAGATGGCTGAGGCAGTGCTTACATTTGTAGACCAAATTGGTACTTGGGACTCGTTGAACAGAACCAAGTTACCATCAGAGATTTTCAAAACCGAAGAATATATATCACGGACTGGCTTATCTCTGTTTGCAACCCAAACGGTAGTGGGTTGGGAGACCTTATTGAACCACATCCCTATATAATAGTTGGAGGAATTTCCTGGTCTGAAGAAACCAAGCTGGAAAACTCCGCCAGAAGAGACAATGGTTTGGTTACCAGAAAGAGATTGGTTTGAGGAGATGGTATCAAGTGCAAAGCAGAAATGGGATTCAAGAGACAAACACATGAACAATAACAACACTGAAAACATGAACCCGCCGGGGTTGATGTTCTTGGTCTTCATGGCTACAACTGCAAGATAATTCAACAACTGCAAGATAATTCACAGTGCTTAAGCGTTGTCCTTCTCGGTAGCTATGGTAACGGCCATCTTAAATGAAGAAAAATTATTGCCGGTCAAAAATATGATCAGCAAGTCACTAGTAAGCTCCAGCAGCGGTCTCTTTACGGTAAGGTGAATTGAAAGCTTGTCTAATGGTTTACGTTACTTAATATTATATTTAGGGTTAAAGTTTAAGGTTTAGAAAATTAGCGATATGATGTAATTTTTAGATTGTAAGGTTTATGATTTAGAATTTAGGATTAAGACTTAAATTTATTTTTTTTAATGTTAGGGCATGAAAATAGCACCAAAAGCGGTAGAGAATTTTTGTTCGTTACAAAGTTATTAGTTTCTTATGAGATGGAAAGATTTCTTATTACTATTAAATACAATAAAATATGGAACAAAAATTCTATGCCCCTTTTTTGTATCCATTTCTAATCTCTAACAATAAAATAAATAAAATTTAAGTCTTAACCCTAAATTTTAAATTATAAACCTTACACCCTAAAATCACCATACCATTACTTCCCTAAACCTTAACCCTAAAGCATAAACCTAATATTTTAGAGTGGGACATACATAGGACACCAAAAAGGGACAAAAGATTTCTATTCATATGGAATAAAAAATTCTGTCTCTTTTCGGTGTCACTTTCTATACTCCAATACTAAAAAATAAATTATAAGCTCTAACCATAAATTTTAAACTCTAAACCATAAAAAATGCACTCTAATCCAAATTCCTGAACCCTATTTTTATACTTTAAACCTTAATACTAAACCTAACTTTTTAGTATGACATAAATAGAACACTAAAAAGACAAAGGATTTGTATTCTATAAGATGCCTCTTAGAGTCTTACTCAAGAATTATACCCCTAGTCAAAATTCAACTTAAACCAACGTCAATGAAATTATCTCAAACAATAAGTAAAAGTCAAAGATTAACCCACTAGAAAATCTTTATGAAAATACCTTAATCATCCCCCAACTTATTTTTCCTTCCTTTCGGCTTGCTGTCTCCCAAATTGACCCATTCTATTAAGGGGACAAGCTTTTAGTTTGTGGGATAGATTTTTTTTCAAAGGTGGGATAGATTTCAATCAATACTTATGAAAGGATTCAAAACCTGCAAAGCTCAAATATGGAGGGCTATAGGTGACGGCAGAACTTAACATTATTTATTTAGGAGTCATTTAAAACAATTTTAATTTAAGAGCTATAATGATTGTCATGTGTTCTTATGTATTATTAAAAATAAAAATAATTAAAATAAATACAAGACAATCATCTAACATTGTTTATGGAGTTTTTTTAATATGAAGTGTTAAGTTTATTAAATTATTTCGAATTAGGATTAAATTAATATAATATATAAATTTGGGGACTAAAATTATTATTGTACCAAATCCTTGTTTCAGTTTTAATGACATGATGACTTGTTTGTCACAAAATTTTAATTAACTTGTTTGTTCCTAAATTTATAATTGAGTGACTGAATTGTTACTTTTTGAAGATGAGTGATATGTTTGTTAATATATAATTAAGTGACATTTGGTGTAATCTACCTTTAGGCAGTCCGTGTATAACTTGGCAAAGTCGAGAAGGAAGTTGAAAGAAATCTTAAATATTGTAAACTTTATTAAATATTAAAATGCCATGCTTCAACAGTTGCTGGAATAGCTCAGTTGGCCAGTAATGCACCAAACTCCAACAGGGTAATAATTTTCCACTTTTTAATTGATATATATTTTGATAACTTGTGGTATAATTTTGATTAAAATTCACTATAAAAAGGTACCATAATTTGTATGTTTGATGTGTTTCACTCCATACCAAGTTACATTTATCTCATGCTATGAAGCAATGCTTCGCTCAACTTATGCAAGCAACACGCTCCAATCTCTCTAAAGAGAGCAATTATTAATAACAGTGCCCTGCGTATCAGGAAACTAATGGAGAAACAGCTCTGGACTTGGTTGTATATATTAACATGATGAAAATTATATGCTGGTCGAGATTCATGAACTCGTCGGCGATGTATTGCTCTTACCTTGAGAAGACGCATTGGAAGTGTAGCTCCGTGTTTGTGAACTCTGGCTTGAAGATGACTCTGTGAAGAAGATTATATGCTCTGAGTTGTCTGCGAGCACTTGTAGCGACCTCGGAATCGGAGGCACGTTCACGTCCAAAACACCCTCTAGGATCTGAACCACCTGACCCATTGATGGCCTGTGAGTTTCGTCGTCTTGGACACACCAACAAGCCACTTTACATATTCTTGATAGCTCGTCAACAGGGACGTCTCCGTTCAACTTGGGGTCTAATAGGCTGAGGACATCACCATCTTCGGTTATTACTCGAGCTACTGAAGTTGGGAAGAACCTAACCTTCCCTTCTTCACATTGTTCAGAGTTTCTTCTTCAGGACACAATCTCAAACAGCATCATCCCGTAGCTGTAGACATCGGCTTTAGCTGTAACAGCGACTCCTGAAATCCACTCTGGTGCAAGATAGCCTCTTGTCCCTCTCATAGTTGTCAGTACCCTGCTGAAGTCCCCTCCCGATAATCTTTGCCAGGCCGAAATCTGCGACTTTGGGACAGAGTTCGGCATCCAAAAGTATGTTCTCCGGCTTGATGTCACAGTGAATGATACAATCTCTGCATTTCTCGTGAAGATAAGTTAAGCCTCTAGCCGTGCCGAGTGCAATCTGGTACCTTATTTTCCAAATCAAGGCTTTAGAATTCTCTTCATGGGAAAGATTGACATCCAAAGAACCATTCGGCATGTAATCGTCGACCAACAACTTCTTCGTACCTTCGGAGCAGAACCCACGAAGCCGGACTAGATTAACATGTTGAACCGTCCCAATCTTGCTCACCTCCGACCGGAATTGCTTCTTCCCCTGATTGATGCTTTCAAGCTGCTTCACAGCTACGATACTCGAGTCCGGCAACGTTCCTTTGAAAACAGAGCCGAAGCCTCCTCCCCCGAGCTTTTCAGAAAAATTCTTAGGGTCCGTTTGATAGCCGTAATTTCAACTTCGGAATTCATTTTCCTCATTTTACGGTGTTTGATTAACGTAACAAAAATGGTCAATGCAGTTATAATTTCCGGTCAACCATTTTATCTTTGTATTTCCTTGTAGTTTGTATTACCGTGTTTTTTTCCCGTAAAACACTTTACAAAGCGTCTTTGTTCCCTGGTTCTACTTTCCAACTTCAGCGTCTCTTTCTCTTCAGCATCGACATCTCACAACCGACGGCGACGTAACTCAGGTGAGTATATATTTTCGTCCATCTTCTTTATTTATTCTCTGAAAGTTTTTGCCCTAATTTGTTTTTCCTTTCTATCTTCTTTATTTCTCTGAATTTATTTGCCCTAAGTTGTTGTTTGCGATCTTTAGATTTGTTTGTAAATCTTTGATTTCTTTATTCCCTGGACTTGTAGATGCTTTTCTCGTTGTGTACTTGTCTCAATTTGTTGAAATCTGGGTGTTTGAAAATTTCATATTACAATATTTTGCACAAATTATAGAACGAAATCAGACTTTGACAGTAAAGAGAAAAGAGAATGAAGGGTGAACGGTGAAAGGAACTTGAAAATCTTACCAGGTTTTCCACCATTCAAGACTGCACTTTTGATCGGTTCTACACCATATACCTATATATAGACAAAAGAATAAAAGTTTCTATTAACACATCAACAAGAACGTTGGTTCTTTGTCTGAATTTTAGTGTCAAATAGGAACAAACCTTGATCCATGAGTTTTTCTCTTTGAGGAATCTCCCTCCACCTACAAATAAGATGGCATTAATATATGGCTTTCTTATTCTTTTTACTAACAGCACCCACACCAATATTAAAATATTTTCATCTTCAAAATAGGAGCTGCAGATAGTAAAGTTCAGCACATATTATATGTTCTCAAAACAGAATAAGAAAGTCTTATATTAATGCCATCTTTGATACAGTTTGTTAGATGTTTCAGTGGTTATTTTAGCTTTTCATCCTATCCTTTCATTTTATTAGTCATTTACATGTTCTCAAAACAGAATAAGAAAGCCTTATATTAATGCCATCTTTGATACAGTTTGTTAGATGTTTCAGTGGTTATTTTAGCTTTTCATCCTATCCTTTCATTTTACTAGTCATTTACATGTTCTCAAAACAGAATAAGAAAGCCTTATATTAATGCCATCTTTGATACAGTTTGTTAGATGTTTCAGTGGTTATTTTAGCTTTTCATCATATCCTTTCATTTTATTAGTCATTTACATGTTCTCAAAACAGAATAAGAAAGCCTTATATTAATGTCATCTTTGATACAGTTTGTTAGATGTTTCAGTGGTTATTCGATACTTTAACAGTCATGCATGTAACATTATAAGCTGACTCACTGCACATTGTGGCTTTTGTTGTACTGAATTCTTTTCAGTCTCCTTGTAGCTGATTTTTTGTCTCGTGCTTATAGCATATTTGAGACCTTACCATATTTGATCATAGACATATCTTACAAAGTCTTACAAAACAATCTATAATTTAAGTGTTCTTTGATCTATACTTCTTCCTGGTTAGGTTATCAAACAATTATTTCATATGTATTAGTCCGAAACCTAAACCATGCAAAGCATCTTCAAATTAGGTATTATGGTTAGCAGAACAACAAAATTGACTTTACCATATTTTATCATAGGCAGATCTGATTAAGTCTTACAAAATAGTGGATAATTTAAGTGTTCTTGGATCCATATTTCTTCATGGTAAGGTTATAAAACAATCATTTCACATGCATTAGACACGTTTGTATGGAGATATTACCCTTCAAGAATCCTTTATATATATGAAAAATTTAGAGAAGAACTAGCATATTTGTATTAGACATGTACTCTTCAGTTTGTTTGTTTTGATCTCAATTCTGAAAATGTTGTCTGTAAGTGGGTTGTTTGGTTGTTTGGTTCTTGCTTGCTAGTTGGGTTTTGTTTTAACTTTCTTGTATGGTCTTTGAAGCTAGCTTGATCAATCTCATAGACCTTGAATTTTGTTTGATATGTTTTGAAGTCTTTTCTATGATGTTTGATCCTCATAGAAACATGGTTTAGTTACAGTAATAACATTGTTGTTTGATTGATATTGATGACTTTGAATGTTTTGTTTGGTTTTTTGTAGATGGATCGTAACACAATTCATAATGTAATAGTGGGAGTCGCTGCTTCAGCATTAGCTGTTGGGGCCGTTTTAATTCAAACATTAAAATCTAGAAAGCAAATAACTCGTCAATGTCATGTGAATCGAGATTATGAAAGAGAGAATTATATCAATAGTATATTATATAGAGGTGACCAAAATTGCATTAATATAATAAGAATGCGACCAATTGCTTTTTTTTAATTTGTGTGACATCCTTACTAGGAACAATTTGTTACACTCGTCTAGATCGGTAAGCGTTAGAGAGCAAGTGGTCATATTCTTACATATAATTGGTCACAATGTAAGGTTTCGAGTGATTGGATCACGATATTATAGATCAACTGAGACAATTCATCGTTACTTTAAGATAGTGTTGAGAGCTATTTTGAAATTATATAAACTACTCATTAGATTACCCGATGAGTCAACACCTCCTGAAATAAGAAACAGTCCAAGGTTTTATCCATATTTTAAAGATTGTGTGGGAGCATTAGATGGAACTCATGTTCGTGCATCATTCCACTTACCATTCAAGGAAGATTTCGTAGTCGTAAAGGGGGAACGACACAAAATGTATTGGCTGCGGTTACCTTTGATTTGAAATTTGCTTATGTTCTAGCTGGTTGGGAAGGCCGTGCACATGACTCTCGTATTTTAACAGATGCACTTAGGCGCCCAAGAGGATTTATTATTCATGAAGGTAAAATTATCAATAATAATACAAAAGAGTTCAATTAAAGTCATAATGTGTTAAGTAATAATAACATTATGTATACTTGTAGGTAAATATTATCTTGCTGATGTTGGATATGGCATTAGAAATGGAATTATTTCTCCATATCGTGGTGTTCGATATCATTTAAAAGAATTTACCGATCATCGTCCAAAAAATGCAAATGAACTCTTTAATCTTCGTCATTCATCATTGCGAACCTTTGTTTGAGCGAGTCTTTGGGATTTTAAAGAAGCGCTTTGTGTGTGTTAGGACGCTGAACCATTTTGGGATTTTCAAACTCAAGTCGATATAGTGTTAGCTTCTACTATCATTCATAATCATATAATGGGAGTTGATCCTAATGATTCAATTAATGAAGGATTATATGAGGAATCTGAGTCTAATTTGATAATATCAACTCTTCTTCTTTGTGAGAGAGAGAGAAGAAGCTATAGAATGGACTACTAAGAAAGATGAAATTGCACAAGCTATGTGGAATGATTATATGACTAGAAACATTAATTTTCTTTAGAACTTAGGTTGAGTACTTCTATGTTATGTAAGTTAGACGTTAAAATTGTAATGTTTTAAGTTTGTTGGATTTGAGATTATTGTGTTTTAAGCTTGTTGGATATTGAGATTATTATGTTTTAAGTTTGTTGGATATTGAGATTATTATGTTTTATGCTTATTGGATATTAAAATTATTATGTTTTAAGTTTGTTGGATGGTGAGACTATTATGTTTAAGTTTGTTGACTATTAAAACCGTTATGTTCCAAGTTGGTTGGTTATAGAAATTATTATAGTATTTCAGTTTTTCATTTTTGAATATTACAGTTTGTTATGGAAATTGATTTAAATTACTTATTTAATTAAATTTTTATATGATTATTAATGTAGCGATGAGTAACCTTAAATCAAATAAAGGGAGCTCATTAAAACATTTCAGATAGACAAAACCGATGGAACGTCTTTTCTTCGAAATACTTGTAGAGGAGGCTGAAAAAGGGAATAAGCCATCTAATACTTTTAGATCAATTTCTATAAATCGAGTTGCCACAACTATTTCTGAAAAATTTCAAGTTCTTTGTGATCCTAAACATGTGGAAAATCATTTGAGGACAGTCAAAAATACATGGAAGATTATATGTCAAATTCGAGGAGAAAGTGGATTCAGATGGGATGACAACATGAAAATGATAACCTGTGATACGAGGACATACGATGATATTGTGACGGTAATCTTTATATACTTTTCTTTTAACTTTTATTAACTTGTTATTTTAATTTTGTATGATATCTAACATGCACACCCGAAGTACTCATCATTTTTTAACAAAAAAATTGATAATTATGATAAGATGGATGTGATTGTCGGTCAAGATATGGCAACAGGGAGTTTTGCCAAAACATTTGTTGATATACAGTTGGATGATGATAATGATTGTTCAATGCCATTTAATTTTGATACTGAAGATGCCGAGGAGGAAAGAACAAAAGTATCTTCATCTGGCACATCAAAACGTAAAAGAAAAATTACTCAAGAAAGTGTCGAGGATGATCGTCTTCAGTTTGTGGGTGAAAAACTTGGTGAGATAGCTGAAGCATTGAAAAAGTTTAATGAGGATAAGACACCGCATCATTATGAACAAGTGATGTTGATGGAGAAAGAGGGATTTGATGAAGAATTTCTTTGCAACGTGTTTGATTTTTTTAATGAAAAATGAACTTGAAGCCAAAGCTTTCTTGATTACAAAATGAAGCATAGAAAAATTTGGCTTCAAAAGTTTACTCAGGGTTAAGGGTGTGTAGTTTTAATGTAATGTTTAATAATAGTTATGTACTTAGACACTATCGCTGTTTTAATATTTTGTATTACGCACTTCAACAATATCGGTAGTTTAATATGTTGTAGTACTAATTATGTAATTAGACAATATTGTTGTATTATTATGGTGTACTACTAATTATGTACTTGGATGATATTATTTTCTAATGTGGTGTAGTGCTAATTATGTTATTGGATAATATTATTGTTCAAAGTAATATGTTGGTATAAAAGCAACACATACTTTCAATCAATTTTTAAATTTATATCAATTGAACCAACAAATTAATATCAATTAGAAAATGTACTTTTATAAAAAAAATTAAGCATTATAATATTTATTTGTTTCACTGAAAACAGACTTTGTAATGTGTGTTTGTTTCACTAAAAACAAATTCTTAACATTATTTTTTTCAAAAAAATTTACCAAACAGCGGAAAATGATTTACACAGCTTCATCCAAACACCTGAAAATGATTTCTGTAATCAGTTTTCCAGAAAATGTAGTTCATTTTCCTGAATTCATTTTTCGGAAACAGTTTTCAGTGAAACAAACGGACCCTTAGTTGCACTTTGTAAATCCCGATATCCAAAGGCTAGAAGTGAACCTTCAACTTTCGGATTTATCATTCTCTGCCTCCTCCATCTCAAGATTACAAATACTACAAGACATAGTACTAAACCGACCGACCCTGCAACAGCTCCAATAATGATCCCATTATTGTTGCTGGAACTCGGAAACTCGGATGCCGCTAATCGGATATATATAGTTTTGCCATTGCTACCATCTCCCGAATATTGTTGCAGATCCAAGAGTTCTGTCATCCAAATTCTACAACTATCACTATCATAAGCATAAGCAGTGCAATTGCAATACTCAAGGCAAGAGGATTCACATTTCGACATGCTCCCGGCGCTCATAGACCGAGCACTTTCAGGCAATCTTACATTGGGGCTTTCCAGGAATTTATCAGTCTTTCCGGTAACAAGGCTGGGATCCTCCTCGCATTGCAGCCTGGTTGTCCTTTCACACCCATCAGAAAAATCACTCAAATTCCAATTGATTTCCGATATCACATGGAAACCACTCAAACAACTACAGAAAGGTAAACCACCCTCACTGCAGCTGCCAAAAACTCCACAGAAAGCATAAACCTGGCATTGCTGTCTCGGCTGCGACCAAAACAGATTCCACTGCTGGCTACTTTCCAACAATGAAAGTTGCTTAATCTGCCCCGAAAAATCCATAATGAACCGAGATATGGTCTCGGTATTATAAAGCGAATAAGTAAAATAACTCTCGTTTTCGTCCGAATGAAAGCTGAAGTTGTAGATATAATTCAATCTCATTTCCGGAACCCAGCTGAAAATCCTCGACTGTTCATCCCAAGGACCACTCGACCAGTACTGCCTGGTCTGATTCCACCGAATAATATATGAACTGGTTCCGGCGGGATCTAGCTCTAGAGAGTAGAGACCCGGAGCAGGATCTTCTGAATTTTTCCATGATGTAAGAAGCTAGCTCCGATTGGTTCGTTTATCTAAGCTAAGCTTTCCACCAGGAAGCCAAATGTGTGTAGGATGATCTATACTCTGCCACAAAGGCGCCGATGAATCGGACCATCTCTTAAAACAAGATTCCCAGTATCTTCAAGGACCGCAACTACAGAACTGGAGTTGCTTGTCCTAATATTGGTAGACCAAATTTCTACTTGGGATCCGTTGATCAAAACTAAGTTACCATCGGATATTCTCAGTTCCGAAGAGCGTATATCCCGCACGGGTGTCTCTCAGTTAGCTACCCAAACCGGGGTCTGCTCAGAGATCTTCCCGTACCAGATTCCTATGTAAGAGTTGGAGTTACCTGGTGAGAAGAAACCCAACACGAAGTTTCCACCCGAAGAATTAATGGTTTGATCACCGGACAGAGATTGACTTGCCGAGATTGTGTCTGCTCCAAAGGAGGGTCGGCAATCGAGAGAAACCCACATAAACAGTAGTACGGAAAGTTTCAGCCACGGATTCTTCATGTTGTCCATTGCTGTAAGTAGATTACAACAATAAAAAAGCTGGTTAAAATACAAGACAGGGGAAGAACAGGTCAAGGATTGCTACAGCAGAACATGTCTGCGGAATGGAATTGACGGCTGGAACGGGGTGGTTGTATTATTTATTGGATAAACCACTTTCTCAAGTGTGGTTCGTGGCAAGCAACGTGTAGCTAACTTCCCACGTGGAACGTGTTACAATGTGAAGATGGACGTGTGTGTGAGTGGTTGACTAAGATTGATTGTCGCTGTGAAGTTAAGGGGCATTAATGTTCAATGGGTGGTTTTTAATGGGGAACTACCCCTATAAATAGTGATTGCTGAGAGGTCCATAAGCAAATAAAACATAATTAATTCATTTTGCATAAAGTATTCCATCTAGTGAGGTTCTCGAGTGCTTAGAAGATTCTTGGCGTTTTGAGTTTTTGTGTAGTCGAATTTGCTATATTCGACGGTGGTTTGAGGCGTTTTTCACTGTGGTTTTAAGCATCCGACGGTGGTTCGACTTGCTCGACGGTGGTGCAACCACATCTCAATTTGGCATACGGTTTTAACAATGGCTGGAGGTATTTATGAATTTTGATCCTTCTGCTGCGTTTTTCTCGATTTATGCTTACATTTGGTACCAGAGCCAGGTTAAATCTATGTCTTTTCGTTTTAAAGTTTGTATGATCCTCAAAATTAAAATGCCCTATTGATCTTTAAATTCTAAATTTTTGAGAAAAATTGTGTTGCAAACTTTTATTTTAAAATTGTTAGATTTTATTAAATTAATTTCTAAAATTTATTAATAATTTTATTAAAAATAAATTTTAAAAATAATTATTGTATGTGCCTAAATTAAGAGATGATGTATAAATACCAGGTAATTAGTTATATACATAAAATTAGGTACATAAAACTTTAAGATTTATTGCATAAAGTATTAAGCAATAAAACTATATAATATATGTCTAGGGATCCGAATAATTTATTTAATTAGAGAATTAGCCACAACAACTTTAATTAAATAAAATTACGGTAAGGATCTCATAAGGATTAGACATAAAATGTTGCATAATGAATTATCAACAACTTTGAATAAAGTTTAGGGTTAATATCTAGCTAAGTGATTTTCATAATTTTATTTAGCTAAAGACTAGCCACATCATCTTTAGTTAAATGAAATTACTAAGGTTAAAAATCACATACGAAAAGCTTAGATATTAAATCCCATTACATAACTTATTAAGATAAAAAATTATTAGATGAGTTTTTTATAATTACCCACAGGAATTATGAAAATAAATTTAATAATTTTTATATAAGGGATAGAAAAATAATTATATCATAAAATGGATTTAATCGAATTAAAATTTTTGCCCACAGACAATTTTTGTCACTAGATTCATTATTTACATAATTTGCATTGGTAAATTATGACTTATGTTTGCCTCAAATTTATAGTAAGCATGTATGTCAATTTATTTTGCAGCATTACAACCTATGAATATGTCTGATAATAAAGTAGATATCCCTGAATTAACCAGTGAGAACTTTAAGTTCTGGAAGAAGGGTATTCTTCTTCAATTAGGGTGTATGGATATTGATTATGCTATAAGGAAATCTGAGCCGCATATCACTAACATCAGCAATCAGGCTGATCTTGCTTTATATGAAAAGTGGGAGCGATCCAATTGCTTAAGTATTATGTTCATTAAGAGCAAGGTTCTTGCTGATGTTCGTGGCTCGATTGAGCATTATGAGAATGTCAAAGAGCTATTAACGGCTATAGAGAAACAATTTCAGACTTCTCAAAAGTCATTAGCCAGCACCTTAATTATGAAGTTCGCATCACTAAAGCTCACTACAATGAAAGGTGTGCGTGATCACATCAATAAGATGCGAGATTTGGCAGCTCGACTTAAGGCACTTGAGGTTGAAATGTCTGAATCTTTCCTGGTGCACTATATATTGAACACTCTTCCATCTCAATATGGGTCATTCATGATCTTTTATAACACACATAAGGATAAATGGTCTATTGATGGAATTTTAACCATGTGTGATCAAGAAGAGGGTAGGCTCGTACTAGAGATGGGAGAGATTGCACTGACCGTTACTCAAGGAAAGAGGTCAGTCCAAGCCAAGCAGAAGGGGAAGGTTAAAATGCAACCCCAAGCTGACATAAAAAAAGAGTTCACGTGTTTCTTCTGTAAAAAGAAGGGACACGTGAAGAAGGACCGTGTCAAGCATAAGGGATGGCTTGAAAAGAAAGGTAAATCAATCTCACTTGTTTGCTTTGAGTCAAATATGGTTGATGTTAATTATAACACATGGTGGATTGATTCTGGTTCTACAATCTATGTCTCAAATTCCTTACAGGGATTAAAAAACCTGAGGGAACCAGTGAGAGCTGAGCGACACATCTATTCAGGAAACAAGATGCAGTCGCATGTGGAAGCTATTGGGACCTGCGAATTAGTGCTTAGCAGTGGCTTTGTTTTAATTTTAGAAAAAACTTTTTATATTCCTAGTTTTTCTAGAAACTTAATTTCCATTTCAAGACTTGCACCCTTGGGGTATTGTTTTAATTTTTCAAATGTTGGATTCAGTTTATTTTATAAATCTGAAATTGTTGGAAATGGTGTTTTAAGTGATGGTCTTTACTCTATTGATTTACAAAATAATGCCACTCATAATGTTATGCACATTCAAACTGGTACTAAACGTTGAGTTATAAATGAAGATTCATCTACTTTGTGGCATTGGAGATTATGACATATCTCCATTGAAAAGATTAGTAAATGACGAGGTACTCAATACCTTAGATTTTACTAATTTTGATACTTGTGTAGACCGCATTAAGGGCAAGCAGACTAACAAGTCAAAGAAAGGTGCCAAGAGGAGTTCGACCATATTGGAAATCATCCATTCTGATATCTGTTGTCCAGATATGGATGTGCAAGGTCAGAAATACTTCATCACTTTCATAGATGATTACTCACGGTTCATGTATCTCTACATGCTTCATCATAAAAGTGAAACGTTAGAAGCCTTTAAGGTTTTTAAGGCTGAAATAGAGAAACAATGCGGTAAGCAAATAAAGATTGTGAGAACTGATAAAGGTGGTGAGTATTATGGTAGATATACTGAGGATGGACAAGCACCTGGTCCATTTGCAAAATTTCTTCAAGACAACGGTATAATTGCCCAATACACCATGCCAGGCTCGCCTGATCAGAATGGTGTTGCGGAAAGAAGAAATCAAACTCTAATGGACATGGTGCGAAGTATGCTTAGTAGCTCTAAGCTACCTAAGTCTTTATGGATTGAAGCTCTCAAGACGGCTGTGTATATATTAATCCGAGTTCCAACCAAGGAACAAAGACACCTTTTGAGTTAGTCAAAGGTTGGAAACTGAGTTTGCGACATATACGCATATGGGGATGCCCGTCTGAAGTGAGAATTTATAACCCTCAAGAAAAGAAACTAGACCCAAGGACCATTAGTAGGTATTTCATTGGATATGCCGAAAGGTCCAAAGGTTATAGATTCTATTGTCCATCTAACATCACTAAAATTGTGGAATCAAGAAATGCAAAATTTCTTGGGAATGACTCAATCAGTGGGAGTGATCTATCTCGGGATTCAATACTCGTAGGTCATCCATCCACTTCAAGTGAGAGATTGGTTATCATATATAACACTATTGAAGCTCAACTGGTGTTGAACAACCAATCAATGGAGTTCCACAGCCTGCTGAAAACACTATAGTAGATCAAGTTGTTCAAGAAAATCCAGAAATTAGTGAACAACCAGTTGAACAACATGATCCACAAGAAAATGTTGGTTCAACGTTAAGGAGATCTGTTAGAGAAAGAAAATCAGCAATTTCTAGTGATTATTTTGTGTATTTACAAGAATCTGACTATAACGTTTGAGCTGAAAATGACCCTAAGTCATTTTCAACTGCCATGAGCTGCAATGAATCAAAATTATGGTATGATGCTATGAAGGATGAGATGAATTCTATGAAAAGCAACGAAGTTTGGGATCTTGTACCGTTGCTTGATGGTGTAAAAGCCATTGGATGTAAATGGGTCTTCAAAACAAAAAGAGACTCAAAAGGCAACATAGAAAGATATAAAGCAATACTTGTTGCTAAAGGATTCACTCAGAGAGAATGAATTGATTACACTGAGACTTTTAGTCCAGTATCTAAGAAAGATTCTTTACGCATTGTGTTAGCATTAGTAGCTTAATTTGACCTTGAGTTACAACAAATGGATGTGAAAACTGTCTTTCTTAATGGTGACCTAGAGGAAGAGGTATACATGAAACAACCTAAAGGATTTTCCTCTAGTGATGGTGAAAATTTGGTTTGTAAGTTAAAGAAATCTATATATGGATTGAAACAAGCCTCTCGTCAGTGGTATTTGAAATTCCATGAGGTTATCTCTTCATTTGGTTTTGTTGAGAATATCATGGATCAATGTATATACCAAAAGGTTAGTGGGAGTAAAATTTGTTTCTTTATTCTATATGTGGATGATATTTTACTTGCATCAAATGACATGGGTATGCTACATGAGGTGAAACAATTCCTTTCTAAGAATTTTGATATGAAAGATATGGGCGATGCATCTTATGTTATTGGAATTAAGATCCATCGTGATAGACATAAAGGTGTCTTAGTTATATCTCAAGAAACCTATATCAACAAAGTTTTAGAAAGATTTTGGATGAAAGATTGTTCATCTAGTGTTGCTCTTATCGTGAAGGGTGATAAGTTCAATTTGAACCAATGCTTGGAGAACGAATTTGAGAATGAGCAAATGAAAAACATTCCATATGATTCTGCTGTTGGAAGTCTGATGTATGCTCAAGCCTGTACAAGACCTAACATTGCATTTACCGTTGGGATGTTGGGAAGATATCAGAGTAATCCGGGTATGGACCACTAGAGAGCTACAAAAAAAGTTTTAAGATACCTCAAAGGGACAAAGGAATACATGCTTACGTACAAATGATCTGACCATTTGGAGGTGATTGGCTACTCCAATTCAGACTTTGCTGGCTGTATTGATTCACGTAAATCAACATCAGGTTACATATTTATGTTTACCAGCGGAGCTATATCTTGGAGGAGTGTCAAGTAGACATTGACTGGCACTTCCACTATGGAGACCGAGTTCGTTTCGTGTTTTGAGGCTACCTCACATGGAGTATGGTTAAAGAGTTTCATTTATGGGATAAGACTTGTGGATTCAATCTCTAGGCCATTAAGGATATATTGTGACAATTCAGCTGCTGTCTTTATGGCTAAGAACAACAAAAGTGGAAGTCGAAGTAAACACATCGACATTAAGTATCTATCCATAAGAGAACGTGTTAAAGAACAGAAAGTGGTCATTGAGCACATTAACACTGAGCAAATGTTAGCTGATCCTTTGACTAAGGGCATGCCACCACATAAATTTAAGGATCATGTTGTCACTATGGGACTTGTTCCCACTTTGTAAATTTTCGTTGTAAGAACGATTCTGTTGAAACTCTAATAAGTTTGATATTTCTCATATATGTTTGTACACATTAAGTTAATTGTTTCGAGAAATGTCACTAAAGTTTGGACCTAGAATAAACATCGGGTTAATTCATTAAATATTTGGGCTAAAGTGTTGAGACTTGATGTATTGTGATACATGGAAGATACCACTCAAATTATAAGAGGAAATGTCGTCATGATTCATACATTATGTTTCAATTTAAGTACTCATGGACAATACAAACCAAGTGGGAGAATATTAGATAAACCATTTTCTCAAGTGTGGTTCGTGGCAAGCAACGTGTAGCTAACTTCCCACGTTGAACGTGTTACACCCATCTTCACATTGCAACTTACGTAAAGGTGGACGTGTGTGTGAGTGGTCGGTTAAGGTTGATTGTGGCCGTGAGGTTAAGGGGCATTAATGTCCAATGGGTGGTTTTTGATGGGGAACCACCCCTATAAATAGTGATAGTCGATAGGTCCCTAAGCACAGAAAACACAAGCAATTCATTTTGCATAAGGTATTCCATCTAGTGAGGTTCTCGAGTGCTTAGAAGATCCTTGGCGTTTTGAGTTTTTGTGTAGTCGAATTCGCTATATTCGACGGTGGTTCGAGGCATTTTTCACGGTGGTTTTAAGCATCCGACGGTGGTTCGACTTGCTCGACGGTGGTGCAACCACATCTCAATTTGGCATACGGTTTTGACAATGGCTAGAGGTATTTATGAATTTCGATCCTTCCACTGCGTTTTGCTCGATTTATGCTTACATTATTGATATCTCAATTAAAGCTCATGAATAAGACAATTACGGCCTTTATTTTTTCTTCCTTGAACATGGGCATTTTAGTAACCTGGAATCGAAAGAGCAATCCCTTTCTTCCACAGCTACCAGTCATCATCCTCCATTGATAATGAAAAGAAAGTGGAGAAAAGTCAAAGAAATAGGTTATTTTGAAAAGGTCAACCTTGAATATGATTGGACTTTGTTACCCCCTCTTGCAAGTTTCAAACATTATTCACTAACCATATTAATGACTTTAATTAAGCTTATTAAAGCATTAATTATATATGTTAATGATGTCTAAGTTAAGTTGAAAAATATTGAGGTCTTAAGAGAGTTTTTTTTAATAGTTTAAAGCTGATTACAAGATAGTATATATTCATATATATTCTTAACTCTTTGACAATATGCATACACCTTGTAGACAGAACGATTTGAACTCATGTCTTCTAGGATGAACATCATCCGTTTTTCATTTGGACACTTGTTGGGTTCTTAAGAGAACATTTAAGTTCGAATTTGATCATGTATAATTTAGAAATATGAAGGTTTTGTCCTGATATAATTTAGATTTCAGTATATTCTTTTATAGTTGTTATGATTAATTTTTATAGTAGAGTTATGTAAATGTATTGATTATAATTATAATTTTGTTTGTGCAATTATGATAATGTGGATGTTGTATTGATTGTATTTATAATTTTAAATATATATATTAATTATGAGTTTATTAAAATATTAATTAAAATATAGATTTATCAAACATTAAGAAAGTAGTACAATTACAAATACAATGATTTACTTGGTAAAACAAAAAACAAATATAATGATTGATGGTTACAATAAATATATATTTAGGGATCGGCTTATGATTGAAAATTAGGAGTGATCAAATTATAAAATCTATAAATTAGTTGAGTGATTAATGATGCTCATATTGCTTTATCTCGTATGAACTTAAATCTCGACATCAACCATGAAAATGTAATATCTGTATTTATCTTCCGTCACTATATGTATTAACACTACAATAATAAGTATATATAGAATAACAAATTTATTGTGATGACACTTGATTTTGTCACAAATATTAGTGACGATTTTCTAATATGATTGTGACAACTGACAACATATATTTGTGACAACTGTTGTATCATATTTGTGACTTTATAAAATGTGTCAATAACTTATTAAAAATGTGTCAGTAAATAATGGCCCACTGATAAAATGTATATTTGGCGCCAAAACACTTCTTAAAGGGAATGAAACAAAATTGTGACTAATTCTAGGACTGATCACTATTTTTATACCAATTGCTACTTTATATAATGTCTCACTAATAATCGTGTATTTAAAATTTAAATTGATTGCTCTTTTTGTCAATATATTGTAACCAAAGGCAATACAATTTAAAGCAAATATTAGATTTATATATAATTATTGAAAATAATACAGTAGAGAATATATATATATATATATATATGCACGTAAATATTATATGGTTAGACGTTGGATCTATCAATCATTATATCTATTTTATTATCTTATTTCCCGTACTATTTTACTAAAAAACATGACAATAAGGTGAAAACTCATTCCAAATTGCAATAAAAATAAGGTAATTATTCCATGCACGAATACTTGTAGAAATGTTGTTTACACAAATGCTTAATTTTAGGGTTTAGGAGCTTCAGTGTAGTATTTTTAAATTTTGGGTTGTTGAAAAAAATAGGTTTAGGGTTAAATTTTAAGGCTTATAGGTTAAACTTAAATCCCTAACCATATCGCCCTAAAACCTAAACCTTAACTCTAAACCCTAAATTTTAACTATGAACCCTATATTCTAAACCCTTAAACTCTAAACACATACACTAAAACCCTTAAACTCTAAACCCTAAAATTAAGGCACTTGTAAAAACAAAAAGTTTTCACTGCCTACGTATGGATAATAATCCATAAAGATATTCATTTTTGTCAATTGTGTAACAAAATTAATGGTCACAACTTCATTGGCTTAGGCAGAATTATCGAATTAAACATAAATTGGTAATAAAATTCAGTTGAGGACCTAGGAAGTTAAACTATGACCATCGAGAATTGGAATAATGATTTTACGACCTTTTCAACTGCGGTCATGAGAAGGAAAGAGATGTTTCATTTTAAATCTTTTCCCAGTTTCCAAATTATATTACAGAAAAAACACAATTAATCTTCGATAGAAAAGTATAATATGCATTGTTTTTAGAATAATATTGGGTAAAATACAATAATAAATATTTAATTATATCATTTCATTTTTTAATAATATTGGTTAGAGAATAGAATACAACAAACTATGAAGAAAAGAAAAATCAAATTAGCAGCCAATCTAACAAGATCAAATACTACTAAAAATGGTTGCTTCTCAATACACGTAGTGGTTCTTTTAGTTTTTTTTGGTGAACTTCTAATTAAAGTATTAGCCATGTTAGAATATAATAAGTTGTAATTAGTTGTTAATCTGTTAATAGTTTGTTAGGATGTTAATCAGTTAAGTGTGATATTAGTTTGGGGTATAAATACCCAATATATCATTTCTCTCTGTTTAGAATACACAATCCCTAACCACCGTTCTTCCTCACTCAAAGAGCACCTCCGTTCATCGTCCGGCCACCATGGCTGAGTTCTCACAAGTCATTAGGTAGGTTGAACTGAGTGACCAATAAGAAGACTTTAGAGTTAAACAATTTCCAGGAGCATTGCAGCACCAAAATCTCGTTTGAACAGTCCCATTGTGCTTTACTTCCATGACATCTATTGACTTGGACTCGGTTTACAATTTTAAATCGATGATTTTTTAAAGTTAAAAAATGTTATGTTAGATATACGGTGTAAAGTTTATACGAGCTTATTAATTTTAACATTTAGGTTATAAAATTTAAGGGTTTATGCCTTATGATAAAATAATGCATGCCCACAAATCATGTATCTGCTAATTACCTATGAGTCTACCATGCAGGAACCAAGAAACTGAAACTTGTAAGAATTGCTTGGTCATGGAGCATAAGCTAAAACCAAGGCATAAGCTATTATTTATTGCTAACTTTAGACTTGTTAAATGTACTTTCAGTATACTCTTTCCAAGATGAAAGCCTCTTACTTGGAGCAAGCGAGCAGCAAAAGCTAAAGCATGGCATGTTCCTCTCAACTGACGCTTATGGTTGAGTCGGTGAAGATAACTCTGAGCTCTTCTCATTGCTAATTTCTTGTAGAAATCGTGGAATCGGAGGCAGGCTTGCATCCAATATTCCTTCTAGGACCTGAACTACCTGACCCATTGATGGCCTTCGGATTTCATGATCTTGGATACACCAACAACCTATTTTACAAATTCTGGAGACCTCTTCTAAGTTGGCATTTCCATTCAGTCTGCTGTCTAAGAGTTTGAGGAGATCCGTGCCTTCATTCACTTGCCGAGCAACCCAAACTGGAAAGAATGTACCTTCTTCATCAATTGAATGCTCAAAGTTTCTCCTTCCGGATATAAGTTCCAAAAGCATCATTCCAAAGCTGTAGACATCAGCTTTGGGTGTTATAGCCACTCCCGAAATCCACTCTGGTGCAAGATAACCCACTGTCCCTCTCATGGTGGTCAGGACCCGGCTAAACTCTCGTCCTAGAAGCTTTGCTAGCCCAAAATCTGCCAATTTTGGACAATTGTCAACATCTAAAAGAATGTTTTCTGGCTTGATGTCACAGTGGATATACTCTCTACACAATTCTCATGGAGATAAGCCAAGCCTCTTGCTGCACCAAGAGCAATTTGGTATCTTGTTTTCCAATCTAGAGGTTCTGAATCTTTTGCATGGAAAAGATGTTTGTCCAAAGATCCTTTTGGCATGAAATCATATACCAACAACTTTCTTGAACCCTCGGAGCAGAAGCCCCGAAGACGAACTAGATTAACGTGGTTGATCTTCCCAATTGTACCGATTTCTGCACGAAATTGTTTCTCTCCCTGGTTGATGCTCTCAAGTTTCTTCACAGCTATAATACTTCCATCTGGCAAAGTCCCTTTGAAAACAGAACCGAAGCCTCCTTTTCCCAGTTTTTCAGAGAAGTTCTTGGTTGCCTTCTCTAAATCTCTGTATCTAAAAGCCACAACTGAACCTTTATCCAATTCTGTGGTGATAATTTTTCTCCTCCGCCCTTTCATGATTATGAACATGATAAGGCCTAAAAGGAGTAGTCCTGCAGAAACCGCGATTGCTGCAACAATCACTCTCTTCTTATTTGCGGGACTAGATTCAGTATAAATATCAGAAGCCGAGACCTTGATAAACAGAGTTATTCCTATAGCATCATCTTGTCCAAGTTGTTGCAGATTCAAGAGATCGCCAATCCAAATAGAGCACCGGTTGTTCTCAAAAGCATAAGCTGTACAAGAGCAATTCTCTAGGCAAGTAGATTTACGTTCCAGGCTGCTATTAGCTATCGTATTTTGTGGATGTTCAGGGAAACTTGAGTAGTGGCTTTCTGAAAATGGGTCCCCCCTTCCAAAACCAGCACTATCATTCCCGCACCGCAGTTTTGTCTTCCTTAGACACCCATCGGAATAAATCTGTCTGTTCCAATTTTGTATAGAAGTTGGCCGAAAACCAGTCAAACAATTACAAAACGGCAGAGAGTTCTCATTACAGCTGCCAAAAGCCCCACAAAAAGCATATACCAAACATTGTTGTCTTGGTTGTGCTGGAGGAATCGAATTCCACTGCCCTTCATTTTCCAACCATAACATTTGCTTAATCTGTCCCGAGACATCTATGAAAAGTTTAGCTATGGTAGAAGAATTATGAATGGAAAAAGGGAAATAGCTCTCATTTTCGTTTGAAACATGATTGAAATTGTAGCTCGATCCGGACATAATAAAAATTCTCATTTCGGGAACTAAGCTGAAGCTCACTGTGTGTTGATCCCAAGTTCCACTGGTCCAGTAAGGCCGGGACCTGTTCCATACTAGAACAATTTGATTAGCTTCCACTGGATCAATCTCAAAAGAGTAGAGACCTGGTGCAGGATCATCATGACTTTTCCATGAAACAATACGTTGGTTTGATTGGTTCGTTTATTGAATCGAAGCTTACTACCCGGGAGCCAAGTGTCTGTTGGATGATCAAAACTTTGCCACAGTATCGTCGTCGACGACGAATTCAGTCCGTCTCGCAGAACAAGATTCCCATCGTCTAAAAGCACTGCTACTACAGAAGTTGAGATGGTTGAGCCTGTGCTTACATTTGTGGACCGAATTGGCACTTGGGACTCGTTGAACAGAACCAAGTTACCGTCAGAGATTTTCAAAACCGAAGAATATATATCACGGACTGGTTTATCTCTGTTTGCAACCCAAACGGTAGTGGGTTGGGAGACCTTATTGAACCACATCCCTATATAATAGTTGGAGGAATTTCCTGGTCTGAAGAAACCAAGCTGGAAGACTCCGCCAGAAGAGACAATTGTTTGGTTACCAGAAAGAGATTGGTTTGTGGAGATGGTATCAACTGCAAAGCAGACATGAGATTCAAGAGACAAACACATGAACAAGAACAAGAACAACATTGAAAACATGAACCCGCCGGGGTTGATGTTCTTGGTCTTCATGGCTACAACTGCAAGATAACTCAGGGTGCTTGACATGGTGGTATGAATAATAATATACAAGTGCATATAAAAGTAAGACTTGAAACAACTTCCAATTCCTTTCTGTTTCTGTTGGTTTTGTTGTCACCTAAACAACCTCTTACCAGGGTAATTATGCTTTACCAACAAGCAGTTAATTTAGTATGACAAGACATTAAACTTTTTAATATTAAAAATTTAAATTTCAACTTTGTGAATGGAGCAAATGGAATTAAGAAGGTTGACCCTGTAATAAACCTCTATAATACCCGATCTAAATTATCGGTCAATAAATTGAATACCGATCGTTATAAAAAAACTCATTATAAATGGCTTTTGTATTACTTTGGGATAGCTTTTGACTGTTTATAGAAATATGGGTGTGTATAATACAAAGATAATATTGTGGAATGGGCTCAAAGTAGTACATTTAATATGATTACGATTGAAATTTTCAGAAATAAGATTAAATATAGACATGAATTTATTTGGTTTAATTTTTAAGTATAATCTACAAATAGAGACGAGGGGAGAGTTCTTACACTATGCTCTCACAACTCTCTTTGTCTCTTTCTTTTTTTCTTTTGCATGTGCTGTATTTCTTCCATAAATTAGAATAATCAATGTTTATAGTTGATTTTTAGGGATCAAATTATAAATACACCATTAACTTTATAGACTTAAAGAGCAATTATCTCTTTGTACAAGTTGCCATTCAATTTGGCGAGTTGTAATTAGTGCCTAATATTGTAAAAAAATGGATAATTGTACTTTGATAGTATAATATTTTTTATAGGTTTAAATATTTCACGTTTTTATACTATTTGAAAATTATTTTTGATATTATATTTTTTATGAAATTAAGTTATTATATTATTTTATTTGAAAGTTTTGGTCTATGTCCTAATTTTTTTTATTAATTATTGACTTGATAACTATAAAATAAAATATTTATTCGATAAAATAGAGATATATTACATGTTCATGGTAAATATCAAGATTCAGATACATATAAGATAGGAAAACATGAACATCTTTGGTCACTTAGTTAATTAATGAATCTAAATAAAATAATTTTTTAATCCCTCACATTTACGTTATTTGAAGATAAATTAATTTCTGACAAATTTTTTTGATAATAGCCACTGAATTTTTAATAAAACTATAGAAGATATCACAATTACAACGCATCTAGGAAGGAGAATAATGGGACTAATCTACCAAAATCTCTTACAACTCAAAAAAAAAGAAAAGTGAATATTTCCATAAAGATAATCATATCATCAAAATCCAGAAGCTAGGTGTGTGCATTCGTTTAATTCGGTCGGTGGCCGAACCGAATTAGCCATAACCGAATTAACCGAAGTTTTTAGAACTTTATCCGTTAATTGAACCGAATTAGCCTTAACCGAATTAACCGAACCGATATTATTTCGGTTAATTCAGTTGGTTTTCGAATTAAACGAAATTTGTTATAAAATTTTAGGTAAATTACACAATTGGTCACTAAATTATGGTAAAATGACCTTTTTAGTCACTGAGCTTTCATTTTATACTAATTTGATAAAGGTTTAATGAACATTTTATAATATATCAAGAAATTTAACGATCATTTTATAATTTTTAAAAGTTCAATGACCAAAAATAAATATATGTAATATATATAATATTTAATATATAATAATTTCAGTTAATTCGGTTAATTAACCGATAACTGAATTTTTCAAAAAAAAATTAATCGTTAACCAAACCTACCTAAAATTAACCGACCGAATTAACCGAAAAAATTCGGTTCGGTCGGTTAATTCGGTTAAAACTGAATAATGCACACCCCTACCAGAAGCTTTCCTGAATCTCCTTGTCTTTATCCAATCGAGACACATAACAGGTGAAAAAAGAAGTGGTGAGTGACCCAAACTATTAGGCAGAATGTTCCGCTACCCAGGATTGATTAACATCGGCAAACAACCATCAACCGAGTGGGGATTTAACTTTTCATGATCACCGACAAAATCATAATCACAATCTAGCACCGTTAAAATCTCTATGTGAGCAACAAACGACTGCTAGGATATGCTAAAATTATGCCACAAGGACAGATGAAACGAACCACAAAACAAAGAAAACATGTCACAAGAACAGAGGAAAACACGTGTCACAAGGACAGAAAAAACGCGTGCCACAAAGGCAGAAAGATTCTTATTAAAATATAAAAATTAAAAAATAAGAAAAATAATAAACTCAGTGGTCGACAGCCAATACTAAGATTGGTTGCCGACCACCAATCAAAAGAAAAAAAAAATTGCAGTCGGCAGTGAAAAGATAATGAGCGACGACAGAGAATTAGAGTTTTACGTTTAATTTCTGACAATTTAATAGGTTACTTTTGTTAGTGTTGGACTAATCAGTCCATTAATCTGAATTTTGTTTAAAAAACTGCCACCATCTAATTTTATAGACCACTCAATGAGTTCTCGACAGGAATAATTTTAAAAATTTATATCATATTTATATTAAAAAATGATAAATTAAACACATGTAATTTTCTCAAATTTTAATCAATATTTTATTTACATACACAAAACGTTGTAATATTTTTTTCCTTTTGTCAACCACATTGAAAAATAATAAAAAAGAGCAATATAGTTTCCTTGTGCAATAGGGTTACATGGAAGTGTTTCGGGTCAAACGTGGGTGATTTGGTTGTCCTACCCCCCGTTAAATTTGGGATAACAAACCTTTTTAATCCACGGATTCACACTAAACCTATGCGGCGTCAACGGCTTTATTTAATCCATTGATGCTTCAGTTTTGTCCTCATGTCACAGCTCACGCTTATCCCTAAGCCGCCGTTTCCTTTAGCTTATTAATATTTATAATTGGGATCAAGTATTTTTTAGTAGTTGAGCTTCACATTTATTTTCAATTTAGTCCTTAAGTTTTTGAACTTAGATTTCTTTTATCATTTTGATTATAGGAGACTCTAATATTCATAGTGTCACATCATTAAAAGACTAAAATGAAAATTTATCAAATTCAGTGTAATGTAGGCTAAATTGAAAAAACAATTAATTTAAGGATTAAGATTTATTTTATCCCTAAACAATTTTATTAACAAAAATATATATTAAATCGAATATAAGTTTGCAAGTGAAATATATTCAAATTTACAATCAAATTAAATTACCACCAACGAAGTTGGTCCAAGTGATAAGCAGTTTAGTATCTTTTAAGCAGGTCTCGAGTTTAAAGGTTTGTGTATGCAGAAAATCTCTGTTGGAGACTCACCCATCAAAACTAGGTGTGCGACGCATGTTGATTTGAATTAATCAGAGCAAAGTCTCAGAGAACCGGAAGGACAACAAAAAAACAGATTAAAATACTATCTTATTATTGAATTAGAATACTTAAAAAAAGTTTACAAATGAAGATTGGATTGAAAAAGAAATTCTTTTAATTCAATTTCTTAACCAATAATGATTTTAAATTATTTTTTTGCTAAAAAAGTCTCTTAGACCTTTTGGTTTCAAAACTAAGCAAATTGATTTCTCTCAAAAAGGAGCAATTCAGTCCTTGTTGATTTCAAAATGAGTATATAAGGACAATTAATTGTAGTTCTAATATTTTTCGTCAATTGTATATAATTGTGATTGATATACTATAAAATTGAGCCTTTATCAATTGATGGAAAGTACTAACACCGAGATTAAGTATCCTTAAATGCTCACTTTTGAAATTGAGATACCTTTTCTAGAAGGACTAATTTGCCAAGTTTTGAAATTGAGAGATACCTAAAAAAATTTATACCATATGTTTTAAAAAAAAAGGATAAAGGTTGTTTGGAAGAAGCATAAAGGCAAAAACAGGTTGTCGTTCGAACATAGTTTACGTAAGAGGTACCCGTGTCAGCAGCTCACCGCCATTTCTCTGATTTTCACTTTGCCAAAGCTAAGAAAGGTCAACCAATTCTTCAGTTTTATCTTCCGATGAATCCACAGCACCACCAGCAATCGGAGCCTGACCTCCAGGTTCCGTCCTTGGCTCCGCTCCGAATCCAACCCACTTCTCCACATGTACCTTTGAACACCCCAGTCTCAGGTGCCCAGCGCCGCGTCGCCATCGCCGTTGACTTGAGCGACGAGAGTGCTTACGCCGTCCGATGGGCCGTTCAGAACTACCTTCGTCCTGGAGACGCCGTCATCCTCCTCCACGTCCGTCCGACATCCGTCCTTTACGGAGCCGACTGGGGCTCCATCGAACTCCAAATCAACCCGAACTCCACGAATAATCACGAAAGCGCCACCCCCATCGGCGGCGAGAACCCCGACGAGGAGTCGCAGAAGAAGCTCGAGAACGATTTCGACGTCTTCACGACGACGAAGGCGAACACGCTGGCGCAGCCGTTAGTGGATGCCCAGATTCCGTTTAAAATCCACATAGTGAAAGACCATGACATGAAAGAGAGGTTGTGTTTGGAAGTGGAGAGGTTAGGGTTGAGTGCGGTGATCATGGGGAGCAGAGGATTCGGAGTCGCTAGGAGACCCAACAAAGGAAGGCTGGGAAGCGTTAGTGATTATTGCGTCCAACATTGCATTTGTCCGGTGGTGGTGGTCCGGTACCCAAAGGAGGGAGAGAACGGAAACGGCGGAGCCAATAAGGTGACGAAGATGAGCATTGTTGGAGAAGAAGTGGAGCTGCAGCCTGTGCCTGAAGAGGAACCAGAGTATCATGATGCGGAGGAGGAGCATACAGATTTGGGTTCTCGAATTTGTAATTGATTTTGTTTATATTTGATGGTAATCGACCGCTTTAGCATGTAATTTAGTTTTTGGCTCTATGAACATGATGAAATGCTTGCTAAAAGTTTTGGCTTTAACATGTATTTATGACTAATGAGAAGTAAGAAGTAAGAAGTGGCAGCCTGAATTTAGGTTTTGCTTTGTTGTTGGGGTATTGGCTGCAGAAATCATAATTTAGAACTTCAGACTTAACCTGATAAATTGGCCTACACGGACTTGGAGATGTCAAATGTTTGTCTATCTCGCATCTTCGAGCAAAGCTGTGCTAAATTCAGTATATGAAGTGAACACATAATACTTTAGGGTTTAGGCCTTACACGATGTTTTTGGTGTTACAATTGTTCCTAGATCTGTAGAAACATGCAAGGGCTTAGTATTTATAAGAACTTTTTAATCTTTAAGTTAAACACTTGTGTATATTACTATTTAAATTATATCTCATTGGTTCATATTTCTTGATAGCAGATGCTTAATATGAATCAGAGCAACAACGAATGCCTTCTTATCCAGGTAATTTAATATGGCTCCAAGCTTTAATCTGTTTGAGACCCATTTTATATTTATTTCTTTCCCTTCTCCCCGTTCAAGCTTCAACTGCTTCTTCATGGAAGCAGAGAACTAACTCTTCGTTCCTAGTGTAAAAACCTGTATTAATAAAGTAGAAGTATTTAATGGATTATTTGCAGTTTTCGAACCTATAATTTGGCTTTCCCCCGGATGACCTCTCCTTGGTATGAAGGATGAAAATGAGGGAAGAGTGAGGATGAAAGTTTTTTAATCTAATGGTTAAGCTGCAAAGTACGAAGGTGGTTATGAATCTTAATCATTTGATTAACAAATTTCCCATCCTTGCTCATTTCTGCCCATACCAAGCAAAGCCCAAGTATCGCTTTTATTTTGAACTACTGGATTTGGATGATTGATTATTGATATGATCCCTGCACTAATATTGCAGCAAAGGATGAAAAGCAATCCAAAATTCAAAGACTTTGTGGTGGCAAAAGAAGCGTGAAAATGTTGTGTGGTGATGAACTTTATGCTTTGTATAGATGGATAGTAATAGGGCTCTTGGTTTTTCTCTGTACTTCCTGTTAATTGCTTTGTTTCGAAAACTGTTCAATGTCTATGTGTATGGTTTGCGGTACTTGGTTTCTCTCTTTACTACTCAGTAATAAGCCTTTCCACTGCATGTTAATGATATCGTAGGAATACCGGTTTTTGTCCTCTAAACTGCGACTTTATTTTTGGCTATTGCATTTGTCTCGAATTGACATAGTTTTGACATTCTTAGTAAATTAGCATAATTGTGAGCAAGTGACCATATTGTTGGAAAGACAGGGATTTGCAGCCTCTGCAGTCTGGTCATTTGGTTCTAAGACCATGGCTATTCACACATTGTCTATACCTGTTTCGCTTCAATAGTTTAACTTCTGCAGAACCAAAACTGGCTTAAAACTTATTCAGGGTGTGAAATTTGACAACGGATTTTTTTTTTTTATAATTTTGCTTCTATTTCAGTAACCAACGACAGAAAGCCGGAACTTATGAATTTAACAAGAACAGGAAAGAAAGATGCGAAACATTCTGTTTTCCACACATACATAATAACGGAAGAACTGTAAGAACTTCCATCCCATTTTGGCAAAATCCATTCTAAAAATGCCTGGTCACACCAAATATCTTGAGTGACAATTTATTGCAGTTACGACAAAACTCGAATATCAAATAATCTAAAATTTCACAGTTGCCCCAGACTTCCCTCGCTTTGGGTCCTTCGCATGGAAACCTCCGGTTTGATGTTCAGAAGTTTGCTACTGAGATCTACATAATGATTCCGATTATTGGTCGTTGCCTTCTTTCTGCTAGGAAGAGCGCGGCGCTCGTGCCTGCCTCTGGGCTGCATTGGGGAAGCGGTGGCTTGACTTCTGTGAGATGAAGAGGATGCACGGGCAGCGCCGTGGTTATTCTTCCTTGTACCTCTGTGTTCTGCTCTGTGGCCACGATCTAATTGATGGTTGCTGATGCCTAGCCTTACCGATCGTTCTGCAGCATCCTTCACTTTAATAGCCTGCCAATTAAAGTAAACCAAATTCGGAAGAAGGCCTTGAAAATGCTTCTTCAGATATTCATCTCCCACATTCTTCTGTGCCGGGTTACCTTCCAAGCTTGATGGCTTGCAAGGAATTGTAGTTTGCTGCGAGTTGGCCGAGACATTTGGCAGTAGAGATTTTGTTGAAACGCAGATCCAAAACAGTCAATTTTAAGAGACGGTGAAGACCCTCTACCTCGCTTATCTTGTTTCCAGCCAAGTACAACTCCTTAAGAGAGGAACAAGAAGCCAAACCTACAACGAATTATGTGACAGAAAGTAGATTTACAAGATCAAAAATATTGGAAGGTAAAGAGTATAGCAAAGAAAATAGAACACCTAACGAGTTGCAGCATGCCTCACATACCATGACCAATTCTAAATATCCTGTTGTAGCTTAGATTCAGCACACGAAGTCGAGTAAGTTCACGTAAACCCTCTATGGTGGATATATTATTCCTCGACAGATCCAACATGTGAAGTCCTCCAGGAAGAGCACCAGCAGTGATCCTTGCTGTAGTACACAGAGATATTGAGAAAGCGCACTTATACAAAAGAACAGTTCCGTATACTCCTAATCATAAGACTTCAAAAGATGTCAAAATAGAAGATAAATAAAGAACTAATAACATTTGCAGTTGAAGATACTTACCTATTGCATTTCCTGATAGATTAAGCACCTTCAAGCTGACAAATGCACTGAGAAATTGTATAACAACCAAGCTATGGTTTGCAAGTTGAGCAGTGGTTGCAGAGGCACTCAAAGAAGATATGTATCTTTTAGCAGCTTCCATGCCAGGACTTGCCTTAACATCCACCTTTGCAGCAGTCAAAACATTTGAGACAGCAGGTTCCACTTTCACCTGATCATCGAGATGGGATAATAAAGACGCCTTCGGATGGTCCCATGTGTTGAAAATCATTTACCCAATCCTCAATTCGCTTAATCTTAAAATCCTTGCCAGTCGATTCATTCTGATTCAGAACCCGCGGTTCTTCTTGCAGGAATTTCATCTCATCTGAAACTGGCACTATCCAGTCTTTTGCTGATGCAGAACAGCTATAAGATTCGAATCCCTCATAAGAGCTTTCAAAGTTAGTTTTATGATTCTTATGCATGTCATCATCTCTTTCTTGTTCTTGCATCACCTCTGTATCAACATCATGAATTAATATCTCCTTTCGTCTCATGCTGAGAACAAGTACATCCTCTGAGGATCTTGTACGATGTGTCAAATATTTAGGAGAATGTACTCCAGATATGAGTGTCCATGCAGCAATGTTTGGCATAGAACATAATTTTACAATCACAGGTGCATTATTGGGTGTGTGGTCACCAGAGCCATTGACACACTCATAATGCAAAGGAAAATTAGAAAAATCATGGCCATCCTTTTCAGAAAGCTGATGATCTCCTATGGAGAAACCAGTTCAATATTGACATGGCTAGAGCTTACTTGAACAGAATCTAAGCACGGATCATTTTGGCTCACTACTGTACGTTTTCTGCCATCTTCATCCAACCCATGGTCATGGGAATCAGAAGAATATCCTTGATCAGTCTCGTCATCTGTGTCAATTTGTCGAGGAACTCTTCCTTCCAGGCAAAGTCCACTTCCATGGGACAGACTCTTCTTAAGATACTGCAGATTCTGAAGGGCCCTGGAACTGCAATCAAGATTGGTTTTGTATTTTATTTCGAATGACTTCCAGCTATGGTAATGAGAAGAATCTGTAACAGGTTTCACACGGTCATGAATCTCAGTGGTTGTTTCTGCCTCTGGCAAGAATGACTCCATGCTTGTAGCTTTAATCGTATCCTTAGGGGCTTGAACTTGGGAAAAATCTTCTAAACTCGTATGCATCGCTTCAACAGATGGCTGAACTGTTTTCTGATGGCCAAGTGGATACTCGAGTCAGGAAACACTAGAGTATACAACCCAAATTTAACTGAAGTTTTCAAAAACCAGAAGCAAATCTCGGACTAACCTTTGGTTTCTGGCTTCCGATGTGAGTATTGAAGCATGAAAATCTAACGATCGTGGTGATGCAGATTAGAACTACATCCACACAAGACCTACCTTTTGTTGTTACATAGAAAGCTATAAGCTTAAAACTATTGTAATAATTAAGGTTCAAAATCTGGAGGAAAGCACCTAATTCTACTAACGTAAAAAATGTGACAGCTGCAATCGGACTTCAAGGTATTTTAGAGAATACTGACATTAGCCGTAATCAAGCGAAAGACCCTCCGAAACACGTCGCAATCTCCAGATATGGGATGATCTTGATCTCCTTAAAACACAAAGCAGAATCAGCTCTTTTTTGTCCCCCCACACCCACCTTGAGGTGCGAGAAAATTTCAGTTTCGTTGCAGCGGCCAGAGTGAAAAAGAGTCTTTTACAACGAGGAAAACAGAATCCCTAACAAGCATAAGAGACACCTGCCTGCCTGACAACAAAAATGGAGGGAAAAAAAATAAAAGGATCACATAATCTACAAAATAGATATCGAATCAGAAACAAGAATTGTTGGCCTCTAGATGGAAAAATCAAAACATAATAGACAAAAAGATTACAATGCTTCTTTGTCAAAAGGATTGGGAGAGAAACAATAGGAAACTTCCAAATTCTTGTTTCAAATTGTAATTTTCGACTGTAACAAGATTCCACTTTTATTCAATATATTCATTCAAGGCAATCAAACAACCTCAAAAACATCAATTTCAAATCCAGAACAAAATCTTCAGATAAAGGAAAGAGAGATCGAATCAAGCTATGAAGGAGAAGACCAATCAACCAAATTGTACACCAAATACGACCAAAACCAATGGTCAAACAACAAAAAGATAATTAATCAGAATTCATATTAAACAAGTGAACACAACCCCAAATCAGCTACCTTTTAGGTTCAAAACGAAAATGCCAATGGAAACAAATCCAAAGAAAATCAAAATAACTTAACCCCATCATCCGTTAGCCCTCATTCGAAGAAAACATGAACCCAGAAAAAGAAAGGCAGGTGATTCAGAAATCAGAACAAACAAGGATCCATATATAGCACCCAAAATGAAAACAAAGTTATCTAATGGAACACGAAAGAACATTCAAGACCAACCAACCATTCATGAAAACCACCCAAATCGGATGAAAAAAAGAAAAACCCATTAATTTATTCATCTTGAAAGAAAGCAGAAAGATTGCAAACGAAGGAATCATTAACCCAAAAAAGAGAAGGAAGAAAGAACAATCTTACCTTAAAAACGTGAGGGGCTGATTGCTTCAACGCGAAAGATAGAAAAACGAACACAAATAAATAACAAGCACGTCGGTTCTTGTTTATTACTTTTTTGTTGAATGAACGTCGTAAGGTTAAGCTATAATGCTGACCCTAAGCTTTTGCACTGATTTTTATAACCCAAACCAAAGGCCCAGATTTTTGTTTTGGTTAAATTTATTAATTTTGTTTTCTTTTAACAGCCACAAGTTGAAGGATGAGAGAGGAAGAAGGCAAAGGAGAGAACGGATCATTTGTTTTTCGTTAAAATAAATACAAAAGAATGGAAAAATCTCTCTTTGGATTTCAAAACAACAAAAATGTCCAACAAATTATTGATCAATACTTTGCTTTCTTTTGTAATTTGCGATTTGCAATGTCCTATGTTCAATATAAATCTCGACCGTATTTAAAGTTGAGTCTGATTCATAAACGAGACATGATTCGTTCAATATTATTTTTTCGTTCATAAAATTTGAAGTTAAAATTTTACATAAAGACATTGAGTTTGATATCAAAAAGTGTGTACATATGTCAACAACCTCTAGAGCAGGTGGTTAAAGCTCTCAGTTCACACCCTTTCCTCTCCCTTAGTTTATGGGCTCAAAACCCATTAAAATTAAATTTTTCTTCTCCTGTATAAAAATTATTCAAAAAAGTGATAATATAAATTTTTATACAATACTAAATTACTCAAATTTCTTTCATCTATAAATTAGAATATATTGCCTGTTTAAATATGTTTAAAATATGTCATGTTACAACAATAATCATGCATAAATGAGTCATGACTTTTATATTAGGGAAAACAGCCTCCAAAATGGGAAATTTTAAATTTATACCTTTAATTTTTTTAATTTTAAATTAATACGATAACAAAATTGTACTTTAACCTCATAAAATGGTAAAAATAAATAAACTAATCTCTTCAAAAATAAATATTATTTTTAATTATTTGAGATACCATAATCTAATTTTGATCTTAAAAATATTGGTATTTTTTATCAAGAAAAAAACTGTTGGTTCGGTCATGGATCAAACCTACTTTAATATAAATCATGAGTACTCACATTAATTGAGCCAATTAATGCTGATAGTGTACAATACGACGTTGATTCTCTTTCAACTAGCCATCTTCTAAGCAAACTTTAAACATAGTCGACATGCAGGCATGAAAGCTGCAGATAAAGCATGGATCTACAACCAAACATATAAACGGACAGAATCAGAATTTGAGGTTTAAATAGATATAAAATATAAATATTTGAATTATGGGACAAATTTAAAAATAATTTAATTTTAAAAAAATGGGGGAATTAGGGGAAATTGCCCTTCCCGTCTGGGATGTGCGCATTATTTTATGTTAGGGGCGAACCTATAAAATTTTAAGGGGATAAACTTATAAAATTTTAAAGAGGCAAAAATAAATTTTTAATGATAAATACATAGACAATTTTTAAAAAAATTCTAAATTATGTATGAATTTCAAATTTTTAAAGGGACGACTATTCATGTTGGTCCATCCCAGCCTCCCACAGCCTACACAACTCCGCCTTTGAACATTGATAGAATAAAACAACAAAAATAAAATCGAGTGGGTCTTAATTTAATTAACATTATTATTATTATTGTAATAGTTTAAAATTTATAAACAGTGACGAAGTTACGTTAGTACTGTGAATGACATGTTCCAAACTTCTACAATCTAATATTCTTTAAGTTCCATTCAAAAAAATAACAATATTCTTTAAGCTCTTGTAAGTTTAGATGTTAATCGATTTAACTTTTATATCTTTTGATTTTAAGATTTAAATATTTTTAATAGATTTTTATGTTTTTTAAATTAAACAATTGATCCTTCTAATATTTAATTCTGATTATGTCTATAGTAATTGATTCGATCCTACTTAAATATGTAATTTGCTTGAATAATTGGAAAGTTTATAAGATTGCCGATAACAAAAACATTAAAAATTTGAAGAAGATATCAACAATCAGCTGGTTTAGTAAAATGAGGTGTTAAGTCTCTTAAGGCTAAAGTTCGAATTTTAACATTGTGAATAAAAAACTGGGTTGAGAGGGTATAACGAGTTTTTATAAAACTCGATTCAAATTAATTGATCAATAAATTAAATACAAACGTTATAAAGAAAATTGAGGAAGATAGAAAAGAGATGTAGGCAAAGACCTTAAATGTTTGTGTAGGGTTAGGTTGATAGATCGCTCCTACGTTCGCTTTCGATGGCTATATTTTCTGCAGTGAAAATGACGCATGCCAAGCAATAATTAACTTTTGCATGCAGTCATCTGATAAATGTAATTAATTAATAAAATGTAATTAATATTCATGGGCAGAGGCTTTCCTCCTTTGTCATATTATATTAAAAATAATTAATAAAATTGCAAAGAATGTGATGTAATTAAGGTTTATAATTATGGGCAGAGGCGCAGCTACTCAGCTAGGCAGTGGACTTGTCCAACTAAAGGGAGAAATTGTCAATACCTACTAAAATCTGCATTCTCTTCTTTTTATTATCTTTTTTCTGTTTTTTTTAATTCTTTTATTTTCGTCTTTTATTAGCATTGTTTGTTCCTTTTCTTTCATCTACTTTCATTTATAATATATTATGAAATAATTAAAGTGGAATATTTGAATAAAATAATCAAAATACATTTCCAAGGCGAATGTATTTTGGAAATATTAAAAATGATCAAATTATTTAAACCTTAAAATACGCATTTAAGTATGATCAAATTCATAATTAGAGATATAATTATATTTTCAAGGCTAATGTATACTCTATTTGAATTTTTTTTGAAATTTTCAATTTGACTTAACGCGAAAAAAAAACTCTATTCGACTTAACTTGAATTGGAACAATTACTACCATAACATTATAAAATATCTACAATTAAATTTCAATAACTCGACTCAATTCAAATTTAATAAACTCGATTCGAAAAGATTCTAAATTTAATTTGTCATAAAATATGACTCATAAACTCGAAAGTTTTTTAATCGATACTCAACCCTACTCACCCTTACTATTTTATGTAAATTTAATCATCATTTATAAATTATATTTTTATGAATAGTAATGATTTAGATATTAAAATGTAATGACCAAGTATATTTGGCCAGTTGGTCAAGCTATTTGTTTTTGTTCTCTTATTTCTTTTAAGTTATGAGTTTTAGATCTATTAAAAATATTTTTTTTTAAAAATACTTTTTTAAAAAAAATCTTTTTTTTTTCTTTAGCTAGAATCATGATTAAGATTTGTAAAAAAAAATATTGAAAAGTATTCTTTTTACAAATCCCAAAAGAATGGGCCCAAAAGAATGAAGAAAAAAAGAACACAAAGGAGAAAGCCCAACTAGCATTTCAGTCTTTACTCTTCTGGACTATCGACTAACAGAGCTGATCGACAATGGCGTCATGTTCCAGGTTACCCCTTCTCAGGAGAATCTCTATACTTCTCAAAGCTCCACCTTCGACAACCCTCCGCTCTTCACGCCATTCACTTGCTCGGCGTTTTCTTCTTCGGAAAGCTTCGGCACCAAATGTTTCTCCTTGGACATTCACCTCCTCTAGAAGCTTTTGTTCCGGCCCTCTAAATCTCCCCCAGGATTCTCAGGGACCTGCAGCCATCGATTACCGGTAAAAATTCAATCTTTCGAATTGCCCATTAAAAATTTTGATTAAGAAATCATTTTAAAGTATGACCCTTTGTTTGTCTAATGATTACTGTGGTAACAGTTCGGTTCTGTCGGAAGATGAATATCATAGATTAGCTAATTCTACAATCCAAGACCTTCAAGAAAAATTAGAGGTAGCTAACCCTTATTTTCATTTTTAAGTTTAACTCTCTGTTTTTGGTTTTAATTTAGCTTCGGGTGTGTGCAGGAATATGGTGATATTGTTGAACTTGAGGGTTTCGATGTGGACTATGGGGTAAGTGTTAAACTTGTTTGTTGGCTTTTGGAATCACTTGGCTTCTTGATGGAAGTTAACACAGTGCTTGGATTTAGTAGAATGAAGTACTGACACTAAAACTTGGGACTCTTGGCACCTATGTGATGAATAAACAGACCCCTAATCGACAAATTTGGTTATCGTCTCCTATAAGGTAGATTCATTTCCTATTCTTCTGTATTATTTGGTTTTGAGAATCTTGGACTTTGCATTGCCTTCTTTGGGATTGAAGGTGCTGTTTTCTTTATATTTGACTCTCCTTGAGCCGGTCATGATTCTTATTTAGTCTTTAGCACATTGCTTCATAGCTTAGTTTCTTTTATTTTTCCTATGAAGTTGCATACATGACTCACTAAGGTCGAGTATATAAAGAAAGTCAAATGTTATTATCTTAGCTTTTAGTTACCCTAGAACTCAGTGAAGGTGGATGTTACATAAGTTGTTATTTGTTTAGCGATGGGAGACAAGGTTAATCAAAGAATTGGGATATAGTTATCACTTGGCTATTTATTTGGTTCTCCCAAGACTTCAGATATATACAGAAGTTGGGTTAGTTGCCAGAAGCAGGGACGGACCCAGGATTTTATGTAAGGGGTGCAAACTATCATGAAGCTATATTAGAAATGTAGGGGGTGCAAAATTACAAGAGTTTAGGGGGTGCAGAATTAGATTATCAATAGAAAATACAAAGGAAATATATAAAATATAGGGGAATTTGAAATTTTTAGGGGGTGCGGCTGCCCCCCCCCCCCCAGCACCCCACTAGGTCCGTCCCTGGCCAGAAGAATGTGATCATTTTTAGAACTTTTTCATGTAATAGATTTCTGATGGCTATTATTTTGTAAGATAAAACAAATGTGTTTGAAGAATGTGGCTAGGAATTGTAGGGAATCAAGTTCCTTTAATTTGAAGAAAAACAAAGATATTTACTGCTGGTGGCATTTCTTCTTTCCTTGAACTTACATTGATACATTCGAATTGCTTTGAACCCTTTCTTTAATTGTTTTTTACAAAGATAAGACCTTTTACTTCTTAATGGCATAACTCAGATGTAGAAGATTATTGTTCTAATATTCATGTGATTTTGTGTTCGGACTTTAGCTGACAACAATGTTTAACTACCAACACTTTATAATAAGGTGCTTCTGTTTGTGTTGGCCTAATTTCTTTGGGATAATCATGTTTCTTGAAGTATATAATCTTCGATGTAATGTTTCTCCTGTGCAGTGGCCCATCCAGATTTGACTGGGATCATAATGCTCAAGCTTGGGTTTATCGGCGAACTAAAGCAAATTTGTTGAAACTCTTGGAAAACGAGTTGGAGCAACTTTGCAGTAAATCAGTCAACCTTTTGTAGACTGTTGTATATCCGATGATGTTCGCATAATTTCGACCTTCGGTTTCGAAGCTTATTTCACCACTAGAGCAGTTTGCCTCGATTTTCTTTTTCAACAAACTATATCTTAAGATCCTTAACCCCCCCTGTGGAGGCTGAACCTTGATGACTGGTAGAGCGGCCGTTATATTTGTTTTTACCTGCTACTCTGTTTACAGATCAAAAGATTCGAAATAATTGTCATTGTGTGATGTTCATGATTGTAGTTTCTCATGAGAATGTGCATGTCATTGTTCTTGCAATAGGTCACCGAATGAAGTAGTTCGAGCAACTTCATCGACGTATAACCACCAAAGAAAATACACAGAGACATTTTAGTCAAGGGCATTGTGATTAGTAGCATCAAAGAGTCGAATGGTCTGAACAATTAGGTAAAAGACCAGATGGAACACCTTGGGTGGTTCATGTCACTAAAAGTCGGGCATTATTGGTGTAGTGTAGTAAAGCTATTTGTCTTCACCTGATCAGATGGGGTCTCTTTGCCAGATTTGGACTGAAAAGCGACATGAATGCAGGGCATGATTGATCTGTTAAACGACTCAAAGCATATCGATTGCACGCCCAAATATAGGTGAAGACAAGGCAGGCATACACAGGGACGGAACCAAACTAGAGGGCTGGGGTAAAACATAGTCCGAAAAGTGGAAAGTAAAACTTGTCTCGAAAAACTGATTTTTTTCCGACTCGAATCGTAATTTTATAAACTGGACTTGAAAAAATTTAAATAAAGTTCGAGTTATAAAATGTAACTTCGAATAACTCAAAATTTTTAGTAATTAGTAGATTGATTTTTAAGTTCGAGTGAGTCCTAACTCTGCTATATATATATACATATGTGTGTTTCCAAGTGATAATTTTCACATATACTGTTAATCTCAGTCATACATTTCATCCATCCAACGATCTAAAAACTTAAAATAAGAAGAAATATACATATATGTATTGTATATGATTTTAGAAAATTGTTTAAATTATAACAAATTAGTACAATTACATTATAAATGTACAATTAAATTTGAATAAAAACTCGAACAACTTAACTCAAAATTTTTTAATTAAAATTTAAATTACAAGATAAGATTCATTAACTTAACTAACTCAAAATCTTTTTTACTCGCTCGATTAAATGTTTACCCAATTTTCAGTTACTTACGGCCTTCATCAGCATCACCTGTGATCGGTTATGCCCTACCAACTAACAAGCCAATGACAATACAATATCCGAGTCTGGCAAAACATTTTTTAATAGAGTACATATTTATTTTATGATATATATTCGAGATTCATGATTCTCTCTTAATAGTTTTAGTTTCTGTTAAAATATATTTTTTTAATTTTTTATTAGATAAAAGAAGAGGCAATAGACATTATATTAGAGACCCCTCATTCGAGAATAAAGGGGGCCGAAAGCTTCTCTCTGGAGTAGCACCCGTAGAGCAGTCGGGCCGAAAAACATATTTTTAATTTTACTTTTTTTAATTTTAATGTTTTGCAACGGTAAAATGTTGTCTATTAAAATTTTCAAATCATCAATTTCTAATTCATCTTATATAATGAACCTATCTTATCTGATACAATTAACTGCTACACTTATTTTTCCACAAATACATAAGGACTTTAACATAAAAAAAGACGGTCCAAAATCACAAGTCCGACGTCACATTTAACTATTTGTTTCACTTTAACATGTTGGATGTGCCATATCTCCTAACTTTTACTTACTCCCAACATCGTAATTCATTGAATCCCAAAATACCTTCCTATGTCATTGACAAATGACTGAATTTGGCTCCCGAGAGGCATCCTAGTAAGTGAGATGTGATGTGAATTATTATATAAAACCTCGAAAAATAGATTAAAATGAGAAAAATATAATTACACGACTCAAAATTGTGGAAAAATAAAACTGGACAAGACCTTAAAACAATTTTTTTAACAAAGAATAGGAAATTGAATTTTATTAAAAGTGAAAAATATTACAAATAAATACATCCAAAAAATGAATAATTATGGAGTACATAAAAATATACATTAAAATTCAAAGGGTGTGGAAGCATAAAAAATAAAATCCATTACTTTGTAAAAGAATTTACACAGTCTTCAAAATAAAATTTAGTAACCGTCAACTTCAACCAGAACGCTTCGGTAATTATGCAATACTTTTCATTGTAAAATTCTGACACTTCGGCAAACAACCACAAAAGGGCATCAAAATCTGTAAAGACCACCGATCAGGCTAAACCTGCCATCAAAGCAAACTAAAAACTGTCATAAAAGCAGACGAAAAAATTGACATAAATATATATAAATTATAGTTTATGGCGAAACAAAACACAAAAACCAAAAAACAAAAAAAACAGCACTAAAAATAAAATAAGGCCTATTTATATATAATCAACTTAGAAATTCAAAAACTAGTCGACGGTATAAAAATCGTCACAGAAAACAACACTTGTGAAGAAAAAATAATAAAAAATAATATACGGAAATAACTACTTCAGAAAGAATAAAAATAGTGAAAAAATTTGTTACAATTTCGATTTATCTATATCTATTCATTTACCTTAAAACAAATTTTGAACATACAACTTTGTTATTCATGAAAAAAAATATTGTTGTATATAAATCTCCTATTTTTTTACTCTTAAATTAAGAACAATTCAAATATTTCAAACTATAAATTAAAATTTTCATTTTAATAAATTATAAACAGTCCTTAAATCTTTAAATTGTTCCATCATAAGTCTATTTTTACCGTACAAAAGGTAGTAAGTAGAGGGAAAAAATAAAAAGAAGAAAAGTAGTTATATTACTTGGTGGATAATTTTTTTTACCCTTTTCCGTGTTTTTTCTATAATTCAACATTAAAATATATTAAAATTTTTAATTTTAATTTATAACCATAAATTCTAATTTTTAAAGTCTACGCCCTAAAAAATCTGCCCTACTTCAAATTTTTTAAATCCTAACTATAAATCTTAAACTTAATTTTTAGTGTGAGGCATAAATAAAGTTATCAAAAAATAAAAGATTTTTATTCTTACTTGCTACAACCTAATGTTGATAGGACCGGTATTGTTTCCTAAAGTTTTTTATCACCAAAATTTTCGGTATTCAATAATCACAAAAATCTTAATTAAATTTAGATTTAAATCGAATTAGACCTTATTTTAAAAGTAAGCATTTTTAATGTTTATTTTTGTTTATAAAATTTAGACTTTTTTAAATATGCTAGTGTTATTATATGAATATATATTTATATTTTATCTTAATTTTTTAACAACGCAAACAAACATTGCACATATAGGTATTCAAATCAAATTTTTTAAAATCAACATTATCATTTTTTTACCAAAATTACTTATTAAATTCTATAAAATTCAAACTTAAAATCTTATTTAAGAGATCAATGTTGCATTTACGTTTATTTTAAAGTTCTACGGCTACTAAGTGAATGGTCTAAACCCGAAACGTGAACTACAAGACAAAATGCCAGTCACTCAAATGACACAACTATAGTCAACAGGTGAATTCAGAGGTGGAACACAAGGTAAATTAATGGGCAATGCCCCATAAAAATATTAAAAAATTAAAAATTATTATATAAAATTGTTTTTAATCTTTTAAAAATATAATTTATTATTATCTCTTTATTTATTTATTTTTTAATAGTTAAAATTAGTTATAAAATAATATATATTTATATATATTTTTAATCATTTGATAATACAAACATATTTTATAAATAGAATGATTAAACTTAAGTATCCTCAATGAACACTATTTGTTGGATTTATATTTAAATAATAAATTAACGTGCCATGGCCCATTGGGTGAATTGTACTGAAATTTTAAATTCAAGAGATGAAACACCCTTCATAATATCTCGACGGTGGTTGAGCAGAAGATATTTTAAGTGGCGCTCAACAACCACCACAAAACTCCTACACCAATCAGCAAATCTCCACCACACAAAGAAATCACCACCACCACAGGATCCTCTTTCTTCTCATCCAAGTGATTCTCTCCTACACTGGACCCCTAGCAGTTTCAAATCTTCTTTTTTTCAAAAAAGCAAAGGGTGTGATTAGACTTTTTACAAAAATGTCTTAAATTAATTAATCAATCTAATTTGCTGATTAGGGCAGCTAATAACCTTCCTTCAAGTTCAACCACAATTCCTACATGAGGATCATAATTTTTTGACCATATTTTATGTGGGTTGATGATTTCGATTATGATGTTTATTTTAATTTCGACTGTGCGCCCAAAGGAAAAACAAAAAATATATAATTCCATTTGTTTATTGCATTGGATTCTTAGTGGTGTTGGAGCATACCATATCATATCATAAGCTCCCCAGATATTTAGCATAGAAATTATTAAACTAACATGAAATATCTTCTCCCGGCCGCATGTTTGAATAAAGTGGCTTAAACAAAACATTACAAACCCGTGCCGACAAGAAAAAGAAGAAGAGAGAATTCATTACAAATACAAACAACTGTGAGTACACTGTGTCTTGTTAGCAATTCCAGGAAGCGCATTCGGCAAATGGATGCAAAGTCCAGATTGGGATGCTGACTGCAGTGGGACAATCGGCCACCCAAAGGGACCAAGTCGACCCAGTTGCAACCACCATCCTATATTGACCGAAGCCGTGCCATAAATGACCCACACGCTAGGCGGTGTACCTTGTACCCCAACTTGGCTATGAGAAATACTAAAAAGGATAAGACGTGTGTGGGCACATGAGATGAAAACGTTTTAACATTTTAGGCAATACACAAGTACATGCACCACGCTCATGGCCCAACTTGCAGATTCCTGTTCATGCTCAAAATATGGAGTATTTTAGAAAACGAATTCAAATCGGTATACGTGCCTTGTGATTGTCCATGGAATTTCACTGACAAAATCTGCCGCACAGGACTGGTGAAACGGTGTATACTGAATAGCCGGCAGCCTTGGTAGTGGTTGTCGTTCAAAGAATCGAGGACACAGGCCCAGTAACGAAACCAATTTTTTTTTTTTTACCTTTATCCTCAATTTAAACTTTTTTAAAAATTAATATATTTATAAATTTATTCTCCACTTTTAAACATTTATAATTTATCTCTAACCTGACTCCGTCCTGTTAATACCTTTATCTGCACCTCCACTTGCCGCACACATCCTTTAAGGCTGCTAAAATGCTTACCGCTAAGGCTGCCTTTACGTACATTTTAATTCCAAAGGAACAACATCAGTTTTGTTGCAGTAATTAGCACTCTTAAAATTCTTGGATTATTGATACAAATAAACTCACACTACAGGCCTACACAGGGTGTCAACATTCCTATCAATGTCTATTGTTAGAATAGGTTAGAGAAAATCAGAAATTGCAGGCCAAAACCAACTCCAATCGGACGGTTAAGATATTACAATTACTAACAAATTTTAAGATTTCTTAACTGGATTTTTTTTCACACACTAAGCCTTTTTTTTCTCTCCTAATGGCTCTTTACTCTCAATCGTGCCTCTCGGGACTGAAACTGCACCCTTCATGCCGGTTTGATCTGTTGTTCTTTCGATAACCTGGAGTCAACTGAGACGGTTTCATTCTCTTTTCTGCAAGCCGTACCTCCGTTTAGGAGATAAACGATCTGGATCGTCCTGTTGAACAATAATGAAAAGAATTTTTAACTCTTGATTTCGTCAAAGAGATTAAACGATCTGAATAAGAAAAACGAAAAGAATTTAAAATGAAGAACCGAGATCAAAAGAGAAAAACAAACCTGAGAGTGAAGATCTGAAGCATTTCCTCTCGGTCTTTTCAACGAAAACAAATTAGTTGATCTAGAGACTTCTCTTTCACCAGCGGAATAATCTCCGCTACTAGAAGAACTGGACGCCGGCGGAGGCGTATTTGCAACTGTTGACCACGGCACCACCTGATTATCACCGTCCTCCACGTCATCATCGGAATCAGCTCCTTCATCATCATCTTCATCCTCATCTCCTTCATCGTCGCCGTTGCGACTGCCTTCATCGTCATTCTCTGCTTCGCTCTCTTCTCGATCGCCGCCGGTAACGCACCTCTCACAGACGGAGACCGTATGACCGAGCTTGGAGCCAGTGGCTCTCCACGGAGTGAGAGACTGGCAAGCGTGACAGAGAAGACACCTCGCGTGCCTCGCCACCAGAAAGTTGGCTCCGTGGACTACAGCGTCGCAATCCCAGCACAAACTAGCTTGATCCGATTCACAATACGTCGTCGCCGCCAACTTACAGAGCTCACAGCTCTTCATCTCCTTCCTTATCAAACCAAATCACAAAAGATATTTTCCCTCAATCCACCAGCGAGCTTCTCCGCCTTTCGTTTTCTCAACAGAATTTATTTACGTTTCCAATCTTCTCTCTCTTGCGTATTGCAGAGAATGTGCGATTGAGAGAGAGAGCGGGGAAGAGAGAAGGAAAAAAAAACTAAACAACTTGCAGTGGCTTAGACAAACAGCCTTGCCTTTTGTTTTAAATTACAAGTTTGCCTTTGCGATTCTCAATTTGCAACTAACTAAATAACCACACATGAGATGAGAGAGCAACACTGTGTGGTGCAACGTGTTGGAACGCCTTGGACTTAAGGCTCTGTTTCCTCGGTCATTTGCTTTGGGAAGAAACCAAGTTTTTTTTTTTTTTAAAGTAGCAAATAGCACGACAATTTATTCGAAGCAGAGCTGAGGTTCACTCATCTGGCGTGGAGTTAGGTTAGGGATATCATGAGGTGTATGGTTGGGGTCCCGCAATGTTGACGATATTTTCATTTTGTTTTCTCGAGGGAACAACAATGAACGGTGTATTAGTATTACCAAATTATTGCTAGATGCGAATTTTAATACCATAACTCGAGGAATACAATCTAAGTATTCACCTCAACTCTTTTGTTCTCTCTTTCGATTGTTGCCTTTACTTTTATTTAGCTTCCATCCTTTTAATCCTTTGTGCCTTAGAGAGTTTTTTCGCCTCTCACAATTGTTTTCGTTGTAAAAACCCTAAACCTCTAATATTCACAAAACATAAGAGTTATATATCAAGAGGTAAGTCTATTACATAGTGACAACTGTAATACTAAAATTACCACTAGCTTTTCCATTTTACATTCTTCGGCATATTCTAATATTCCTAATTCAAGATTATAGAGAAATACAATGTATTGCCATTTGAACATAAACAACATTAGATTTATATTAAGGATAATAAAGAAATTAAGTAAAGAAGTAAGGGATAAAGTTGTAAATTAAGGAAAGTGTACGGTGCGAAAGAAAACTGGTCGTGTGGTTAGAGGTTTTTCTGTATGTAGAGGGAGTGAGAAGGTAAATGGTGTCGTGCAACATAGTTAGAGGATTTTCGTATGTAAAAGAAGTGGAAAGGCAAATGGTGTGGTGCGACGTACTACCAAGCGTCGAGATGTGAGTTAGCAACACTATGTGTGTGAGGTGCAACGTGTTGGAACGCTTTTGAATTAATTTTTGTTTCCTCAGTCGGCTGCATTTGCTTTAGAAAGACAATAAAGTTAGTTTTTTGAATTTATTTATATATTTTCTATTTTAAAAGGTAGCAACTAAGTAACACGACAGCTCTTTGGGTCGGGCAAATATATGTTAGTTGGGAGTGGAGACTTAGATTTGCTTAGTTGACATTTATTCGAAGCAGGGCTATGGTTTACCCATGTGACGGGATACCATAACTATATTTAGATACTCGACTTGTGATCCGATTTAAAAAAATTGAATATTTTTTTATATTATTTTAGAAAAATAGAACCGGATACTCTCAGACAGAATTTACATTTACTCCACCGACCGACTTAGTGCGTACATAAAGTAATAAATGGTTAAATAAAATACTGAGCAAGAGATGTCCCCTTGAAAGTAAATGTTATATATTAAGAGTTTCACTTTATAAATCTATTGAAGTGTAGTAGTAAGCAACTCCTGCATTATATCCAAAAAAATAATATAGCATTATATAAAATATCCAAAATTAATATAATTTAACTAAAGAATAAACACAAACTCTATAACTTATAACAAATTTTGATTAATTCAAAAATCGACCAAATTAATTTAATTTTAATCTCTTTAATTAATAATTTTTAAATAAAATTTAATTTAATTAACGGTTATTTTTTTTACTAATTTTATTTTAATTAATTTAGTTCAATCGGTGACCGAATTAACAGTTTGAACATCCTTAACCAGCACTAAAGCCAAGAGAACAGGCCCAAAAAATAGCGCAAGCAGCAGCAATACAAAGACCTTTTGTTTAATGGATCAGATTTGGGATGGGAACTTGGGCTTAATTTATTTATTTTTGGGTTTAATTTATCTAGGTTAAATTCTGAACAGTAAAAAAGCCCAAAAAACTCAAGGTGCAAATCAAATAGGTTAAATTCTTTGATTACTACTTGGGTTATGTACAAGTGGTGGATTTAGTTTTTATACTTTAATTTAGTGACCAAAATAAAAATAAGTCCTACATAAAAGGGATATCGGTGAAGATTACCTATTTTATAAATCAAACAATTTTAAAAAATTCAAATCGACAAACTTAAATCTTTTTATTTTAGATTAAGTTTTGGCTTAAGGTCCTTGAATCCCTTGAACTTTTGGAAAAAAAATCAATTAGTCTCATGATTTTTTACACCTAATTAAGCCCTTAAACCAATAAGTTTAATCAATTAAGCCCTTTGACCAATTTTGACCATAAATTTTTTACCATTCTTTCTTGAGATATTATTGTCAGCTGATATACTCTGTCATGCGACATTTACATATTTTTTAAAAATTTGTTTTTTAGAACTTTTAAAGAATTCTTTAAATTAAATAAAAAAATCTGGAAATATCACGTGACTACACTATAACACGACACGTTGCACCGACTAATCCAAAAAACTATTAGATTTAGTAGCCAACGTTGGTCAAAGGTAAGTGTGGCAATGGGGCGGGTCGGGGACAGTTTTGTATTCCTCACTCCGTTCCCAACACTCGCGGGTACGGTTTTGGGAAATCCCAATTAAATATTTTGGGAATTTTTCTGTCCCCATCCCTTACGGATCCCTGCGGTTTTCGATTAATCCCCATACCAAAAGAATAAACAAAACATAACACGATAAAACAAATACTCAACATTAAATCTCCAAAATTATAAACATAAACATAAATGGTAAATTTAGTTTTACCAACCACAAACAAATCATTTCAAAACTATAAAACATGACTAAAATATTAACTATTGAAACATGGCAACCTGCACTACCTTTAAGAGAAAATATATAACTAATAATCTGCAGTTTCAAATCATGATTTGTTTGTTCTAAAAGGAACTAGTTTCAATAATCTTCGAACCATATAAATTATCTCTTCTAATTTATGGCAAATTTCTGAAGTTACTGCCATTGTTGTTTTTGGAAACAATCTTTTCTTCTAACCTTTGCTCACTCAAAAAGTAATAACTCTTAATATATAACTTGAAATCAATAATATCTTGTTTTAAACGAATCTATACTTTCGTATGGTTATAGAAATATAAGGCTCACTTCCTAATTTTACTTGTAGAATTTTTGGTGATTTTTCAAAGTCATTGCTAAAACTGTTTTCTAAGAATTCTGTTGTCAAATTTTTATGACCTTTCAACATTCAAATATTCATATTTTTTAAAATACATATTGAAATCGACCACAGTGTGTTTTAAACAAAATTAGACTGAATCACGTTTATAATGAATGTAAAGACCATTTTCTAATTATTTTTATGGAATTTACGAAGAATTTTTAAACTTACTCCAGCCGGTCATACTCAGATTATGGGAGATTAGATTTTTGTTGAAAAATGGGTAAACTACCCTTATGACCATCCAATTTTGAAAAAATATTGGGGGTTCCCTGCGGATATTTTTCGGGATCCCCATGGTGATTTATAAGGGTACAGTTCGGTTATCCCAACGGTTCAGATATAGCAATTCTTGTCCTCATCCCCGTGGATGAAGATTTCGGTTATTCTCCATACCCGTCAGTTCGGATCCCCACAGTTTTCAGTTATTCCTCACCCGATTGTCACCCCTAGTCAAAGGGGTGAATTGATGAAATTTTAGAGTATAAGGACTTAAATGGGTGCAAAAAAAATCAGGAACTTAATTGATTTTTTTCAAAAGTTTAAGGGATTATAATACCCTTAGACCTTAAGTTTTTGTTATATTTAGTACTTATTTTTATGAAGTGTCTTCGTAAAAATTACTATCAATATATAGATTTATGCTCTAGGACAATCTTAGGTAGACAGTTTTTATGGGGCGTAGGCCTCCCAAAAGGTAATGGAGGTGTGAAAAGATTTTCACGGGTCGGACAGAGATTGGCCTTCGAGTGCAAAGGTAGAAGGGAGTTTGATTGCAAGACTCATCCGTCGAGCAAGGACGAAAGTCGACTTTAATGATTTGACGGCATCGACTGGAAGGGTCGTCGCTCAACGAATAAAAATTACTCTAGGGATAACATGTTGATTTTTCCCAATAACTCACATCGACAGAAAAGTTTGGCACTTCGTTGTCGGCTTTTCGCCATCTGAGACTGTAATATGTTTCAAGGGTTGGATTGTTTGCTCATTAAAACGATACGAATATCAAATAAAATTGTACTAAAATAAAAGTGTATCAAAGAAAAACTATACAATAGTAAATTAATCATATCTTGACATCAGATTGAATACACTTAAAGTAAATAAAATAATTAAATTTTTAAACAACTGATATTTCAAGAGTTCAATATCAATGTTTAAATTGATGTGTTTGTAGCACATTAAATATAATTGCATATTTTCATACGCCTTATGTAGATATATATATATTAATTAAATTATAATGTTATAATTTTTCAAAATTTTTGACGAATTTTTAGTCGGTCAAACTAATAATTCAAAAAACATATATTAAAAAATAGAATTATAAAATTCTTGTTTTCTTTTGTAATTACTCTAACACGATCATTTTCTGTTCATTTCCCTTACTAACCAAAAATATGTTTACTCCATTATTTAAATTACAAGTATACAAAGATTAAATTCTAAAATTAAGGCTTAATCTAAAATAAAAAAATAATTAAAAGATTTTCTGGGTTGGATACTCGTCTAAACCGAATACCACGGTATAAACCGACCCGTGGCCCATGATATTTAGCGACCAAAAATCAACACAAAAATTTTATTTTATTTTAGGTAAAGTACTCAGTTATTTCTCTATCGAGCCAGTAAATTAACAGATCAAATATTAAGTCACGTAGTTTTAAACACCCTTACATTGTAGTATCAACCCAACATTATTTTTTAAATATCTGATGTAATTTCATAATACTATTTATTTATTTTTTTAATTCTTTAATAACGTACAAACATACGACATACAAACAACTCGAATTTGAACTTTCCTACGTTATCGGCGACGTCCATTAATTGACCTTTTATTTTGCAGATTAAGTAATGCTTGGCGATCCGTTCATTCCCTTTCTTGACCCAGAAAGACCCTCTAATAATTTCACTATTCACCTAAAGTATAACCCTAAGTATACCCAATAAGCTTAAAATTAAAAAATAAATGACATTTGTCGTTTACATGAACGCGGTTTTATACTTTTATTACCAACAAAACAAAGTATGTGTTGAACGTTGAAGAATACTATAATATGAATAGAAATTCTATGCCTTTACGGTGTAACTATTTATGATCCGCACTAAAAAAATAAGTTTATGATTTAGAGTTTAAAAAATTTGTGGCAAAGTATATTTTTTAGGATATATGGTTTAAGATTTAAAACTTAGGATTAAAGCTTATTTTTTTTTAATATTTTTAAGTGTTGAAGCATAAAAATAATACCGAAAAAGGTTGATGATTTTTGTCCACTATAATAGTGAGGTAGGTCTGAGGTACGACATATTTAGGGTGCGGATAAAAGACGGTAATTTTCGAAATTTGTCATCAACTAAAAATATTAGACTTTTTAATAATATTTTTGAGTTTTTTTTTGTAAGTAATCGATATTTATTTTAAAAGTATCAATACTTAATTTTTTTGATAAATTTTTAATTTAAAACAAAGTATCAAAACTTATAAAATAAATATTGATATTTATAAAAAGGTAAACTACACCAGTGACCACCGAACTATTTTGGCGTACCTATTTTGACCACCGAACTATGTAACTCGTCAATCAGACCACCAAACTTATTAAATTGACCTATTTTGACCACCACAGTTAAAAAATTAACGGATGGTGACGTGGCAGTTAATGGAAATTTGTAAAATTAAATATTTAGTCCTTTTTTCAATTTAAATATGAAAAAATAAAATATTTAATATTCGATTTAATTTAAATATGAAAAAACAAAATATTTAATATTCGATTTAATTTAAATATGAAAAAATATTTAATATTTGATTTAATTTAAATATGAAAAAAAATTAATATTCGATTTAATTTAAATATGAAAAAGAAAAATATATTTAATATTCGATTTGATTTAAAAATAAAAAATCACAAATCTATTTGATTTTAATTATTGTTTTAATTTAAAATGTTTTCTTTTTCAATTCATTATTTAATTTGATTTGGTGGTTTGTGTGATTTTACAATCTCAAGTGATTTAGGTTCGAGTCATCTTTCAACAATTTTTACTTCTTTATTGCCTAGCATTTGCTGCATTATATAATATACATTAAATGATGCAATTCATTTCACTAAGGTTGATATTGGAGTAGTGGCAAAGTTGTGGGGTCTTTTAACATGGAGGTTGCAGGTTTAATCCACTCCAACCCCATCTTTTTCCTTCAATTTTCTTTTAATTAGGTGGTGACACGTGTCATCAACTGATTGGAGGGAAAATATTAAATAAAAATAAATTAAAATTTGAGTTTATCCAATTGGGTGATGACACATGTTATCATCTAATTGGTTTATTAATTTTATTTAATTAAATTAAAATTAGGACCAAATTGATATAATAGGTAAATAACAAGGACCAAATATGTAATTTTACAAATTTCCTTTAACTGCCACATCACCCCTCTGTCACCCATCCGTTAGTTTTTTAACGGCGATGGTCAAAATAGGTCAATTTAATAAGTTTGGTGGTCTGATTGACAAGTTGCATAGTTCAATAGTCAAGATAGGTACGCCCAAATAATTCGGTGGTCAAAATACTTACAAAATAAGTATTGATATTTAAAAAAAAACTCAAAAAACAAAATGTTTAATATCTTTAATTCAAAAATAAATTTTAAAATTTACCATCTTTTAATCCCACTTTAAATATACAGCATATTAACTCGGTCAGCAGAGGAGAAAAGTCTGTTTTACGTAAAAGGAAAACACGCGTGAGATATCGAACGGGGAAACACCTTGTTAAACAACCAGGAAAGTTCCAAGGCAAAGCCTAGGCCCTCATTTGGCATAGATGTCATCATCAAAGGCCTTCAATCATGTCCTAAAGTATCCGCTTAGACTTTTAATCGTCTTAGAATTCTTGACCAGAATTTTATATTGATTCAAAACAGTGATTCGTATAAGATATACTCCCACTCCTATTAACAATGTTTTTTATTTTTCTTTTTATTATTTTTTAATTTAACTCATGATTATTTAAAATTTATTGTTAATAAAAATATATTTTAAAAATCTCCAATCAAATATTTTTTAAATATATATTTTAAAAATTTTAATATATTTATAGTTAAATTTTAATTTTTTTACTTTAAAAAATTTAATAAGGAATAATTTTCGTGATACGGAAATAATATATATTTTTTCAATTTGAAGTTCATAAATGTATGAAAATGGTTTGAGTAGATTTTTTTTATTACGTAAGTTTTCTTTAAAATAGAATAGCTATCTTTTGTAATATTTTTTGTTTTGATATTACTGAAATTTTCTTATTTAATCTAGAGGTGTAAATCAACAGGATCAAACGATTAAGGTTGTATTTGTATTTGGTTGTTTATTTTTATGTTGTTCGTATTTGATTCGTGCTCGTTTATTTTTTAATATTATATTTGAACTCATTTGTTTATTATTTGATATGTTCGGGATCGATTAGTAAACATGTTATCAATACTTATTTACAACGGTGTAAATAAGTGATCAATGCTTATTTACAACGATTTAAATGAGTACCAATGTATTTGAAATTTATATTTTTTATTATGATTTATTAATTGTATATTATCTTTCGTAACTAGTTTTGTCAAATTATCAATAATGATTAAAAATATAATATATATATCCTAGATTAATGAGTTGAAATTCAATTATTAGAATAGAGAGATATTTAGGGGCAGAACTACATGGGATTTTTTCCACCTTTTTCCCCTATATATATATTTTTTAAAAATGATTTATTTATGAATTTGTCATCACTTTCAAATATTTATGTTTTGCACCCAACCCCAAATTTTGGCTCCGTTCCTGAAGATATTATTGACATTTTTGTAAGAAACTACCATTAGTAAATAAAACGAGTCGAGCCAATAAACGAACTTGTATGTAAATATGATCCGAGCACACAGTTCATGTTCGTTTATTAAATGAATATAAAAAATTGTTAATGCTTGTTCATTTAACTCAATAAAAAATATTATATGAATGGTTCAAGAACAATTAGTCAAATATTCTGTTCATTTACATAAAATTTTTGAAAAACCTATCTTCGGTACGCCTTTAAAGTTGAGATATGAATATCAAATAAAATAAACGAGAAAGTTCTCCGAGTTCTTTATCATTAAACCAATATTTTAGAATAAAAGTTTTCTGCTATTTTCGGTGTTCTTCCTATACCTCAATTCTAAATAATTAAATTCTAAAATTTAACTCTAAATTCTAAATTTTAAACTTTAAAAATATACAATCTATCTTCAATTTTCTAAGCTCTGATTTTAAATTTTAAACTTTTTTAACGAGGAGACAGATAAAAACACTAAAAAAAAACGATGATTTCTACCATATTTACATATCTCACGATAACAATCTGAAATAGTCTACAAAACCATGTGGTTTATATTTAAAAGGGACGAGCGGACGATTTCCATCCATTTATATATTCCATCTGTCTATTATTATCGTCATCATCAGCATACCATGCATAATATTATCTTGAACGACTTTTAAGCAAAGTGTCACGCCTGAGAAGAGGCGGGGTCATTAATCCCACATCGGAAAGAAAAAGGGAGGTCTTGAGATATAAATACGGTGGCGCTGCACATCCTATCAGACATGTCTTTTGGGCAGAGGGTAATGGCCCCGTGACAAGTGGTATCAGAGCGACCCTTTTGATCGCCGATTTCACGCCGAGCGCCCATAAGTGGGGTAGGCGGGGTGGACAATCGTGACAAGGTGGCCCATCACGAGAGCGGGCGCTCGTGGCGAGGCGTCACGAGGTTGAGTGGGGAGAATGTCACGCCCGAGAAGAGGCGGGGTCATTAATCCCACATCGAAAAAGAAAAAAGGGAGGTCTTGAGATATAAATACGGTGGTGGCCAGACATCCTATCGCATACTCTTTTAGGCGAGAGGGTAATGGCCCCGTGACAAAAGCCTTAAATGTGGCAGGGCTTGACCACAAGAGTCCACGGAGTCAACGTGCTACAATCTCACGCTTCTAAAACAACCAGAGTTATACTGAATACTGATCAACGTATTCTTCGATTCAACCTCTGCAAGTTCACATGTTTTTTCCTACCTTCTCCTTGTGTGTGTTGTTCTTATACTTTGGCCTCGCCCCTTGCTTCGCAATAGACAGTAACACCATCACGTTCGGCAATCCGTTTCATAGCTCGGGAGGGCCACTCATTGTATCCGCCACCGGGAAATTCGCACTCGGGTTTTTCAGTCCCAACAATGGAAGCTCCCACCGCAATCAATACGTCGGCATCTGGTATCACGACGGATCGGAACCAAAGACCATCGTGTGGGTTGCCAACAGGGATAATCCGGTCTCTCATTCCATGACCTTCGGCATTGGGGAAGATGGTAATATCGTGCTTTCTGATACAAGTGGCCGTCCTATCTGGTCGAGCAAGCTGCAAGGCATTTCATCACCTTCTACGAGAACGTTGAAGCTCTTGGATTCTGGGAATCTGGTTTAAGTGATGTCTCCACGAGCGGCGTGGTTTGGCAAAGTTTTCTTAATCCCACTGATACATTTCTTCCCGGTATGGAGATCAGTGAAGAACTTGCGTTGACCTCATGGAGAAGTCAACTTGATCCAACAACAGGATCCTTCGTTTTCCGGCAAGATGGAGACAGAGATAACCAGTACATCATCACAAATAACGAGTTACCGTATTGGAAAAGCGGGTTATACTTATCTGGAAAATTCATTATCAATGATGAGATCCCGCCTCTTATGTCCTTTATGTTGCAGAATATCAGTAACAGTAAAACAAACTTGTTTAATTTCTCAGCCAAAGACACACTCTTGCGATAAAACGCCAACCCAAACCCAAAGCTACGATTACAACAACACCAGAATAGTGATGGGTTCCGACGGGAAGTTGCGGTTCTTCAGAAGGGATGATCTGACGGATGAATGGCTTTTGATGTGGTGGGAGCCGAGGGACAGATGTAGTGTGTTTGCTGCTTGTGGTACGTCTAGTACTTGCAATAACAAAAACAGGGTACCCGGCAAATGTTTACCTGGCTTCAGGCCACAGTGGCCGGAAAATTGGAACAAGGGAGACTTTTCAGAAGGGTGCATTAGAAAAAATCCGGTATGCGGCCAACACGGCGGCAAGGATTTCTTGAAATTAAGCAATATGAAAATGCCAAAACCGGCTTATGTACTCGGAGTCGATGAAAGTGAGTGCAGGAGGAGGTGCCTTAATATCTGCTGCCAGGCTTATTCATTTGCTGAAACTGAAGCCTATCAAAGAGGTCGTACAAGTAACTATACGTGTGGCATTTGGATAGATGACCTAAAAAACTTTCAGGAATCATATGCAATTGGAGGTCTTGATCTCAATCTCAGTGTGCCGCTTTCGGAAATAGGTAGTCGACGGTATATTTTTCTTTTTTCTAGTACTTTGCAGTTATATTATATGAACCTGAACGCTAAGCTCTGATGATATTCATTGTTGTGAAATCAGGGAACAGGACTTGTGGGACTTGTGGCACTAACATCATTCCCTATCCTCTTAGCACTCAATCGGCTTGTGGTGATCCTGATTACTCCGGATTTGACTGCCATACCGAATATGACACTGGTCTGATTAGATTCCATGCAAATGGTGGATCTTACCCAGTCAGTAGAATCGATCCGGAGACGCAAAATTTTTCCATCCAAGTCGACAAATGTAGGTCAGGGGAGTCAATGGAAAAGCTGTTGCATCTTCCTCGGTCTTCTCCGTTTTCTGTGAGCAGTGTGTGTCTTGCTACCAAGAATAATTTCAGTGTAGATTCTTTGGGGGATGATGAATGGTTTTATGAAGTAGAAATTCGGTGGAAAGCACCGTTAGAGCCGATCTGCAGTTCATCTAAAGACTGCAAAGTATGGTCGGACTCATCTTGCAATGTTGCAGTCGATGGAAAAAGGCGATGCACCTGCAATCGGCCTTCTAAATGGGATCCATCACAAGCCATTTACGTTCGAGGTGAGAACTCAGGAAGAACACTATGAAATTGAATCTAATTGTTATCTTTATTATCACTAGCTGCTTTTCATGTTAAAATATAGCAATATACACTTTGATTACCATTTACATATTGTTCTTCACTCTACTAGAAAGTCTAGGTTCTACTGCAAATCGACCTTTGGAGAAAAAGAAGCCACCATATTTCATCTTCCTAGGGGTCATCACGGCTCTGCTGTTTGTCTTGTGCATCGCTTTAGCTTGGAACCTTAAGTGGAGAAGAATGATCAACCGACGAGGTATTCGATGCTCATAACTCTTAAGAGCATGATATTTGTTCATTCTTTGCTTTAAATTCTGAAGGCAGTTCAATTTTGGGATTTACATCACTAGAAATCTGGAACTGAGCTTGTACAACAGTGAGAGACGTGTCATAGATTTCATAAATTCACATGACTTCAATGAAGATGATAAAAAAGACATAGATGTACCACATTTCAGTCTGGAAAGCATATTAATTGCCACCGAAAACTTCGCCAAAGCAAACAAGCTCGGACAAGGCGGCTTCGGGCCTGTATACAAGGTAATGCCTGTATCTGTCCCTGTATTATTCATTCTCATAGGGTGCATTACCTGAATTCTCTTCTCATTACTCAGGGTAAGCTTTCACGAGGACAAGAAATCGCCATAAAGAGGCTCTCGAGAGGTTCGGTCCAAGGCTTAGAGGAATTCAAGAACGAAGTTGTTTTGATTGCCAAGCTTCAACACCGAAATCTTGTCCGACTTCTAGGCTATTGTGTTAAAGGGTACGAGAAAATGTTGATCTACGAATACATGCCCAACAAAAGTTTGGATTCATTCATATTCGGTATGCCTCTAGACCTGAATCTTTTAAAAATATAGTAAGCTTATGAAATGCTATAAAATGGCATGATCATCTTGCAAGATCGATCGCGGTGCGTGTTGTTGAACTGGGAAATGCGCATGGACATAATCTTCGGAATTGCTCGAGGACTGCTTTATCTCCACCAAGACTCTAGGCTGAGGATTGTTCATAGAGATTTGAAAACCAGCAATATTCTTCTGGACGATGAGATGAACCCCAAAATTTCCGATTTCGGCTTGGCTAGAATTTTCAGAGGCAAACAAATTGAGGCAAACACAGAGAGAGTAGTTGGCACATAGTTAGTCTCTAAATCCCCGATTGTTTGAACCAAATGGCAAACTTTTTTAATGTCTCCAAGCATTGATCAAATCAACTACTTGTTAAAATGCAGTGGTTACATGTCGCCCGAATACGCACTCGACGGTTTTTTCTCGATCAAATCAGACGTTTTCAGTTTCGGTGTAGTACTGCTCGAAACCATCAGTGGAAAAAGGAACACCGGATTCTATGAAGCCGAACAACCCTTAAGCCTACTAGGCTATGTACGCATCGATATTCGAATACATATATGCTTGGAGATAACTGTTTTCCCCCTTGTTTATGGTATTGAACTGTGGCAGGCTTGGAAGCTGTGGAGAGAAGGCAGGGCATTGGATTTAGCCGAGCAGTCATTACGGGAAACCTGCAACGAAAATGAGTATCTCCGGTGTGTCAATATCGGACTGTTATGCGTACAAGAAGACCCGAGCGATCGTCCCACCATGTCGAATGTGCTGTTTTATGCTTGGGAGTGAAGCTCCGAGCCTTCCGATTCTGAAACAGCCTGCATATGTTGTAAGAAGGTCCCTTTCAGGCTCAGGCTCTTCTTCCAGTCAACAGAAATGGAATGCAGAGCTTAGCAGCAGCACATTGGAAGAGGGCAGATGATTGTCAATGCCTTGTTCTTGTTGCAATCTCTCAAGTTCATCACAAACTGATTTTATTTCCAATATATATATACATAGATATCACATTGATTATCTTCGAATGTAAATTTAGGATTTAAATTACAGTTGCAGATGCGAGTGAGATTAACCGTAATGAATTATTTTTTGTTTTCAACCGGTAGACTAGACTATAATGCGCAGGGACCATATTTGATAAAAAAACAAGTCCACTCGCACAAAGTCTCACGTCCAACTTGGTGCTGCGTTTTGGTTGTAACTTTGTGGTCGTTGATGTATGATATAAGATGGTATATACGATATAATCCCATTGGCAACCTACCTACCTATCTAGTTAGACACCAAGTTGTGATAACAGTAAATTTTTGGGAGACGACGATGTTTTTGATGCGAATTAAGAAAGTTAAGAGTATCTTATCGATCGGATGTGAGATAAAACACATAAATTGAGTTTGTTTGTTGTCAAATTCTGATTGTCAGCTAAAATGAAACTCTATAGTCTATAGTGTTACTTAACCGATTCTTTGCTCCCAACCCATATCAGAGTTCTTAACTAGGTCAGTCCATGGTATTTAAATGTTGAATTATATTGTTCTGTTTTGAACTGCTAATGAATCATGTACTCCTCGTCCGAATGTTGTTTCAGAATTAATCTCGACCCTCTTTATTCTTTGCAGTCCTAGTAAGGTTTCCTGCACCCTTATCCCTACCATGGCGATTTTTGAGTTCTTGTCGGTGACTAGGAAAAATGATCTAACCAGTTCCATATCTGAACCAACATCCCTGAATGACGAAGAAAAACAAGAACCCATCGATCTTGTCGATGTTGAGCTGGGACAAGAATACGAGCTTGTGGTCACAACATATGCAGGTAACGCAGGGCCTTGAAAACATGTTTGATTCAATACTTTATGCTTTTTGTGTGTTCTGAAAAGGGAAATGTTTTATGTTGCCAGGTCTTTATGGATTCGCGTATCCGGATTCAATAACAACACCCCACAATTCAACTTTTTATGCAGGAAAAACGTTGTTCTAAGCATTGATTCCGACAAAACCGACGAAGTGGAACTACAAAAGGCAGTGAAAAACGCTGCAAACCAACTCCTGCAATTCGAAGCACCTTTGATGGAATACACCAGCTACGCAGACACATCGGCGACTCCCGGTCACTACGGGCTGTTTTGGGAACTAAGTGTTAAAGATGCAACTTCTGTCCCTCCGTCGGTTTTCGAGGATTGTTGATTCAAGGTCGAAGAATCACTCAATAGCGTATACCGGCAAGGGCGAGTCTCGGACAAGTCCACCGGGCCGTTGGAGATATGGATAGTGGAGAACGGCACATTCAACATGCTCATGGACTTTGCTCTAACCCAGGGTGCATCGATAAACCAGTACAAAACACCGAGGTGTATCAAATATGCTCCCATTATCGAGCTTATGAATTCGAGGGTCCTTTCGAGTTATTTCAGTTCGAAATGTCCGAGACCGAGATGGACTCCGGGCCGGGTCACAAGCAATGGTGCACTCAAAACTGAAGGAGCATCGAACATCTTTTCTCTGTGATGATAGACAAAGGAAAGAACTGTTGTTTCACTTAATTATTTAGTATGAATGGTTTGGACTTCTATAAATTTTCATGTCTTCTCTTGCTAAAAAAATCATAGTACTTGTCACGGTAAAAATCATTTAAGGTCCCTGTGTTATACCACATATTACACTTGGGTCCTTATACTTTTAACAATGAGCATAAAAAGCAATGTACAATAGAGAACGAGCATATTTGACACACAATAGACTACAATATCAGAGAGAAACATACAGACTGCTAATGGAAGCTCATTCATCTGGAGGTGTTAGGAAGTTCATCCAATTCAAAAGCTTGTGATATTCCATGGATCACAAAGTTCTTGGATTCAAAGAGATTCGGTGCAACAATCTTAGCTTCACTGATCATCAATTCTTGTGAATTATTCACGCCCTCGGATACCTCGAGAACACGACCGGGAACTAAAGTACTCAACGTTGCATTCGCAGGTAAAGAATCAAGTTCCGTGTAGGTGAGCTTCCGAGGCACTATGTGTAACCTTACAATTTTCTCCAGCAAAGCCGAAGCAGACGCCACGAACGAAAACTCCAGCGGGGCAAAGACAGTGACAGAGTTCAACTTCATTTTGTCGTAAAGAATCCCATCAAGAACCGAGTTCAGCCCGATTGCGAACGAAACGAACCCCTTCGAGCTTAATAAACGGATAGCATGCGTCCATTCAACGACATTCTTGGCGTCCACAACCTCCGAAACCAAGCTAAGATTGGAATCGCAGATCGGGGCTTGAATATGATCCCAACCCTGGTTAACGTACCGAGGATCCATCGACGTAAATGGACCAAGAACGCCATGAATCGTCAAAGGGCCGTCAAGAAAGATTTCGGGATGCGAAATCAACACACGATTGATCTCGACGATCCTTTCTTTGACGTTAACTTTTGTTAAAGCCACGTTCTTGCCGTGGAACAATGTGGGGAGGCAACTGCCTTTGTGCTTCTTCAAGAGTTCTTTCATGGGAAGCTGGAGAGGGGAGGCGTGGTACTGGAAAAGATGCTTCAAGAGCCAAGAAGTGTGGGAAGCGTTGGCGATGGCAGAGTCCGGGATGGCGAAGATGGTGGAATGCGGCGAGGGGATGAAGATTTCGGGGGTGATTTGGAGGAGTGTGGCTATGATGTTGAAACCCGATTTTCTAAGAGCGGTTGAGGCGTCCAAAAGGAGTGGGGCGATGGCTGATTTGGTCGGCAGGGATTCGTTTCTGGGTAGTGAACGTAAGGCGGTGGAGATGGCGAGGAAAGCCAGGAGAACCGAGACGGTGAAGTAGACTGGCGCGCGCCACCAGCTCGAGGAACAAGCCATTTATTTTTATTTTTAAAATATTAAAAAATTGCACTTTCAAAGAAGGTAAAACTTTGATACACAGGCCGTGTAAAATTAATTTTACACAAGCTTGTGTATTTACACTATAAAAACTCAAATCCTATATTTCTAACCCTAACCCTAAAAAACTAAACCCTAAACCCTAAATTCTAAACACTAACATTAAAATCTAACCCTATAGCCTAAACCCTTAAACCTTTAAAACTAAAAGGCACGTGTAAACTAAAGTTTACACGGCCTGTATTAAAGTTTTTTCCTTAAAAAAAAAACTAGTAAAATAGTTATCTTTAAAAAAATATTATTAAATTATGAGAGGGTTTAACTAGATGACGTGTCATTAATTTAAGATATAATATAATAATTTTACGTGATATGGTATAGTGTCATTAATTTAAGATATAATATAATAATTTTAAGTGATATGGTATGGTGTCATTAATTTAAGATATAATATAATAATTTTAAGTGATGTGGCATGTTTTCGAATCATTTTAGCTTTAAAAACTTGTTTCATTTAATTAGGGTTATAAATGAACAAAATATTTGAAGAATTACTCATAAATTGCTCGTATATTGTTCCTTTTTTATTAAGTAAAAAATGAATATGAACAATAAAATTTAGGTTCGTTTATAAAACGAACAAACTAAAATTAACATGTGTGTTTGGTGTTGAGACATACATAGAAGCACCAAAAAGGATATAAGATTTCTATTCATCTAAGCATGTTAAGTTATTCATTGATTTATCAAAGAAGATATAATCCTTATTTAAAATGATAATTTAAGTACTAAATTGTACCTGAAAAAAGTTGAAAGTACAAAAGTGGAAAACATATACAGTTCGGGGGTTAGATTGAAAAAAAAGCCAAAGAAAACTGTAGATTAACGCTGTACGAGGAGAGTCTAAGATGTTGTGAGTAAGAGATAAAACAGTTATTACAGATTCCACACAACCCATAAGTTTGATGGTGCAAATTATGTGTTCGGTCTAAGACGAAAAATGTAGTGTAAGCAAAGGGATTTGCCAAGGAGGATGAAAGCAAATACCAATTATCTGCTGAAGAATATTGTGTTTACGACATCAACCGGTAATGCACAAGCTGGATCGATGGCTTTCACTCCTGGATACTCGAAATGTGAAAGTCCTACAACGATAGCATGCATCGTAAACAGAGTTGTGAACGTCGATTTCATAAACTGAAGAAATAAAAACAATAAAACAATGGCCAGGGAATAGGCTGCACGAGAGCTACCAGCGACTCCGAAATATGCATGGAAAACATCGACAGCATCATCGGGTCTATCTGAAATTCCACAATTTTCCAGATCCTGACAGTCCAAGATGAACTTAACGAACTTTTCCTTGTCTATCCAGTGAACTCTGTCAATCATGATCAAGGTAGAAAGAACCCACCACGAGTAGCAAACCTAAAAGGATTCAACAACATCACAGTGTGAAGAGGCAAAATGAATATTGTTACAAGATGAAGAATCTGTTTAAACTTCAACGAAATGCCGACATCAGGGAGTTTCTCCGGATGGCCATTAAGACCTCCAGATTTGACTTGTCGCTCGCATAACCACCAGCCGAGAAGGTCCTTATCAACATGATGTAGAGATCCCGTTAAAGCAAGAGCACCCACACAACAGAAAACTACAGTTATTATACACAAAGAAAATCAACACATTTTTCAACAAAGATTATCGTAATGTCGAAAGGCAACAGATTGCAATATAAGAGAACCTAAACTAAGAAAATCAATTTGGTACAAGAGGATTCGCATTAAAAATAATAAATCAGAAAATAAAATAGACAGACATAAAAATATACAATCCAGGAAGAATATAAACCGTGTATCCACCTCACCCCACGTCACCTGAAAAGGATCCATCTTCGTTTTGCAGCCCAGTAATATCTAACTTACAGACTTGAGCAAAACAAGAAGTGCCTGAAGACAATTCTCGATTAAACAGCTAACTACGACCAGTCAACAAAATTAGGAACAGCATAAATCAAAGTCATGCAAACCATTTTAAAACAATTCCAAAAAAGGGATATCATAACATAATAATATAACTCACCATTGGAGAGCAGATAATTTCATAAAAAATTTATATGATATGACAGAAGTTGCACCTTTATCAATGTCAGTAACTTCATCAAAACAACTACAAAAATGGATAATTATAAGTAAAACTCCCAATGAAGAGCAAATAATTCAACCAAAATAATATACGATAGGATACAAGTAGCAACCTTATCAATGTCTAGAACATCTAGCTTGTTGAAAAGGGAAAGCACTTGCACAGCACTAAGAGTATACAGTATATGTGGGTCGTGCCCAATATTGCCAGAAAAAACTCCTGTACGAGAAAGTGTCATCAACCTCCTTTCCAGTTATGACTTACAATCTAATTAACTTAAATCTAGAATTCTTGAATGTTTTTTATTTACAAAACAAACAATAATTAACCGATAAAAAATAAGCTTTAGGATATACCAGATTCATGTTGGCATTTCATGATCCATGAAATAACTTCATCTGCATTAACAGAATCAAGCTTCCCCAGAAGATCTAAGGTTGTTAATCCCCAATATGTCCCATTCATTCGAAGATGGTCCGTCACCACTGATTCAAAACTATCCTTTTTCTAAGAATAAATAACCCCAAAATAATAAATTTCACATAAACTTAAAATAAAACCTAGAAAAAATGATTTTAAAATTGTAAATCAAAAACAAAAGTTCAATGAATTTAAAGGTTACCTTTTCAACATATAGGATGTACTGAACATGTTTGTCAACTGCCAGCTCCCCCATCTGCCATACATTTTCCACAACAATTTCCACAACACTCAAGGGTTTGTGAATACAGAGATTACAAAAATTAAAATCAAAACCTGATAAATGTGCAATTAAAATTTCTATCAAGTTTCTAAATAAAAACAAGAGTATACCTTTCAAGAGTTACCTTTATTTAAGTAAATTATCAAACACTTGCACTTAAACTTCCTCAAAAAAGAAATTACACTTCATTTTAAAACATTGATAGGCAAACCTTGTAATGAAGGTAGCTGACTGATTCAATTTCACTCCCTTTCGGACACTAATAGACGAAATGCATGGCATATTTACATCTCATGGGTAAGTAATCCAAACTAAAATGGATTGATTATTCATATGTCCCCCCAAAAGTTTGGTGTAATTTTATCATCAATAAACTACATTTTACTTAAAACATTGATAGCCTGAATAATGTGAAGAACGAGCTGCGCTGAACCCAATTTTCATCCCTTTCAAACAGGCTAATAGATGGAATGTATCATTTTTACATTTCAAGCTTGACTTGAATAAAATCAAACATGACTCGATTAGGTTCAATTTTCTTACCCTACACTAAGAACAACTTGAAATCTCAATTCTACATGAACAATGAATCTAAAATTTAAAAACATATTACGTGAAAAAAAAACAAATAGGAAACCTAAGAAACTAACAGACATACACACAAATCTAGAATCAATAACTTATATTGCTAAATAGCAATTGAAAAAGACTAAATGCCCAAGATGATCAGATCAGATTCCATTAAACTGGTATGGATAACAGGTGATGCTGTTCGTCTTGTTTCCCAGTAACTAATTCCTCATGCGAATATGGAAAATATAAGTTTGGAATATATTCATTTTGTTCGACTTCCCTTTGTTGGGGCTTTCATCTAAAACTTGGAAGCAGGTGAAGGTACCTCAGATTTTGGGATGAAGGGAAAGGAGACAAGTGAGAGGAGACTAGAAGGAAAAGTTTTAGGGTTCTGGTTTCTGAATTACAGTAAAGTAGTAAATTAAATATAATTATTAAATATAAATTATAAATAAAAACTCTATTTGGCTTGGGATTACTTGAATTGTTCATTAATTAAGATGCTCAAATTCAGATCGTTTGATAGCTTGCAGGTAAAAAATCTCAGGTACAATCCTTTATTTTCACCTATACTAATTTATTTTGGTTTATATTAAAGACACTCAAACCAGTCACAGATCTGGACTAATAGTTAAATATGCCCAGAAATCACCCAAAGCAGGTTGTTCTTCTATCAAGGAATACCGTGAACCTAGTCGAATCAATCATGAATCATCCATGGAGCTGAAAGTCAGATTATGCAACTATATAAAAGCAAGGCAAGCTAGTTTAACAATCTCATATGCGAGGTGAAAAAGATCATGGATAAATAAGCTAGAAAACTAGAGATTTCCAAAACGCAAGTTGGGATTTCTATTATTATGCCCTACAAATTAAAATCAAATGAAAACTAAGCTAATTTCAAATTAAGTTAGTAAACAACAATGTTGTAGTAACTGAACCAGTGGTTGAACTGATCAGACTACTGATTCAGATTCAACCGAATTAATCAGTGGCGTGACCGAGTAAAATGAAGAGAAAATTAATTTATTACTCAATGAGATGCTAAGTCAATCAATCAAAGGACTAAACACATATGTAATCAGAATTCCAGTTAATTAATTACTCAAGTCCAGTTTAAGCATTTAGAAATTATCCTCTAATTGCGTACTTTTTTCTCGTGAAAATACAGTTCAGATTAATGCAGCTGATCATAAAACGGCATTCTAGTTTCCATTTTCACCTTATATATATTTGAAAGGACTTAGCACTGAGCCGAAGGAAGAGAAATTCATATATGGCTTACCTAAAATCCAACAGCAATGGTCACTGAGAGCGGAAGGTGTGCAGATGAGCAGAATGCTAAGAATAATTAGGGGTGGGCACGGGTCGGGTTTCTGTCAACCTGAACCCGACCCGAGATTTTAGGATTAAAATCCGACCCGACGCGAAACAAATCATTCTCGTTTTTTTTACTAAACTTTGATGCTTCCAATAAACGTCTTTCTTTGTTCACCTTTGCGTGACAAGTAATCCAATGAACTACGTTGATAAACTGCTATACAACACTGAGTGTTGTGTCCTCGTCTCTGTAGATTTTATTAATGTCCTCTAAAATGAATGCATAATGGCATTGAAAGTTGCAGAAGAGTGGCGTTTAAGCAAAATAACCCCTCTGCCTCTTCTGAGTTCTGTCCACCTTCATATGTCTTGACTCAACTATAAAATACAACATGTGTTCTGAAAAAAATAAGGCTAGTTTTATGTTTAATCATCTTACTCATTAGTTGATTAATCTGAATTAAATTTTTACAATAATTCAATATAAAACAATTTTTTTGATTTAATTTTCTTCATTTACAACGAGAAAATACAAATTTCTATTCTTATTTAAACGATATAGCGTGGAAAAAAATTATTAAAATTCAAATCTCTAATATTATTCAAGGGACATTGTCCGTCAGTTTGAAAATGCCACTAGGTGTTAGCTGGGCTCAGTCCCACATCGAATATGTGGTTTTAATAGCGCATCGACTGCCGATTGAATCTGCAAATTGGGGCGATCGGTTTTGCCCGTTCATGCTTGGATTGGTATCCCAGTCATGACTCAACTAATAAGAAATCATATGGAATATTAGAAAAGTAAATGATCTCCAAAACTAATTTTCAGTGGGTTTGTTTTTTCATTTAAAAGAATCAAACTGAAAGATTTATTTAAAAATATTAAATTAATTATAAAATAAATGTTCAAATTATATCTCTTTTTTTATCTAGGCCGTCTGTTAAAAAGCTTGTGATTTTTCATTTATGAGTTTTTAAAGTTCTAAAACTCAATTTTTTACCCAGTTCACCATTACAAGTAAAATCAAAGTGTTTTGTGACATAATTGGGTCTTGATTTACTTTTAATATAATTTTTTTTCAATCGAAGTGTATTAGATTTTTTTTGGGGACTTTGAGATTTTGATTTCACCAAAAAATGAAAATGGAGAAATAAAATTAAAATTGATGAACCATTAATAAATGGATTATCGAAATCAAAATATTTGGGAGTTAAGATTGTTTGATTTTTAAAGAACAAATCATTTTTTTTATTTTTTTCTTAGAAAATCAAACATGAAAAAAGGGAAAATGAACAAATATAAAATGGCACGCATTTATTGGACATTTTTTTTCAAAAAAAAATTTAAATACCTAATATAAAAGAGAGGTACAATATGAACACTTATTTTATAATTAAATCAAAAAATATTAGATATCTTAACACTCGACTCAATTTGTATTTGTTTGAGATGTGGTGTGTACTGTCAAATTGAATGGTCCACATTCATCAAAAGTGGGGGCAATCGAGTCAACTACTAAACTGACATTTTTCGGAATCTAAGGAGATATGTGGGTTTTTGGTTCTGTTAGTTGACTAATTCTCGACAAAGACAGATTTTTTGGCAAAGAACCACCGAGCTTAATGGCAAATTAGAGGAGAAAACAAGGGTTTTGGAAACCATTTTTAAGGTTAAGAATTAAGGTACAGTCGTTACCAATAATGTCTTAAAAAAACATGCCAGCTTGCCTGCATTACGATTTGCCTCTGTGAGAGCGACTGTGGAAAAAGACCCAACATTGGAGGCACCACAATACATATACAAAATGAAAAACACTTTACATTCAGGTTCGCAATAGCTCATTCTTCAATTAATTATCTTAATATTTGCAGAAAAGAAAAGTAATTGTAATCATAACTCAATGCTATACATAGACAAAGGAAATAGTTAAGAGATACAATCATTAATGCAGGTTTTTTTTTTTTCATGAACAGAGCCTGGGCAAGGATCTTGCAGTGCTGTGGGTTGATACCTTGGATTTCATGAGTTTAGCCATCTGGTTCTGCATTTTCTTGCAGAGTTTCTCCAATTCAATCACACTCCATTGCATCCCTTGTAAATGTGCTCTCAGGATCTCGTTATCAACCGATACGTCTAATTTCCAGGAATAAAGAACAATTTGTTCACTGCCTTCACCTTTCTTTGCCTTGCCTTGGGTTTCACTGAATTTACGAGGGGAATCTGTGTCGTGTTTAGTGTTCTTGGTGCCCTGAAGGAAGCTCTTAAGCTTCAATTGCTGGGAAACGAGAGCTTGAACAGCGGTTTTCGACAGAAAATTTGCGTTATGAGAAAGATGTATGCAAGCATCGGAAGAGAGCTTCTCGTAGTTCAGTGCACAACATATATTTAGTTTTTCTTCTTCAGACAACCCTGCATGCACCTGTTGAAACAATTTTTAATCTGAATGCACCAGATATTATTATAGAGTAACCTTCATAAAAAAATGTTTAAAAGTACTACCTCCAGATAAACGTCCATGGCATGGTATAATTCGTCCCAACAGTCCCTGGCAGAATCCGGCAAGGCCACCACCAAAGCTAGAAATTTTGACGTTTTAAGGAAAGGATCCGGAGCTACTTCTGCAATATACAGATCTGTCAAGCTAACAACCTTCTTCATTCGCTTTGGAGATAACTGCCAGCCTCCGCGCAAAAAAGCTTTTATAAACCTAAGAACAAGGTTCACATCATACAAATAACTCGTGCGGTACGGAGATGGGATTAGCAGGGTGTCTAAAGTTGCTTGATCCATCTGAGAACCTATCATACTCTCCAACTTGTTCCTGCTACTTTTGCATATGTTCAAACCCAGCATCACTCGAAGAATCCCGAACAAACTCTTGCACGGAACGCAACCTGGATCCAGAGTGTAAAGCATATCGATCACAACTTCTAAAACTTTGCATTTCTCATCAGACGAGGCGGTGAAAAACTTCGACTTCTGGTAATACAAGAGAAACCGACCAATGATCGCGTGGTTGTACTTTCGAGAGACCATAGATTTTATCAGCATTTCAATCAAATCGGGGCTCAAAACAGAAAGGTCTTCGAACCACCAGTTCGCTCGAGAGAAGCTGTTCTTGAAACTCTCGGTACTTCTAGTATCGCAGGAAAGCCGAAACGCTGAGCTATCCAGAGACGAAGTAGACGCACAAGGACTTGCTTCACTCGTGATAGCCAGCCTCCCAATGATCGAATCCAAGCATTTCTCAAGTATACCTGAAGAAGTGGCAACCTGTTGCAAATCTTGGCAATGCTTCAAAGCAACCAAAAGATCAGGCCAAGTCCAATACCCGATCTCTTCGACACATTTCTTTGTTTTTTCCAATAGATTACAGTTTCCCGACACGAAATCGTTCATCTCCATGAATTCAGCAGCAGAGTATAACAAGGAAATGTTTGAAGGATTTACATCAATTTCTCCATTGTTATAGCAAAACCTTGCCATAAGCTCAAAATTCTCTGCCCCACCAGGAAAGTCATGGAATGTCACTTTATTCCTGTTGGGACCTGTGGATTTACCAAGTAATTTGCTTAACCTCCCAGAGTATGAACATATAATTTTCTGCAACAACCAGACAAAAAGAGGATTTAGATGATAAAGCTATGAACTCGAACGTGGACTGTAATAAATCAAGTGATGGGTGTAATAAATAGCAAAGATGTGAACTAATCAACCCCAGAAAAGAAGGGAAATGATCAGTAATCAATTGCCATGATTATGAAAGCAACCCTCAGTGGCACAAAAGTGGTGAATGAAAACAAGACTTGGGACATGGAACATTAAAGCACCGAAACGACACAAAATAAATGAGAAAGGGGAGAAGAAAGAAAACAAAATAGAAAGCACTATACACTTAAGACCCACATCTTTGCAGATTAGGTGGGAAATTAAATGTGAAGTAATACAACTGAAAGATACCGGAAAGAAAAAATTACAAGACAATGTAACAATGTAATTCCACATTTCCCACACTGCAAAAATTTCAGTCACACAAATGTGTCCACAGCACCAAAAAAAAAACAGATCAGCACACAAAGTGAATGAAAACACAAGAAAAGTTGGCATTTTGAAGAGGAAGCTAGAAAACCATCAAAAAAGGGCGTTCCTTTTTACTCTCTAAAGAAAGAGAACTTTATAGCAAACAGGTTGAGAACATAATTTACCTTGTTTAGCAGGAAACTCCTTTCCCCATTAATATCTGCTTCAAGATCACAGCAAACTGCCATGGCTCAAAACAAACAAAACCCACCTCAAATCAAGAGTCTTTTCTTTGTTTTTGGAACTTGTATAAGAAAATAATGAAAAAGGGAAGTGGGTTCTTTAGATGAGGAAGAAGACAAACAGAAACCAGTGATTCGACACTCTACAGTCACTAAATTATCCACACACACACAAAAAAAAAGAAGAAGAAAAAGATTCTGAATCTATAGTCAATGAACTGACTTTTGTTCTGCAAAATGAGGAATTTCTCAAAGATAAAGCCTCTGAAAAATTTTACTTAAAAAGAGTGCAACAAGCAACAGTCACACAGTGTGTATAAAGACAAAGAAGAGATATTATAATAAGATGAGGAACTTAACTAGAGAAAATAAAGCAGTTGTCGTGTGAGTTGTGACCACTAAAACCTCAACCTGACATTCTTGCTAAAAGAAACTACTTTTCCGTGTAATAATTTAGTGATTATCTGTCTGCTTCATTTAAAACAGTAAAAAGTGGGAATAATGGTGTATTTTACTCAAAAACAGTGAGTTTTTCTTGGGAGAGTACCCTCTCTTATAAAGCTTAGAACTGAAGCTTTTTTGCTGGCTTTCCTCGTCTCTCTCCTTCCATTTTCTTCGCTGCCAGACCAGACCCAGTCTATAGACCCGTGCACCCACCACCCAAATTATTAAGAGATATTCTTAGATTTCCAATCCACTCATACCCCTTAATCTTATTAAGAGATTTTCTTGGATTTTCAATGTCAATCCCCTCACACCCCTTAATCTTTGGGTTTGTTCACCCATGTATTCGAATTTTTAGTAACTCAATCTTTTATTCGAATGAGATCCATTAATTCGCTGAATAAATAGTCAAAAATATTCATATTATCACATCTTATATTATATTCAATTTTTGACAATTATCTCTCCACTTAATCAAAAAAACTCTTTTATTCAAATCTCATTTCAATACTGTGATTTGCTAAAATTCCCTTGAATTTTATTATATTGAATGTATCTAGATAAATTACAAAATAAAATTTCAAACTTTAAAATATTGTTTTTTATTTAATTCTAATAAATAATTTTATACGTTTTATACTTTTTTAAAAGTATTTGTATAATTTTACAAATCTAATGATACCTCTATCGCATATTTTATATTATTTATTGTTAATGTCATTTTTTTTCTATGACTATTCTTTAAACTCATACAATTTTAATAGTCTATTTTTTCTAAAATAATTAATTATTTAAATAAAATAATTAATTGAGAAAGCAATAAGAAAAACCCTAGCTGCTAATGCTCTCGACTGAAAACCCTATTGTTTCCATTGTCCCGTTGTAGTATGGTGGTGCGAGCGGCCGACCACGGGAGGGGGACAACCCGGTTGTCGTAGCGCCTATGTTGGAACGGCCGGCTTCGCCAATGCCTCTTGAAGGGCGGAACTTGGCGAAGAAAGGACGAAGTGATGACATCTCGGTGGTTGATGAGGGTAGCGCCGATATGGAGGCGAATAGTTTTGATCCATCGAACGGGGGAGTTCCGCATGGTGTCCAGATCCCTCTATCTGTGGGGGAGGATAAAGAGAATGGTTAGGTGCAAACAGGCACGGGTGCCGTAATACCCCAATTTTCCCCCAAATTAAAAACCGTAACTTAGCAAATCCCTAATTATGAAACCCTAAAAATTTAGGAAATTTTTAATCTTAAAATTTAATTCTGCGTGGGGATTATTCTGGAAGGTTCAGAAACTTTAGTGCTTATGTGCAATGTGAGGAGGAAGTTGGGACGTTATCCGTAATTTACCCATTCTTTAGGGTGTTTAACATCCTTTAACCCCAAAAAAATCCTTGGCAGCCATTACAAACCCTAGCCGCAACCCTCACAAACCCTCTGAGATCTTAACCCTCTTTCGAGTTACTCCGGCCAAGCTCTGACGAGCCATTGACGCCGTCCGTTCATTGCCCTGAGATCATCGGTGTGCTCGCCTCTCCGTCGCGATCAAAACCTGACTTCTACCTTGTTGTTCCCGTGCGGCATTAGCGTGGAATCGTCGTGGGAAGTATTCAAAACCTCCTTGCTCCGCCGTTCTATCGTTGTTCGTCTGCTGTTGCCGCGCATCAAGTTAGGTAAGATTGTATGGGTTCTTTGTTGTGCGTGGTTTGTTGTCGAAATTGACCATTCAGATCTTGGTTGTGGTTCGTGGTTGGTGCACCGTCGGAAACCCTTGACGTCGTTGAGTTGTTGCGTGGCCGCCGCCGTTTGAGAGTCTGAAACCCTAGCAATTATATTGCCGAGGGAAGGAGTGTAGCGGACCTGTGTGCGTGTGTGTTTGAGAGTTGAGTTGGGTATTAGATGAGTTGGGCTAGTCTGAAGAAGCCTAAAACCGTGTGAACCGGTCCAGTGAGTGAACCGCACGGTCTAAAGTGAACCGGCTGGCTTGATCGAACTAGACCCGTGACCTGATCTGTTGACCCGACCCGTTGACCGGCTAACGTCAGTGTTAACTTTTGGGTGACGTCAGCGTTGACATTTTGGCTGGCGTTAGTGTTGACTTTTTTGATGGCGTCAGCGTTGACTTTCTCTGACCCAAGTTGACTTTATATTTTTTAACGTTCTGATTCCAAATTCACTGCCCGTTTTCCCAAATTCAAACCCGAAATACTGTTTTTCTATTTTCAATTAATTATAGTCAGTATTTTGGGAATTTTGAATATTAGATTCTGATCGAATATTATTGTGTTCAGGTGATGTTGACTCGGAGCCTGAGAACCTTCCTCCTCCTCCACTTGTTCGACCTTTTTTTGATCAGCCTGCGAGTTCTGCACATGAGTATGGTCTCGTTTACTGATTAGGTTAGTGTAGCATAGTAGTGGTAATAATTATGTTTTGTTGACCTCGTAAGTGTTGACTCTGTTCGACCTAATACTAGAGTTGAGCGTGGGGACGTCACTCTCGACGTTGAGTTATTAGCTGCCTAAGGTATGTCTCTTCATGTGCTATATCATTTCTGTGCTCTATGTTATGCGTGCATGTTGTAGATATGTGACTGACTGAATGATCTGTGATTTATGGTATATTTTGTATGATGGCATGACACGCATCAGATATCAGAATTGGACTAAAATAATATCAGACATATATCATATGCACTCGGATTAAATTAATAGATCAAATATACATTCAGATCAAAAAATATAAATCGGAACATGTCATATCATTTGGGTTGGAAATTGTACGAGAGATTCAGCGGGTTCACCCTTAGGGCTGAATTCTGTTTCGGATCAGTGGTTCCACCTTCGAGTCGTTCTACTTCGAATGGTGACGATGTAGTTAGAGTGGTTCTGGGGAACCTTACTCTTCGAACGGTGTATGGATATGGGTGCATGACATTACATTTTATGTCTCAGATTGTATGCATATGTATAATGTGATGACTGTTGAGCTGTGCTTGTTGTTCAAATTTTTTATATGTGTTTTTATATGTACTTTAGAGACGCACTGAGCTTTATAGATTACTCCCCCTTAGTTCCTCTTCCAGATACTCGGGCTTAGGCGTACGGTACTTGGAGGATTTTATCTCATCAGACTTTATCTTATTTTACAGTATGATTATTCAAACACATGGTTTTTTATCTATTATTTATTATTTCGTATATTTTGTATTTGGGACTTTGGACATTACAATTGTTTGAGACTTAACGGTTTGACATGCATTTATTATTTGAATTTCTTTCAGATTTTATAATGACTTTTAGAACTTTGCTAAGTGACTTCGTTTATTTAAATGATATAGTTTTATGGTTTCGATCTTTTGTAACTAAATTATAATTTGAACTATTAAACCTAATAACCTTTCTTGAGGGATAAGTTTTACAAACTTAACTTCCAATATTTGACTTAAGAAATTATGTTAAATTTAAGAGGTTACATTTAGTGGTATCAAAGCCTATGTTTAACCCTCGGACTGGATGGCTCACATAAAATTTTAAACCGAAAATGATTTTGCATGCATACTATATATTTTTGTACAAAACATGATTTTCAAAAAAAAGTAAGTATAATATTTGAAAGAATTATGTTTATTTTGAAAGAAACTCCAAGTATCGACACTAACTTAGTATCACTTTCTTTTGTGATAGACTATTATGCCACCTCATAGGAGCTCTAGATTAGCGACCGGACGTGGTCGTGGCCAAGGTCATTCTACCGTTGTTGAGAGTGATGCTCCGCCTCTTGCGGATCTACTGCAGAATCAGAATGAGGTACACGATGCTGATAGAGAGGATCATCATGGGAATTAAACGGGAGCTCAGAATACAGCACCTTGTCAGCAGACGCAGAGTGTTAGTGCACATAATTTAGGGGATAGTGAGACAGTGGGCATGGACTCTGTTACAGTGCAGAGAGAGTTGCTTCGTTACCTCCGCCAGTCTGAAGGCATGAGGAAACCTATCTCTACCGAGTTCTTAGCTGTCGAGATGACCATGTTCGATGGCAAGTTAGGTACAAACCCGGCTGATACAGAGTATTGGCTGAAGAAACTTCAGCATTTGTTTGTTGAGATTGAGTATCATGCCGACCAAAAGTTGAGAGCTGTTGTATCATTGCTGTAGGGTAAGGCCTAAAATTGATTGGAGGTAGAGGAAAAAGTTGTTCCAGCCAGTTAGATTTTATGGGAGTTTTTCAGACATTCATTTTAGGACTGTTATGTTAGACTTGAGTATATGGAAAAGTGTCGAGACGACTTTATGAATCTGCAGCAGAATTATATGAGCGTTAATGATTATGAGATTGAGTTTTTAAGACTTCTCCAGTATGTTTCGAGGCTGGTTACTACGGAAAAGAGAAGTGTGATTGGTTTCTGAAAGGGTTGCGCTTTTCTATCAAGATCGGGGTTGCTTTACATCAGGATAAAGAGTATAAGGAGATCACCCAACGAGCTAGAACTGCTGAGTGGATTGAAGCTATGAAGAAACGACAAGAATCTCAGGGTACTGATCAGGCTAGAAGACAATCAACCGCGTCAGTTTAGCACAGTCAGGGGAATCATTCTAAAAAGAGGACTAGAAATGAGTATGGCCATCATAGTTACTCCAAAGCGAGACCGGTGACATCTACTGTTTTGACTGCCAGCGTTAGAGGTTTGTCTAATTCTCGCAGGGTGCCACAGTGTTCTTTCTGCAGGAAATGGCATCCAGACGAGTGTAGGAGGCAGTTAGGGGCTTGTTTTCGATGCGGTTCTTTTGAGCATCTTTTTAGAGATTGTCTGATGTCACGTTCATCTGCCTATGTTCCGAGTCAATCTCAAGTATCTGTTCAGACTCTTAGCAGAGGGAAAGGTCATGGTAGATCTGCTATTTCGGGTACTACTGGTAGGGGTAGGCCTGATCAGAGTAGAAGATCATCTGGTTCTGGGGTGAGACAGCTGGTTTATGCTACCAGGAGGTATGAGTATCAAAATGAGCCAGGTGTTATTACGAGTACTTTTTCTATTCACGATATCTCGCGTTTTGTATTGTTGGATAATGGTTCTACTCATTCGTATATTGCAAGTTCTGTATACGAGGGTCTTGAAATTCCTGCTGAGGATGTTGCCAATGCTGTTACCGTACACAGTCTGGTAGGTAACCCTGTGGTGGTTTCTAGGGTGTATAAAAATTGTCCTCTCGAGATTCAAGGGGAAATCTTTTCGGCTAATTTGATGGAGTTACCTTTTGGGGAGTTTGATCTCAAATCAAGAATATAGGGTGTATAAAAACTTTTGATGACCAGGAGGTAGTTTTTTTGTGAACGTCGGGGCTTTCTGTCTAATGTAATATCAGCTCTCAAAGTTGAGAAGATGATTAAGAAGGGGTCCATTGCCTACCTTGCCTATATTCTTGATTTGAGATAGTCTGATTCAGGGATGGACAAGATTCGGGTTGTGAGAGAATTTCTCGATATATTCCAGAATAATTGCCTAGTGTTCTGCCAAAGCGTGATGAGATTTAGTTTGGTATTGAAGTTTATCCCGGCACCGCTTCTGTGTCTATGGCATCGTACCGGATGGCACTAAAAGAACTTAAAGAATTAAAAGTTCAGTTGCAAGAACAGCTAGACAGGGGATTTATCTGACCAGTGTTTCTCCGTGGGAAGCCCGTGTTCTTTTTGTCAAGAAGAATGATAGGAAACTTCGGTTGTGTATTGACTATTGAAAGCTGAATAAGCTAACAACCAAGAACAAGTATCCCCTTCCTCGTATTGATGATCTCTTCGATTAATTCTGGGGAGCTATGATGTTTTCTAAGGTAGACATGAGATCTGGTTACTACCAACTGAAGGTTAAGGATTCTGATGTTTTCAAAATAGCTTTCCAGACACGTTACAGTCATTATGAGTTCCTTGTGATGCCCTTTGGGTTGACTAACGCTCCCGTCGCCTTCATGGGTATGATGAATAGAGTGTTTCAACCCTATCTTGACCAGTTTGTTGTGGTCTTTATATACAATATTCTGGTTTATTCTAAATATGATATTGAGCATGATGAACATCTCTTGATTGTTTGACAAACTCTGATGGAGAAACAGCTTTATGCAAAATTCAGTAAGTGTGAATTTTGGCTGTCATAGGTGATGTTTTTGGGACATGTTGTTTCTGCTGAGGGTATTCGGGTTGATCCGAAGAAGATTGAGGCTATTATGAGTTGGAAACAACCCAATAATGTTCCTGAGGTCTGAAGTTTCTTGGGTTTAGCAGGCTACTATCGGAGGTTTGTTAAGACTTTCTCAATCATTGCAGCTCCGTTGACTAAACTCTTGAGAAAGAATGTTCCTTTAGTCTGGTCTGAGGCTCAGCAGACTAGCTTTGAGAAGCTTAAGACCGTGTTGACTAAAGCACCGGTCCTGATTTAGCCTGAGTCGGGAAAGGCTTAAACCGTCTACAGTGATGCTTCTCACACCAGATTGGGATGTGTTCTGATGCAGGATGGTAAGGTAGTAGCCTATGCGTCCCGGCAGATGAAATCGCATGAGTGTAACTACCCTACCCACGACCTAGAGCTTGCTGCCGTGATCTTTGCTCTTAAGATCTGGAGACACTATCTCTATGGAGAGAAGTGTTATATCTTCACAGACCGTAAGAGTCTGAAATATCTTCTCACCCAGAATGAGCTGAACCTAAGACAATGTCGTTGGTTAGAGCTTCTTAAAGACTATGACTATGAAATTGAGTATCATCTGGGCAAGGTTAATGTTGTCGCTGACGTCTTGAGTCGTAATGCCATTTCAGATTTGAGAGCCCTGTTTGCATGGATGAGTTTGTATGAGGATGACAGTCTTTTGACAGAACTTCAGGTTATTCCTACGTTGATTTTAGATATTCGAGTTGAGTAGCGTAGTGATCCATTCTTGATGCACCGGATAAGAGAGGTTGAAGAAGGTATATCACAAGATTTCTCTATTGACCAGGATGGTATGCTATGTTTTCGGGGTCGGTGTTGTATTTTGATGAATTATGGGTTGAAATAGGTTATCCTTCGTGAAGCCCATGATAGTCCCTAATCTATGCATCCTGGTGGGGATAAGATGTACAAGAATCTTCGTAAGAGATACTGGTGGAAGGGCCTGAAGAGGGATGTTGTTAGGTTTATGTCGAAATATTTGACGTGTCAGAAGGTAAAAGCAGAGCATCAGCGTCTGTCTGGGTTACTTCAGCATATTAAGATTCCTCACTGGAAATGGGAGCGTGTGACGATGGATTCTGTCAGTGGTCTTCCTTTGACTCTCTCAAAGAAAGACTCTATCTAGGTTATTGTTGATCGGTTGACTAAGTATGCACACTCTATTCATGTTCAGGTTAATTATTCTTTGAGTAGGTTAGCTAAGCTCTACATCTCGAAGATTGTTAGACTTCATGGGTTGCCTTTTTCTATCATTTTTGATTGGGACCCAAGGTTTATAGTGAAGTTCTAGAGGTCACTTCACACTGCTTTGGGTGCTCGGTTGAATTTCAGTACTGCTTATCATCTACAGACCAATGGCCAGTCTGAGCGGGTAATTCAGATCCTGGAGGATATGTTGAGGGGTTGTGTTATGGATTATAGAGACAGTTGGGAGGATTTCTTACCGCTTGCGGAGTTTGCTTACAATAATAGCTACCAAGCTAGCATCAAGATGGCACTGTATGAGGCTCTGTATGGGCATAAGTGTCGTACACCTATTGGCTGGACTGAGCTTAATGAGCACAGATTGTTGGGATTAGATATCGTTCATGAGGCTGAGCAGACTGTTCGATTGATTCAGGATCAGCTTAAGGCTATTTTTGACAGACAGAGTTCTTATACCGATTTGAGACGTCGGGATCTTGAGTTCGATGTGGGAGATGAGGTTTTCTTGAAAGTATCTCCGTGGAGGAAAGTACTTTGTTTCGGTCTCAGAAAGGCAAACTGAGTCATTGTTTCATTCGGCCTTATCAGATTCTTCGTCAGGTTGTACCAATTACCTATCAGCTTGATTTACCACCTGATCTTAATCGTATTCATGATGTCTTCTATGTCTCTGTGTTGAGACGCTATCATGCTGATCCGTCTCATATTATTCCTGTGAAAGAGGTTGAGATTCGTCCTGACTTGCGTTTCGAGGATGATCCAGTTGAGATTCTTGCTCAGGACAAGAAGGTTCTCCGGAGGAAGACCATTAAGATGGTCAAGGTCTTGTGGAGAAATCGTGGTCATAATGAGGCTACATGTGAGCCCAAGGCCGTTGTCAAAGCTCAGTATCCACATCTTTTTGATCTAGATAAATTTTGAGGCCGAAATTTCTTTTAAGGATGAGATAATTGTATTACCCCAATTTTCCCCCAAATTAAAAACCTTAACTTAGCAAATCCCTAATTGTGAAACCTTAAAAATTTAGGAATTTTTTAATCTTAAAATTTAATTCTGTGGGGGGGGTTATTCTGCAAGGTTCAAAAACTTTAGTGCTTATGTGTAATATGAGGAGGAAGTTGGGGACGTTATCGGTAATTTACCCATTCTTTAGGGTATTTAACATCCTTTAACCCCAAAAAAATCTCTGGCAGTCATTACAAACCCTAGTTGTAACCCTCACAAATGCTCTAAGATTTTAACCCTCTTTCGAGTTACTCCGGCCAAGCTCTGACGAGCTGTCAATGTTGTCCGTCCATCGTCCTGAGATCATCGGTGTGCTCGTCTCTCCATCGCGATCAAAACCCAACTTCCACCTTATTGTTCATGTGTGGCATTAGCGTAGAATCGCCGTAGAAAGTATTTGAAACCTCATTGGTCTGTCGTTTCACTATTGTTCCTCCGTTGTTGTTGCGCATCGAGTTGGGTAAGATTGTATGGGTCTTTGTTGTGCGTGGTTTGTTGTTGAAACTGACCATTCCGATCTTAGTTGTGGTTTGTGGTTAGTGCACCATCGAAAACCCTTAACGCCGTCGAGTTGTTGCATGGCCACTGTCGTCTGGAGTCTGAAACCCTAGCAATTCTGTTACCGAGGAAAGGAGTGTGGCGGGCCTGCGTGCATGTGTCTTTGAGAGTTGGATTGGGTATTGGATGAGTTATACTAGTCTGAAGGAGCCTAAACCCGTGTGAACCGATCTAGAGAGTAATCGTCCGGTCTGAAGTGAACCTGCTTGCTTGATCGAACCAAACTCGTGACCCGATTTGTTGACCCGACCCGTTGACCAACCTGAATCGTTGACTAACTGATGTTAGTGTTGACTTTTGGCTGACGTCGGCGTTGACTTCTTTGTTGACGTCAATGTTGACTTTTTGATGGCGTCAGCGTTGACTTTCTCTGACCCAAGTTCACTTTACATTTTTTGACGCTCTGATTCTAAATCTACTGCTCGTTTTCCTAAATTTAAACCTGAAAGATCATTTATTTATTTGTAATTAAATATAGTAAGTATTTTAAGAATTTTGAATATCAGATTCTGATCGAATATTATTGTGTTCAGGTGACGTTGACTCGGAGCTTGAGAACCTTCCTCCTCCTCTACCTATTCGACCTCCTTCTGTCAGCCTGCGAGTTATGCGCGTGAGTATGGTCTCGTTTACTGATTAGGTTAGTATGGCATAGTAGTGGTAGTAATTATGTTTTGTTGACCTTGTAGGTGTTGACTCTATCCGACCTAATACTAGAGCTGAGCGTGGGAGACGTCACTCTCGACATTGAGTTATTAGCTGCCTAAGGTGTGTCTCTTTCTGTGCTATATCATTTCTGTGCTCTATGTTATGCGTGCATGTTGTATATATGTGACTGACTGAATGATCTGTGATTTATGGTATGTTCAGTATGATAGCATGACACGCATCAAATATCATAATTGAACTAAAATAATATCAGACATATATCGTATGCACTCGGATTAAATTAATAGATCGGATATACACTCGAATTCAAAAAAATATAAATTAGAATCTGTCATATCATTTGGGTTGGGAAATTATACGGGGAAGTTTAGCGGGTTTGCCCTTCGGGCTGAATTCTACTTCGGATCAGTGGTTCCACCTTCGGGTCATTCCACTTCGGATGGTGACGATGTAGTTAGATTGGTTCTGGGGAACCTTACTCTTCGGACGGTGTATGGAGATTGGTGCATGGCATTACATTTTATGTCTCAGATTGTATGCATATGTATAATATGATGACTGTTGAGAAGTGCTTGTTGTTCAGATTTTTGATATGTGTTTTTATCTTTACTTTAGAGACACGCTGAGCTTTATAGCTTACTCTCACTTAGTTCTTCTTTCAGATACTCAGGCTTAGGCGTACGGTACTTGGAGGATTTTATCTCATCAGACTTTATCTTATTTTACAGTATGGTTATTCAGACACATGGTATTTATATATTGTTTATTATTTCGTATATTTTGTATTTGGGACTTTGGACATTACAATCGTTTGAGATTTAACGGTTTAACATGCATTTATTGTTTGAATTTCTTTCGAATTTTATAATGACTTTTGGAATTTTGCTAAACGACTCCATTTATTTAAATGATATAGTTTTGTGATTTCGATCTTTTGTAATTAAATTGTAATTTGAATTATTAAACCTAATAACCTTTCTTGAGGGACAAGTTTTACAAACTTAACTTCTAAGATTTGACTTAAGAAATTAGGTCAAGTTTAGGAGGTTACAGTTGCAGCCGAGAAAGCTTCGTATGCAACGGTTGTTGATAAATTATCGGGCCTAGCAAATTCGAAGCAATCGGATGTGCAGTACATGAAGAAGGAAGTGGTTGTACCGGAGGAAGATGTTATCATTGATCGATCAAATCCGATACCCTCGATTCAATTCTACGATATGGTACACGATCAAATTGATCAGAATATGCGCAATGTGATTATAGTTTGCCTTCTTGGGAGAACAATTGGTTATGCTACACTGTTGAATCGTGTAAGAGCGTTGTGGAAGCCCGTTGGGGATATTCAACTAATTGATATTGAGAACAATTATTATATTGCTCGATTCTCCAATGCTCAGGATTATACAAAGGTGCTTAAAGATGAACCATAGGCTATTTATGGAAGCTATTTAACTCTTCAGCCTTGGTGTCGATCGTTCTCTCTGTCAGAAAAGCATTCATCCCAAGTTATTGTATGGATTCGTTTATATGGATTAGCGTATCGCTATTACACTAAGGTAGTTTTTCGATGTATTAAGGCCTTGATAGGGCGAGTTGTCAAAATTGACTGCAATACTCAAGGTGGGGGACGTAGAAAATTTGCAAGACTTGTCATTCTTGTAGATTTAAACAAGCCCTTGTTATCTAGTATCCGAATTGACTGTAAAGTACAATGACTTGAGTATGAAGGGTTACAGCAGATTTGTTTCGATTGTGGTACCTATGGGTATTCTCAAGAGCAATGTGAAAGTATACGAATTGCTAGAGAGAACGGAAGGGTTGCTAGAACTTTGGATTAGGGAACATCTCATGTGGATGAGAATGTCTTGAAGGAGAAAGAGATGTTCAGCCCCTGGATGGTTGCTGAAATGCGTAGGCATCGACCGATTGTGCGGGTATCAGATGCTAATTTTGATGCTAGAAAGGAAGCAGCTGGTGGTTATCGGTTTGCTATTTTAGCAACTTTATATGTAGGCATGGTGGAAACTGTGGTAGTGAATGGTGATTCGAAAGAGCGAACACCAGTTAGGAAAAGTCCTACAGCGCTACAGAAGGCAGTTACAAGGGATAATAGTGTAGCTAAAGCCGCGGCGATTATGGCATCCAGTTCGGATCAAAGTTCGAATGGTGGGACTAAGGGCGCCAAACTAAGGCAATGAATTCCTCTATAGGGGTAGTGTTTACGGTGGTTGGCTAGAGGGCGAAAGTGGTGGTTCATAAATCGAGAATTGGCTTGGGCAACCATTCAACGGTCAAGATTGTAGAACAAGGGGAGTTGCGTACTTCGCTCCGTCTAATTTTGGCTGAATTAGAACGGGATACGCAGGGGCGAACCGTGGGCATGGGAGGTAAGACGAGTCTCGACCCAGGGGATCCTTTGAGAAATGGGGATTTAGGATTACAGTCTTCTGATGGGGAAGATATGTTTGATATGTATGAAGATGATGAGTTGACGGAGATAGAGGAGGAGGAGCGACATCTTGCCGTCTAAGGTACCGTTTCTTATTATAGTTATTTAATGATTAATGTTATGTTTTGGAATTGCCAGGGTGCAGCGAGTGCTGAGTTCAGACGTTATTTTCGGATGTTTTGTTTGTGCAACAAGCCGAATTTGGTTGTGTTATTTGAGCCCAAGATCAGTGGTTCTATGGAGGATAGTGTGATTGCTCAGTTGGGTTTTACGAATTTTATGAGGGTAAAGGCTCATAGATTCAATGGTGGTGTATGGTTGTTATGGGAGAATTCCATCACAGTTGAGGTGTCACACATTTTGAACCAGTTTATAAATGGGAAAATACGTGAAGATAGTAATAATGGCTGGGTACAATTCACGGATGTTTATGCAAGTCCATGTTTCATGATCCGTAAGCATGTTTGGTCACAACTTGCGGGGCTTGTGCCAAGGGGTAATACTCATTGGATTTTGGGAGACGACTTCAACGCCATTCTTGCTACTGATGAACGATCGGAATGGGTAATGAATAATGGTGGTGGTAGTAGACTTTTTAGTGATTTCATGGTCCAATCAGGATTGATCGATTTGGGTTTTCGTGGTAACCCTTACACTTGGAATCGTGGGAACCTTTATCAAAGGTTGGATAGATGTTTAGTGAATTCGAGCTGGTTTAATTGTTTTTCTAATAGTCATGTGCTACATCTTGAGAGGCTGGGGTTTGACCATTGTCCTTTGTTACTTCAAACCTCAGAAAGTATTAAGGGGGAACGTGCTTGTCCTTTTCGCTTCATTGCAGCTTGGCAATACCATCCTGAGTTCCAAGATTTCCTAAAGGCAACTTAGAAAGGTGATATGTCAGTGGTAGATAATGTTGAACAGTTTTGATCGGCTGTTGGAACATGAAACATTAGTGTGTTTGGGCATATTAGGCATAAGAAGCATAGGTTGATGGCACGACTTAAAGGGATTAATATGGCCTTGGCAAGGCGTCAATCTAATTCTTTAGCACGGCTTGCAAATAAATTATGAAAAGAGCTTGAGGAGGTACTTGAACAAGAAAAAAGTCTTTGGAGACAAAATGCTTGCTCACAATGGTTTTTAGCAGATGATCGTAACACTAAATATTTTCATACCTCGGCACAAGCTCGGCGTTGGGCCAATTGTGTTTCTGGGTTACAACTGGAGGATGAAAGTTGGTGCTTTGAGCAGAAGGAACTCTCGAACTTGGTGTTAAACTACTATAAGGCACTATTTACAAGCGCGGCTAATTATGGTGGTGGTTTTACGATCTGTGGCTTTTTTCCTGGTATGTTGCAGATGGTGTTGGATCAATTAGATACGCCTTTGACGGATGAAGAAGTATCTTGTGTAATCTTTGGTATAGGAGCATATAAATCACCCGGCGTCGATGGCATGAATGTCGGATTCTATCAGAAGAATTGGGGCATTATCGGACCGTTGGTATGTAAATGTATTCATGAGATTTTTGCTTCAGGAGTAGTTCCAGACAGTATTAATCAGACGCTGCTAGTCTTCTTGCCAAAAGTAAGGGTTCTAGTTTCAATTACTCAATTTTGGCATATTAGTCTGTGTAATGTTATCTATAAAGCTGTCACGAAGGTAATTGTTAATCGTCTTAAGCCTTACCTTCCGGATTGGGTTTCAAAAAATCAAACAAGTTTTGTGCCAGGTAGGGCAATCACTGATAACATAATCATTGTTTAAGATGTGATTCACTCGATGAGACCGAAGAAAGGTTTAAAGGGTTGGATGGCCTTGAAAATTGACCTCAAGAAAGCCTATGATCGTCTTGAATGGGATTTTATAGCGGCTACTCTCGCTAATATTGGTGTTTCGGTTAGACTGAGCTCACTAATCATTCAGTATATGTCTACAACATTTATGCAAGTGTTATAGAATGGGTCAATGTCTGATTCTTTTCAGCCGTCGAGAGGTATACGATAAGACGATTCTCTCTCACCTTATTTGTTTGTTTTTTGTATGGAAAGATTAGCTTACAGTATACAGTTAGAGACCAGGAAGAGTGAATGGAAGCCTTTTCAAACATCACGTGCTAGGCCTATTATATCCCATTTATTTTTTGCTGACGACATGATTCTATTTGCGAAAGCTTCGGTGGAGCAAATGCATGTTGTAAGCCGTGTTCTAGATGTGTTCTGTATGGCCTCAGGACATAAGGTTAGTCATGCAAAAACAAATATTTTTTATTCTAACAATGTTTCTACTTCCCTTCGGCAGTGCATTAGTGATGGGTTTGGATTTCATGAGGTGTCAGACCTTGGCAAGTGTTTAGGGGTTTCTTTGTTGCATCAGTGTGTTACATCAACTTCGTATTAGTTTCTTATTCAGGCAGTTCAGAAGAAGCTGTGTGGTTGGGTTACGTCATCTCTTTTACTAGCAGGCCGGATTACGTTGGCAAAAGTAGTGTTATTGACAATTTCAATGTATACGATGCAAACAGCTGTTATCCCTAAAAAAGACATATTTGAAATTAGAGAGAATCATTCACCGGTTTGTGTGGGGAATTAATTCAGAAAAAAGTATGGTTCATTTAGTTAAGTGGGATGAAGTTTGTTAGCCTTTGGAACAATGTGGTCTGGGATTTCGGAAGATTCAAGCTCAGAATTAGGCTTTCTTAATGAACTCGCTTTCAATTTGGTCACGTGTCAAGAGAAATTGTGGGTGTGTTTCCTCCGAGTGAAATATAAATGCAATGATAGATTACCTTCGGAGATTAAAAATGTAAATTGTTCACGGTTATGGAAATGATTAAGTTTAGTTTGGGAGGATGTGCGCCAAAACATCAATTGGAGTCTTGGCAATGGGTAGTCGGTGGATTTTTTGTTTGACTCTTGGGTGGGGAACATTGGACCATTTGTGAATCATATAGTGGCAGGGCATGGTGTCACTGCATCTCATGTTTCGGCTATTTCTATGGTGAGTGATTTCGGGGATTGAAATTGGCCTATATTTCAGCACTTGCTGTCATTGGCTGTGTTGTTGCGCATTGCCGCAATCAAGCCTCCCATGGTAAATGTGGAGGAGGATAGAGTGGGGTGGAACGTTGGTGTGTTGAACCGATTCTCAGTGAAGTCGGCGTATTCTGTATGTGCGGCTACCTTTACGAATGGCACTGAGAGTGTGTAGAAAGTGATCCACAAACATAGGGGGTTGCAAAGGATTCGTATTTTCCTGTGGCTGGTTTGCTTGAACCGAATTATGACCAATATTGAGCGAGGACGTCTGTATTTGACCTTGGATACACTCTATCCGATATGTCGTGCTATGTCGGATGATGTAAACCATGTTCTGCGAAATTGTACGTCTATGGCATTGATTTGGTATTCATTTGTTAGACATGACAAGGTGGATGAATTTTTTGGTTTGGACATACGAGATTGGGTTATTGCGAATATCACTAAGAATGATTATTTTATGAGCAATGAACCGAATTGGGATATTCTATTTGGTACGTTGGTTTGGTACTTTTGGAAGGCCCGCAATGCGGTGGTGTTTGCTAATCCGATGGAGGGAAGTGAGTCAGTGGTACAGCTTAGTCGTAAGATGCTTGCAGTGGCACTGGCGGCCGTGGATGTGCAGCATAGGTCTAACTCTACAGTGTCATCGATACAATGGGGGCTGGAAATTTGGCATCCGCCTGAGCAGGGGTGGGTGAAGTTGAACACGGATGGGGCACGGCATAAAGCTTCAGGGCTTGCTTCGTGTGGAGGCGTCATTTGTGACCATGCTGGGGAATGGATGTGCAGCATAGGTCTAACTCTACAGTGTCATCGATACAATGGGGGCTGGAAATTTGGCATCCGCCTGAGCAGGGGTGGGTGAAGTTGAACACGGATGGGGCACGGCATAAAGCTTCAGGGCTTGCTTCGTGTGGAGGCGTCATTTGTGACCATGCTGGGGAATGGATTTTTGGGTTTGCTAAGTTTATAGGGATTTGTTCGGTAATTGATGCTGAGCTGTGGATCGTGCTTATTGGTTTAGAAAGTACATGGTCAATGGGGTACCGTCGTATTATACTTGAGATGGATAGTTTGGAAGCTTTAAGGATGATGTGATGTGGTTTACCAGCTCTGCGAGGAATTTCGCTTCTACTGCATTTACATGAGTTACTGAACCGTGGATGGATAATTCGATTACAGCATGTGTGCCGCACAGGGAACATGGTTGCAGATGGCTTTGCTAAAAGAGTGAGTTTTACTAACTTGGATGTCTCTTATTATTCGGTACCTCCACCGATGATTGTAGGGGTGCTTTCGAAGGATAATGTTGGCTAGTTTGCTGGTTTTGGTTGTATTGACATTTATTGTTTTCACATGCACTCTTTTTCCTCCATTTAGGCTTATAGAGGTTTTTAATGAGGCATGTAGAATAATCCCTTTTCACCTAAAAAAATGCTAATATTTTAAAATTTTTCCGATTTGAAAATTCTTCTAAGATCATCATGTATAATTAATGTGATAATATGTGGTTCTACTCTAAAGATGTCTACAAAATATTGTCTACCACAGAGTTAGTATATCAACATTAAGGCTTTGTTTGGTACGAAGAATGGAAATATGGAAGGATGAAGAATTTGTTAATGAAATGGTTAAGATTCAAAGTAAGAAGGTGGTTTAAACTTATAATCAGAAGAGATAAAACAAATTTTAGATTATGAACCTGATAGTTTTTTTATCAATAAGGTCTTTAATTTTTTGTCGTCCAAATTAATCCTTAAACTCGTATTTTTTTTCTCATTTTAGTAATTTTGATGACGTGATGTTTTGATATGTGACACGTGATACAGTGTTAGAGTATCACATCGTCAAATTTATTAAAAAAATAGAAGATTTGAGTCTAATGTAGACCAAACAAAGGTTAAAGGACAAAGCTAATAAAATACAAAATTCAAGGACTAAAATATGTTTTCCCCCTTTTAAAGACCCATCAAACCAGGGTCGTCCCTGGGCCAAGGCAATAAGAGCGATAGTCCAGGGCCCCGCCTTGCCCAGGGCCCACACCCAAATATATTAACAGGAGACTTAAAATGATTTTAAAAAATTTTGAGGGCCACAATAATTATATATATATAATTGAAACGTTAAAGGTTGGAAATTGAAATAAAATTGGTTGTACAGAGCCCACGTCATTATTATTATTATTTAGATAATTTATTATTAATTTTTTAAACTGTTTGAATTTTTAAGGCTGCATGGGGCCTACGACTTAACCCATTTATGGAAGCTCCACCGCGTGCTAGCATGATAAGGCAGAGAGCTAAATATTCTTCCACGGTGGTAACTTGGTTGAAACTTTTTTTACAAGTTGACTGTATTAGGGCCCACAACTTAACAAATTTTACAATTAATTTAATACTATAAATTGTACCATTAATTTCTTCTGCAAAAATAAATGCTTAACGGTAGCTTGTAATTATTATAGGTTTTAGGGTAATTGTTAAGGTTTTAATAATAATTTATTTTTTATTTTTAATAAGAACAAATGTTTCAAATAAACCTATAAATAATCTTTGTATTGTTTTTGTTCTTGTTCTTGTTCTTCACATCTCAATTTATCCTCAATTTTCTCTCTTTCTTATGTTACTTTCTCACAATTTATTCTAGTTTTTTATATATAATTTTGATTTGATATTTCAAGAAGGCGAAAATTCATATATTCAAGGAGATTGCGGTTTATGAGTTTTACTACTGATGTACTACAATCAAATTTGAGGCATAAATTCAAGTCTTCAACGACAGAGACTCAGGTGCTATCACTTTATACTTTTTGCTTCATAATTTTTACAGTATAATATTGAAACGAAAGCATGCTTCTGGTAGTGAAAAAAGAAAAAAAAGAAAACGAACACACGAATTAATAGAATCGCAAAAGGGTGCTTTAGATAATTTTTTTTCAAAACGTGTAGAAGAGCCTTTAGATGATGATGAGTTGGACATAGATGAAGATAATATTGAACATTCTAATGAAAATTTGAATAATGGTGATATTACTAATTTAAATAATGAGCATGATAATGTACTTGATGGGTCAAATGTTGATGTTGACATTGATCAACATATAATTCCTCATTTTGATATTTATGATCCTAGAAATTGGGGTGTTCTTGATACTAAAACTAGAGATATTTTGACTTAAAAATGACCCATTAGAGATTTGAATCTCACATTTCCTAAGGATAATCTTTCTAGACATTTTTCATATTCCTATTTTTCTAAAAAATTGAGCAATGGAGAAACTCTTGATAGAAAATGGTTAGTTTACTCTAAACATGTTAATAAAACATATTGTTTTTGTTGTAAATTATTTAGTTCTCAAAATAGCAAAAGCATTTTAGCAAATGATGGAATGGATGATTGGAAGCATTTGAGTGATAGACTCAAACAACATGAGAATAATGTTGAGCATATGACTAATATGATTACTTGGAATGAAACAAGAATGCGATTAGAAAAAAAAATAAAGGTATTGATAAAGATTTGCAAGAAGGAATTTCAAAAGAAAAGGAACGTTGGAGACAAGTTTTAATAAGAATAATATACGTTGTGAAATGTCTTGCAAAAAATAATTTAGCTTTTCGTGGATCTAGTGGAAAACTTTATGAGGATAGTAATGGTAATTTTTTAGGTTTAATTGAAATGATAGCCGAATTTGATTTAATAATGCAAGATCATGTTAGACATATCTAAAACCAAGAAATTCACTATCACTACCTTGGTCCTAAAATTCAAAATGAATTGATTTCTCATTTGGCACATAGTGTTAGAACTTCTATGATAAAGATCATTAAAGAGTCAAAATATTTTTCTATTATCCTTGATTGTACCTCAGATGTGAGCCATCAAGAACAAATGAGTTTGATAGTACGATGTGTTAATGTGTCAAGTAATGAAATAAAAATAGATGAGTTTTTTTTGGAGTTCTTAAATGTAAATGATACATCTGGATTAGGGCTTTTTAATGAATTATTAGATGCATGTAAGTCACTTGATTTAGATGTTAATGATATTAGAGGTCAAGGTTATGACAATGGTTATAATATGAAATGAAAAAACCAAGGAGTTCAAAAAAGGTTACTTGAAATAAATCCAAGAGCTTTATATATGCCATGTGCCTAGCATAGTCTTAATCTTACTCTATCGGATATGGCACATTCTTGTGTGAAAGCTATTTCTTTTTTTGGAATTGTGCAACACATATACACATTATTTGCAAGTTATACCAAAAAATGGAAAATTTTAGTTGATAATGTTAAATATTTTACAGTTAAATCTTTGTGTAATACTCGATGGGAGAGTCGAATAAAAAGCATTAAAGCTATTAGATTCCAAGCACCTCAAATAAAATTATCTTTATTGGCTTTGTACAATTCTAGTAGTGAAGATGCCAAAACAAAAAGTGAAGCGGGGAGTTTAGCTAATTCTCTTGCAAGTTTTGAGTTTTTACTTAGCTTGGTGATTTGGTATGAGATTTTATTTATTATTAACAAGGTGAGTAAGAAATTACAATCTAAATCTATGTGCATTGGAACTACAGTTAGTGAAGTTGAAAGTGTAATGTTATTCTTTGAGAAATATAGAAATGAAGGGTTTGAGTCTTGTATGGATATTGCGAAAACCATTGCATTTGATATGAATATAGAACCGACATTTTCAACAAAACGTCATGTGTTTAGAAGAAGGCAATTTGACGAGAATGATGATAGTGAAAAAGTACAATCACCCGAGGAATCTTTTAGAGTTGATTATTTTCTTGTGATTGTTGATTTGGCTATAACTTCTTTAAAAAATAGATTTGAACAATTAAATTTATTTCACAATATTTTTGGATTTTTATTTGATTCCAAAATGTTAAAATCTTTAGGTGATATTGAATTACAAAAATCTTGCATAAACTTTAAAAATATTTTTTCTCACAACGATTTATCTGATGTTGATGCAGATGATCTTTTTTCATAATTGAAAGTCTTGCAAATGACTTTGCCAAATGAGTTAATGTCGGCACTTGAAATTCTCAAGTTTGTCAAAGTTACGGATTGTTATCCAAATGTTTCAATTGCTTATCGAATTCTCTTAACTATGCCGGTGACCATTGCATCTGCTGAAAGAAGTTTTTCAAAATTAAAATTGTTGAAAACTTACTTGAGGTCGTCAATGTCACAAAAAATGTTGAATGGTCTAGCCATTTTATGTGTTGAGAAAAATATGTTAGAACATATTGATGTAGACACTATTATTAGTGATTTTGCATCTAAAAATGCTCGTAGAAATTATTTTGTATGAGTAGTTGGATGTTTAATAAAATTTATTGATGTTTTTTATTTGAAATTTGATGTATTTATTAGATGCTTTTTTGATTGTAATAAAAAAATATAATTTACAAGCAAATTAATTTATTTTTACATACTCTTGAAATTATTATTATTATTTTAATAATTATTATTAGGGCCCAAAATTTAAATTTGCCCATAGGCCACCAAAATTTGGCCTGCATCAAACATGCATATATTATTAGAATTAATGCCCTGTTGTCGTATTCCCATCTTGCAATCACTACATTGCCCACTTTGGACCCTCCTTAGTTTCCATGGCCAGGGGCAGGGGATGGGATGGGATGGGATGGGATGGACCAACTTCAAAATTCCCCACACCTACACTCCAAATATTCATCTTTTTTTCTCTTCAGTTCATATAGTATATCAGGTTTTGTATTGTTTCATGCCTCCCTCTTTTGCATTGTTTTGAGTTTGATATAGTTTGCATTCCTCGGTTACGTGGTAAGAAGTTCGATAGTTTAATTTTTAAATAAAATTTAGGGTTTTGAGTTTAGTAGGGGAAGGAGAATTTGTTCTTAATAGGTTTTGAACTTACAACCTAAGAAATAAGGAAATTTGTTACAGACCGTTAAATATAAAACATTTCAAACATGTGACTTTATGAGATTCTCTTAGATTATTTCAAAGGCCTAATAGTATTTTTTTACCGTTTAACTTTTCAGAAAAAAATCATTTTAACTATTTAAATTCTTTTATTTTTTTTACACTCGAACTTTTATTTTTTGTTAAATTAAATAAAATAATGAAAAAACGACACACTTGCTACATTGACGTTAACTATTTTGTATTTCGTCATTTTTAACATTTTTATATTATGTATGAATTTTACAATCTTTATAATAATTTAATATACTTATTTATTTTAAATATTTTAAAATTGAAGAAATGACAAGATAGCTTACGTTAATGTAACACATTTGTTACTTTGTTATGTTAGTTGGTTCAATTTAATAAGAAAATAAAAATTCAAGAGTCGGAACCGATGAAAAAAGTGTAAGGACTAAAATGATTTTTTTAACAACATAGAGGCCCGAAAAAGGTAATTCGACCTATTTTCAATTGAATTTATATTTTTTTACTCATTCAATTGATTAGGTTGGTTGACTAATTAAGATCCATCATCACGTTATGCTAATTATGAAATACATTTAGATAAGGTGAATATTCTTCTAACACTACTTGTACTTTAATAGGTCCTGATTTCGCTATCACGGGCATTCATTTCATATACTGTATACCTACCGCTGGATTTATGAATGAGCACAGGTCGGGCTGAGTTTTGGCCCACCAAAATTCAATCCGAAAATAAAACCTTTAAACTCAAGTTTAGGGATGGGCATTTAATTGACCCGGTCGGGTTATGACCCAACCCAGTCTGGCCGGATCAGATTCTTTAACAATAATTTTGGTTCGAGTTCATATCAAGTCGGATTTTTATTAATTGGGAATCGGGCTCAAGTTTATGACATAAAATATTCGACTCGACTCAACCCGGGACTAATTGTGTATTTTTCTTAAAATTTTTAGGGATATTTATAATAATACCTCCTATATATTATAATTAGGCCTTTAAAATTGAATTTTTTTACAATTTAGTCCTTAAAATTATTTTTTTATTTAAGTCTCCAAAAATTAATTATTTACAATTAGGTCCCTAAAATTATTATTTTCTATGGGTCGGTCGGGTCGGGTTCGAGTTTAGGGTATTTATTTTTGGGTCGGGATTTTTTAAGAATGCGTTCGAGTCAGGTTCGGGTGGGCCAAAAACCCAACCCAACTAGTGCCCATCCATACTCGAACCTGACCGATCCGACCCGAATGTATTCTTTAAAAACCAAACCCAAAAATAAATACACTAAACTCGACCCCGACCCAACCTATAGAAAAATAATTTTTGGGGTCTAATTGTAAAAAAATAATTTTAGGAGACTTAATCATAAAAAGTAATAAATTTATGGACTAAATTGTAAATAAAAAATTCAATTTAAGGGCCTAATTATAAACTATATATATACGAGGGGTATTATTAGAAATATCCCTAAAAATTTAGAGAAAAATTATAAAATTAGTCTCGGGTCGGATATTTTCCTCCCTAAATCCAAACACAACTTCACCTTTTATAAAAAAACTTATCCGACCCTAACCCGATTTTTTCATTAAAAAATCTGACCGGATCAGACCGGATCGGCTAAAATGCCCATGCCTAGCTGGATTGACTTATGATAACTCCAATATAATCTATGGGGTTATGTGTATGATATTTATATTTATTCAAGTCTAATTACTAGTAACATCTCGTGACAATATTCTTACGAAATTTGTATATTTCTACTAAGATATAATGTCCACTGGGATTAAAATGATATTATTATCGATATATCACAAAAGAGTATTTAAATGGTCACTCAACTTTTAGAATTGTAATATTTTGGTCACTAAAGCATTAAACCATTAACGGAGATTAACATTTTGGTCACCAAAATAACTTTGTTGATATTTTAATCGCTCAACTTTTCGGACAGGATCAAATTGCAGTTAGTCTGTCATGGTCGGTGCATTGATCCAGGAAAAGCTACAAAACTTCATCTAAATAGGAATTTTTCTAAAATAATTATTTATATAAGTTTACGAATCTAATGTTATCCATATTGCGCAAGTTTATATTATTTATTTTTAATATCAGTAATATTTTTAAATAATTTTAAAAAACCGTAAATTTATAATAGGCTAAATTTTCTAAAATAATAATTTATTCAACAAAATACCGACATTGTTCAAAATATAATGGGTAAATAACTTAAGAACACTGTTAATGGATATGTTTTTGTTTGGGCCTTGTGATGGATTATTTATTATTATGAATGTCTGAGCTCGGCTTGTTAGAATACCGACATTGTTCAAAATATAATGGGTAAACTGTACAGTTGCTCATCTAACTATGAAAAATTTTCATTTTAATTACTGAAAAATAATTTTTTATAAACAGTTCACCGAAGTTAGGGAGCTAGGGGCATTTTTTGGGGACCTAGGTTTGAATTTCAGGTTCAACCGTCCAAACAAATTGTTTTATTTTTCAGAATTTTGGCGACTGGCGTCACTAACTATAATTAGTCACGAGTGACTAAAATGCAATTTTTTTACACAATTGATTGACTAAAATGATAACGAAACTGAAATTGAACCCATCAAGCAGTCCCCATGAAAAAAGAAGATGTTGTTCATCATAAAAGATCCGAATTCAAGCAGCTTTGTCTACAAGGTGTGTGCCTTATCAAAAGGTTTAAAAATATATATATGAACATTTCTTACTTTGTAGTAACCTTAAGACTATTAAAAAAATGAGAACGATACTTAAGTTTGGTGACCTATTTGCAAAAGTTTTGAGAAAATTAAAACTTTTTATAATTAGATGACAAGTTGTGTAGTTGATTCCAATATACAAGTATTATTAGATTTTAGGCTTAACTGCAAAATAAGTGCCCAAATTATGTATCTTTTTTGCAATATGTGCCTAAAGTATTTTTTGTTGAAATAAGTGCTTAAAGTTTAATTTTTGGTTGAAATAGGTGTCAAAAGTCCGTGTTTCAGTTGACTTTAAAACAAGCCAAAAAATGAAATTTCAAACCGAAACTTTAGGCACCTATTTCAGCCGAAAAAAATACGTTAGACACTTATTATAAAAAAAAGTTAAACCAATATTTTTATTACTGCATGAAATCTATCATCATTATTGTAAGCATGTTATTGATGACATTGTTAGAATTTAGCAGCGTTTTTTAGTAAAATGGATACGGAGAAGAATTATTCGGAATTAAATCCATTATACTGTCAATTAAAATTGAAGTTAATCAATTATAGAAAATAGTAAATTTAATTCAGCTGTGAAACTAAAACTTGGTTTGCATAATAACATAAAGTGTAAGCACATGACAATGAGATCGATGTTTAATAATAAGGTTGGGAGTAGAGATTATAGGTTAATCGAGATTCAAAATTTGAATCTCGTAATACATAAATAACATAGGAAAGATTTTTAATCTAATGTATTATGGTTTAACTCGCACCTTCGATATATCTATTTTGAACTTTAAGTGTCTGAAGTATTTTTTTGTAAAAATAGGTGTCCAAAGTTTCAACTATTGTAATTTTAGGTGTCTGGCTGTTAAGGGGTGATAAAAAAAAATTGTTAACCAATCAATGTTTTACATGTGGCACTAACTTGATTTAAAAAAATTAAAAAAACCTAAAATTTTGCAATCTTTACAAAACAGTCCTAAAATTTCCCAAACCCAAACTCTTAAATCGCCGCCGCTGGTCACCGTGGCTGAGCACTCCCCTTTGGTTGTCGGGCCGAGCGTCATTTCCCCTAACACGATGTCACCGAAAATGTCGAACGGCGTGGCAGTAGAACGTCGAACGCGAAATCGTCGTTCGGTTGGTACGTCGTTCGACGTTTTCGACGATGTTGTATTGGGGGAAATGACTGCCTCGGTCCGACAGTTAAAGGGGTGTGCTCAGCCGCGATAATCGGTGGTGAAAGTGGCGGCGATTTGGGTTTTGGAAATTTTAGGGATTTGGGGATTGTTTTATAAAGATTGTAAAATTTTGAGTTTTTATAAATTTTTTAAATAATTTTTTAATATTTTAATTTTCAAAAAAATAAAATAAACATGTCACGTGTCAAGCATTGGTTGGCTAACAAAATTTTTAATATCTTTTAACGGTCAGACACCTAAAATTACAATAGTGTAAACTTTGAACACCGAAAATTATAACGGTTAAAACTTTGGGCACTTTTTGTTTACAAAAAATACTTTAAACACTTAAAGTTCGAAAAAATATACTTTGGACACTTATTTTTATTTAAGCAATAAGAAAATGATAGAAAATAAGTGGTAATCAAGAACTTGGTAATCGAAATATTTTTTAAAAATATCAACTTTAAATAAATGAATTAATTTATAAACATAAGTTAACCAAACACACGTCCTGTTCGACCTTATTTGTTTAATAAATTTTATATTTATTATATTCATTTATCTAAATATAATAAAAATAATTTAAGTGATTCACACACAATACATTGAAAATTGTGTAATGGAAAGAAAAAACTTCCATTGGGCAAAGCCCGGTAAGCACCAGCAGGCTATGGTGGCCGGGCTTTCTGTACGGTAAGCCTACTTAATCATAAAACACGAAAATCCAAGCTCTTTAGCTCTGAAAAAAAAGCCCAGAAATGGTGACCTCATTATTCGAGAATCCCTTTGGCATCATTCACTTTCCTCCCCCACCCAAAAGCTCCCCCTTCTCTGGATTTCACGTTTGTCTGCCCTATTTCTGTCAAGTCCTCCTATTTGAGCTCTCAAAAAATTTACGGAAATCCAAAAAAAAGAAACATCGATCTATGTACTTTCGGAATCCCACTCGACGGTCAGCGCCGACGCCGATAAACTTAGAATTTGGACGGAAAATTTTCTCTCCGCCGTCGGTCATCAACAAGGCAAAACTTTTTTTTTATTCGAGAATTAATCCTATGTTGTATTGATTCATTCACCTTCAATTTTTTGGTTATATTTTGATTCCGTCAATATTATTAGTTCCTTGTGAGTAAATAAATCATATATATATATATATATAAATTTAGTTGTGTAAATGTAATCTGATAATCGCATCATATTGAGATCTAAACATGAGTATTTAGATTTGATTGTTGATTATGTTTAGATATACGGTTTTATATTCGTTAGGTTATTTTCATACATACAAAATTAATTTAGTGAATCCAATATATATATTTTTAATTTAGATTACATGGGAAATTAAAAAATAGGGTTCTATCTGATTACAATTACAAAAGAATTTCGTTATTATTTTATATTTTGATCAAAAATAAATTTTTAATAAATTGATAATCAAGTTTTAAAATTTTATAAGAAACTATGAAATATATTTTTAAAATCAAATTTTTTGTCGATTAAATTTAATTCGATTAGTATGTCGATGATATAATATATAAGAAAATGTAAGAACAAACATAAATAATCGTTCAATACTTTTATTATTTGTTGATGGAAAATGGTAGAACCAATGATTTAGTTTTTTCTTCTTCATTTGTTTATAAGAGTGATGTTATCGGTATTTGACCGAACGGTTGTCATTCATATTTGTCATATTTTTTTGTGTTTGAAATTTATTTATTTCATCGATTTATTTTTAATTTGAACTATTAATATGATTTTCTCGCGTGATAGAAACTCGTAATCGCCAAAAAAAAGATCACGACTAATACAAATTCAAAATTTTTATAATGAAATTATAATATAATCCTATATTTATTATTTATTATATCAATAAAATATTTTACAATTTTAATAGTTTTCATAGAATTCAAAACAAGTAATTATTTTATTATATAATAATTTAAAAAGGTATAATGTTAAAAAAATCATAACGTTTGACTAAATAGTAATTTTGGTCTCATATTTTTTTGAATTAATTTAACCCTAAATATTTCATTTTGAGTCAAATAACCTATATGAGAAGGAAAACTATCAGTTAACTGACAATAAATAACTTGAAATAATGTGATAAACCTACACGACAATGCACGTACGATAACCTATATGAGAAGGAAAACTATCAGTCAACTGCTCTCGAAGTTCGTCGTCGTTTCATCCTCGATCTGTTCTTCACGTTCGTCGACTAATAGCTTTCTCTCACGATTTTCCTCGCCTCCCGATTATTTGTTCCCTCGGTAGATTCTTTTGTTCTGTTAATATCTTCTTTGTTTTGTGAAGTATGGGCATTGATAGCCCCGGCAAAAGGAGAGACAGCTAGAGTTTGAGAGAAGTTGGAGAATTCGGAAGAACTTGTGGAGACTTCCATGGGCGATGGAGTTGCGTGCATGCCTTTGCAGCAGCATCAACATCAGTATATCATGGAGATGTTTCCAGTTACAGAAAAAACGCTCTGTTCCAACAATGAGCTCACTTCAAAACCTGTTAATGTCAAAGACAAAGCAGAGCAGCAACAACAGCAGCAGCAACAACAGCAGCAGCAACAACAGGAACCACAACAGAAGCTACCGCGAAAGAAGAAAAAGGTGGTTAAGGTTAAGAAAGTAGGGGTGGTTAAGAGGAAGGTGTTAGTGGGATCCGCAGCAGCTGCAGCAGCAGCAGCAGCACAGAAGAGTGAATTGGTGGTTAAAACAAAGAGTGAACCGGGACTGAAAAACAGTAAAGAGATTGATAAAGGTGAGAATTCTAGGCAGAAGGAGGAAGTGGAAGAAGGTGAATTGGGGACTTTGAAGTGGCCGGGAGAAGGGGAAAATGTGGAAGTTGGGACTGACAAGTCAAAGAGCGGGGAAACCGAGAAGAGAGAGATTGATAGTGAGAAATGTAGGAAGGCAGAAGTAGTGAAGGAAGAGATTGTCTCTGATGTGAAAACGGAGTCGGAGAAAGGGGAAACTGTTTCTAAGAAAAAAGGGGAGTTGATGAATGGAGATATTGTTACAGGTAAATGGAGAAAAGGGGAGGTGGGGAAGGGGGAGATGGTTCTGGAAAAAGGAAGGAAAGGGGAACCTGAAAAGGGAGAATTTGGGTCATGGCAATGCGCCAAAGATGACCTAGAGAAAGGAGAATTCATTCCTGATAGATGGCAAAAGGGGGACTTAATTAAAGATGAGTACAGTTACAGTAAATATCGGAAGTACGAGGTAGGAAAGAAGCTGGAAATATGAGATGGAACGTACACCACCCTCCGGAAAGTACTCAGTTGATGATCTTTATCACAGGAAGGAATTCAGTAGAAGCACTGTGCATAGCAAAAGTTCTTCCAGATGGGAAACTAACCAGGAAAAGACTTCTAGAATCAGTTCAAAGATTGTGGATGAGGAAGGCTTGTATAAGAGTGAGTACAGTAACGGTAAGAACCATGGGCGAGAGTACCCTTCTTCTGGTAATAGGTTGAAGCGGCACGGTACTGATTCAGATAGTAGTGACCGCAAGCACTATGTAGATTGTGGGGACTATGCAAATTCAAAATGCCGGAGGCTCTCTGATGATTTTGGTCGGTCCTACCCAGAGCTCTATTCACGCCACTCTGTTGAGAGGTTCTATAGAAATTCTTCTTCATCAAGAATGTCTTCATTGGAGAAGTACTCTTCAAGACATCATGAATCCTCTTTGTCATCTAGAGTTCTTTACGAGAAGCGTGGGCGTAGTCTGGGATATTCTGAGCGGTCCCCACGTGATAGGGTCAGGAATTATGATCATAGGGACCGGAGCCCAATCCGACGAGAGAGATCCCCATATACCTGTGAGAGATCCACATATGCTCGTGAAAAATCCCCTCGTGATAGATCACTATATGCCCGTGAGAAGTCCCCATATGATCGAAGCCGTCACTATGATCATAGAAACAGAAGTCCTGTTAATGCAGGGAGGTTCCCAGAGGATCGCCCTAGATTTCATGATCGCAGAGACCGGACCCCCAGCTATATGGAACGGTCTCCCCATGATTGGAATAAGACCAAAAATCAAAGAGACACAAGTAAAAAGGGTGCCTCAAATGAGAAGCGTGGCTCACAATATGGTTCTAAAGGGCAAGAAGATAAAGACGGTCGGAGGGATCATACTGGAAGAGACTCACATTCCTCAGCTAAGGAATCTCAAGGTAGGATCAGTGTGCTCAATTTGAATGAACCAGATGGAAAAAATGGTGTGTGTGACTCCCATAAAGAAGATCAATCTCTATGTCCCAGTGTAAATTGCCAAGATTCTTTTCCTCTTGTTAATGGAGCACCTCCTGAAGAGCTGCAGTCAATGGAAGAAGATATGGACATATGTGACACACCACCTCACATTCCAGTGGTGACTGAGTCAGCCGTTGGTAAATGGATTTATCTTGATGCTTTTGGTATTGAACGCGGGCCTTCAAAATTATGTGACCTTAAGGAACTTGTGGAAGAAGGGGTTCTTTTGTCTGATCATTTAATCAAGCATTTGGATAGTGATAGGTGGGTGACCGTTGAAAATGCAACTTCTCCCTTGTTGACTGTGGGTTTCCCATCCATTGTATCCGACTCAGTAACACAGCTGGTTAGCCCTCCCGAAGCTCCCGGAAACTTACTGATAGAAACTGGAGATCCCAAGCCATTAGGCACTCACAGTGGTGGTGAGGCCATGATGAATTTCCAAGATGACAGTGCAGCTGCAACTTATTCATTAGATGATCTTCACATTGATGAAAGGGTTGGAGCTCTGATGGACGGTATTGACATTATCCCTGGCAAGGAGCTTGAAATAATTGGAGGTATGCGTCACTGACTATGTTTCTTTTACTCTTTTTTTGGTTCCAATACTACAGGCTCCGTTCGTTAGCACTTATTTAAGTGCTTTTCATTGGATTAGTGCGTTTGCACTAAAAAATTTTACCGCCAACTTTTGGCTAAAGAAAAAGCTGTCCAAACCAGAAGCTTGGTTTTCCTAGCTTTTGGCTTTTAAAGTTAGCTTTTTGAAGTAAATTACTTTTTTACCCTTAGTTTCTTTTATATCAATTTCATCATTTTTTTATCTTTTTAATTTTAATGCCCCCAATAATTTTAATATACGAAAATAACACTAATATTAATATATTAAAATAATACATTAAAATAATAGTAATGCACTCAAATAATATTTTTTTGGTTTAATCACCGATATTCGACCCATTGGGTGATTAATTCGGATAGAGTATTACAAAGGATCATTATAGGTCAACCATTTCAACCCAACCTGCTCCATTCAAAACGTCAGGATTCGAACCTCTGACCTTGCTTAAGGGATCTAGTGTCTCATCTCACTAGACCAAGTGGTTGTTGGTAATATACTCAAATAATATTAACAGTAAATATGAAATATATTGAATTATTATATTAAATATTAAATTAATATACAAAATGTAATAAATTAATTAATATTATAATTTTTTAATATATTAAATATTAATAATATTAATAGTAAATATGAAATATATTCGAACCTCTGACCTTACATTTATTTATTTTTACTTTAGACTATCATGTCTAAAATATACATTTTATTCATTCAAAAATATTTTTTAACAACAATGTCAAACACTAAAATTTTACAACTAGCTTTTTAAAATCACTTTTCAAATTACTCTCTAACAGCACTTTTAAAAGCACATTTTAAAAGTAATACCTCCGACTCTGAGTCTATGGACCCACGCTTTTCTTGCACTTAATTTTTTAGCGTGGTTCCTCGTGCATGTATTTGTGCATACGCCAATATGCATACACTTATGTGTGTATATGTCTTTACAGAATTTAGACATTACATGATTGTGTGCATCTGAGGAGATTATTTATTTATTTATTTCCTGTTTTCTGGAATTTTTTCTTCATGCAGAAGCTCTGCATATGACATTGGATGATGCAGAATGGGAAGGGTGGGGAAATTCTGATGGTAAGTATTTCTTGGAGTAGCCTATCATTCAAATCATACTTTTCTATTAACACGTGGCTTTCATATTTCAAATCATACCTCTGAGCATTTAATTATTTCCTCCTTTCTTCTACTGTGAGATAATATATTTGAAGTTGACAAGTACAATCACATTATGGTTTGGTTTATATTCTAATATTTTTGAGATTGGTTTTCAAGTTTATTTATGACATTGTATTTCTGTTCTTAGAGCTTGTAGTCAGAAATTGTCAGTATGGTTTTATCTTCTAATAGCTCATAATTTACTTGCTTGGTTCAGATATCTGTACAGGTGCATTTTAAAAATATATATATATGAAGTTTAGTTAGTTGATACCAATAAGGTAGCAGTGTTGTGTACTGTGGTGGTAGATTATATTGGTATTGATGAGTATTTACCAGTTCCGTAGTTTAATTGATATATTTTAGCATTTATTTTGTCTACATGTATGCTTAAGTTCTTTTGGTTGATCCAAAATTAAGATTTGTCCTAATTATGGCATCTTTGAACTTTCAAGATTTATTTCACTTCTCTGAAGTTTTTTGGTCTTCTTGGGATATTTTGTGCACTTGAGCTGATCTGGATTTACCAAGCAGAATGGGAGGCTGGATTAAGTGAAATGCAATCAGTATAATAGTTTTATCTGGACAATATTTGTAACATTCAGATGAAATCAAAATGAAGAAATAAGCTTAACTCTGAACATTTAGTCACCATCTTGTGATGCAAGTTCATTCCTTATATTTGGTGTTTCAGGTTTCACTTGGCTTTTGAGTCGCACAGCGGATCAACATGATAAATAACTGAGGAATTATCTAGCTACTCTGACATCAACCCAAAGGAGGCTGCAGAGTCTAGGGTTGTTGTAATCTCCGACTGTTCCTCTTGTGGTGACTCCAGCGACTGGTTGTCTGGCCAATGGTCATGCAAGGGTGGGGACTGGAAGAGGAATGAGGAAGCTACTCAGGTTAGATCTTCTAGGAAAAAACTTGTTCTTAATGATGGTTACCCTTTATGTCATATGCCAAAGTCAGGGTATGAGGACCCTCGCTGGCATATGAAAGATGATCTGTACTATCCTTCTCATAGCAAAAGGCTTGACCTCCCTCCTTGGGCTTTCTCGGTTTCAGAAGAGAGAAATAATGATAAGCCCTCTGCTGTGAGAGGAGTGAAGGGAACCATGCTTCCAGTAGTCAGGATAAATGCATGTGTGGTTCAGGACCATGGCTCATTTGTATCTGCACCTCGCACAAAAGCTCGAGTGAAAGAGAGACATTCTTCAAGATCTGCCCGGTCACACTCTACAACTGGTGATTTCAAGAAATCATCTGCAGAAAGTGATTCATTATCTAAGGCTGTTAATGATCAACGCTCGAAAGGATCATGGAAGTTGTTTGCATCTATTAGTATCCCTAAAGACCATGTTTGTACTGTTGATGAGTTGCAGTTACACTTGGGTGAGTGGTACTACCTTGATGGTGCTGGGCATGAAAGGGGACCTTCATCATTTTCTGAACTTCAGCGTTTGGCAGATCAAGGAGTTATCCCAAAACATAGCAGCGCATTTCGTAAATATGATCAAGTTTGGGTTCCAATCACCTTGGCTGCTGGGAGTCATGAAGCCACTGCATGGAATGGGCCTGGGAATGCTGCACCATCTGCTGATTCTTCTGGAACTCTACTTTTAGATTCACAAGGTGTCACTGTTAGTGATAATAATTCAATTTCCAGTTCATTTCACATGCTACATCCCCAATTCATTGGATATACATGTGGGAAGCTTCATGAATTGGTAATGAAATCGTTTAAGAGTCGGGAATTTGCTGCAGCCATAAATGAGGTTTTAGACCCATGGATTAGTGCAAAACAGCCAAAGAAAGAGATGGACAAGCATATTTACCAGAAAACAGGTATGCTCTAGCAAGTTTAATTGCTACATGAGTCTAGGTCAGGGTTTGCAGAGAAATATTTTAATTTATAATGAGATGCTAGTGCTTTCCACAAGTTTTGTGGGTAGTGTTAAGGCATTTTGCAAAATCTTGTCACTTTTCTAATGTATAAAAATAGACATTTATTAGGTTTAATATGATAAATATGTTCCTGATTCTTTTCTTGTGAATCTTCTCTTAAAAACAATGGAATTTTACTTGGTATAGGCTAGTGTTTTTCGGTCATTTCCTTTTTCATGGTCTCACTTTCTTGGCTTTTTGGCTGTTATTGCATACTTGCAGTTGTCAGGGTGTGTGTGCATATAGCTATATATGTGATAACATATTTAAGTTGATAAGGGTTCTCAGTTCCTTCTTGAACTTGGTGAAAAAGAGCTTTGGATGTGCAAATTTTCAATTTTTTTCATAATTTGGTAAATGTATGAGACATTTGTTTATTCCTTCATTTTCTTTTTGTATGCGTGTGAATGAATCTTGGCATGTAACTGCAGATAGTGGAAAACGAGCACGGATTATGGTTAATGGAAGCGAAGAAGAGTATGACATTGAAGATGAGTTGCAATCAATCCGAAAGGGTGAGCCTGCATTTGATGATCTATGTGGTGATGCAGCCTTCCATGACCAAGAGAGTGCTTGTTCCGTTACTGAGATGGGGAGCTGGGGTTTGTTGGATGGTCATGTGCTGGCACGAGTCTTCCATTTCTTGAGATCTGACATGAAATCCCTTGCCTTTGCTTCCTTGACTTGTAAACACTGGAGAGCTGCTGTCGGGTTTTACAAGGGGATTGCGAGGCAGGTGGACCTGTCATCTCTTGGTCCTAGTTGCAGTGACTCTATAGTGCAGAAAATCATGGTATGCTTCATGGTTGTCTGAATTACTTGTATAAGATTTTTCCCCTTTACACCTCAGGTTTAATATATTCTTTATTTGCAGAACTGTTATGACAAAGAAAAGATGGATTCCATGATTCTAATTGGTTGCACAAACATAAGTCCAAGCTCACTTGAAGATGTTCTTCGTGTTTTTCCTAGTTTATCTTATATAGATATTAGAGGTTGTAGCCAGTTTGGGGAATTGATGGTCAAATTTCCCAATTTGAAGTGTTTCAAGAGCACAAGCTTGCATGCTATGATGATCTTGGATGAGTCTAACTCTAAAATAAGGAGTCTGAAGCAAATTACCGAGAAAAAATCATCTGGCCTTAAAACAGGCCTGGGGAATGCTATAGATGATTTTGGTGAATTGAAGAGCTATTTTGAAAGTGTTGATAGAAGAGACTCTGCAAACCAATTATTTCGCCAAAGTTTGTATAGGCGTTCAAAGTTATTTGATGCCAGGAAGTCCTCATCCATTTTATCCAGGGAAGCTCGCATCAGGCGATGGGCCATTAAAAAATCTGAAAATGGGTATAAGAGAATGGAGGAATTCCTTGCTTCTAGTCTACGGGACATCATGAAGGAGAATACATCTGATTTTTTTGTGCCCAAGGTACTGTGGTCTTGTGTTTTCTTCGTGTGTTTTTTTTTTGTTCTTTAGATTATGTTTACAAGTCTTAATATTTTTCTTTCATTTGGTTATTAGGTTGCAGAAATTGAGGAAAAAATGAAAAATGGTTATTACATTGGACATGGTCTGGGTTATGTTAAAGAGGACATCAGCCGAATGTGCAGGGATGCAATAAAGTAAGTTTTCTAGTTGCCTCTTTTTCTTCTCCATTTTTTGTATTGAAGAATATTTCTAAGTTGTAAAGGCTTTAAATCATCCAGTTAAATTGCCTGAAGGCTGCCATGTATAATTGTATACCATTTCTTCTTAATGAAATTTAAAATGTGATTTCTTTATATGTGTAGAGCATTTTCTCTCCCTTCATATATATTAATGTTTTATTTATTGACCGTAAACTGTTGATTTTGTACCTTCTTTCTCCTGTGCTTTATTTTACAGCCATGCATTCAGCATGATTATCTGATAATTTGCTAACTCTTCCTCTATTTTTTATACCACTTTGTTGGATGTAGAGCAAAGAATCGTGGTGGTGCTCGAGACATGAACCACATAATTACTTTATTTATCCAGCTTGCCACACGTTTAGAAGAGGGTGCTAAGATTACCTCCTCTTATGAAAGAGATGAGTTGTTGATGTCTTGGAAAGATGACTCATCTGCTGGGTTCTCAAGGTACAAGAAGAAACTTGGTAAGGCTGTCACTGAAAGGAAGTACATGAACAAAAGCAATGGCACTTCTTTCTCTAATGGTGTTTTTGATTGTGGGGAATATGCATCTGATAGAGAAATTAGAAAGCGGTTGTCCAAACTTAATAGGAGATCACTTGACTCGGAAAGTGAAACATCTGATGAACTTGATTGCTCCTCTGAGGATGGCAAAAGTGAGAGTGAGAGTGAGATTGAGAGTGCAGCTTCAGGTACAGAGAGTGATTTGGATTTCAAGCCTGAAGGTATGTCTGGAGAGTCAAGAGGGGATGGATACTTCATGGCTGGTGATACTTTTGATTCTATGGCTGATGATCGTGAATGGGGTGCTCGCATGACCAAAGCCAGTTTGGTTCCTCCTGTCACTAGGAAATATGAAATCATCGATCAGTATGTTGTCGTAGCTGATGAGGAGGATGTGCGGCGTAAGATGCAGGTATCCTTGCCAGAGGACTATGACGAGAAGCTCAATGCTCAGAGAACTGGCACTGAGGAGTTGGATATGGAACTTCCTGAAGTCAAAGATTATAAACCCAGAAAAGAGCTTGGAGATGAAGTTATAGAGCAAGAAGTTTATGGAATTGATCCTTATACTCACAACCTTTTACTTGATTCCATGCCAGAGGAGTTGGAATGGCCTTTAGAGGATAAGCAATCTTTTATTGAAGATGTTCTCCTTCGAAGTCTGAATAAGCAAGTTAGACACTTCACAGGTGCTGGGAACACTCCAATGATGTATCCATTGAAGACCGTTGTAGAAGAAATTAAAAGAGTTGCTGAGATGGACTGTGATAAACGAACAATGAAAATGTGTCTAGGTATACTGAAAGCCATTGATGGTCGTCCTGATGACAACTATGTTGCTTACCGAAAGGTATACACGTGCTTCATATCACTTGTACTATTTTCTGTTCTTTATCCTCATATTTAGTAGCTTTAATAATTATGTTGTTTTTCTTGTTCCTTTGTTTTATGATGCTGATATTTACATTAGTTTTCTACTGAATATGGTTCATTAGGGTCTGGGTGTTCTTTGCAACAAGGAAGGTGGTTTTAGAGAAGAAGATTTTGTTGTAGAGTTTTTGGGAGAGGTATGGATTTGGATTAGTTTACAAACAGTTTCATTTATCTACGCCTTATTGCCAATATTTTCTTTACACTTTATGAGGTTTTTAACTCACAGCTATAGAATTTTTTTACCCTTTCTATTTTTAATCCACTAATTATTTTTTGTCTTTGAACAAAGTCTCTTTGAAATCTTTTGTCCTGAAGGATTTTAATTTCTATAGGTTTATCCTGTCTGGAAATGGTTTGAGAAGCAAGATGGGATACGGATATTGCAGAATAACAACAAGGATCCAGCTCCCGAGTTTTACAACATCTATCTTGAGAGGCCAAAGGTTTCCACTTCAATACGGCCTGTTCTAAATGTTTTTTGTGGTTAGTTAATTTAGTTGCTTTTCTGAAATTGTTTGCTGGTCATCTCTTATTTATCAGGGTGATGCTGCTGGATATGATTTAGTTGTTGTTGATGCCATGCACAAGGCTAATTATGCTAGTAGAATTTGTCATTCTTGTCACCCTAATTGTGAAGCCAAGTAAGTATATTCTGTTGCTTCTTTTGGTCTATGCAGAATTTTAAGCAATATATCCAGTTATTTTGTCTCTCTTTCATCAGTTTGGGAATTTGAGACTTGAATAGAGCAGAATAAACCAGAATTTTAAAGCAATCAGTTATTTTGTCATCAGTGTCATTTTTATGCTTCATATTATAAAATTATATTGTATGATCGTTGGACACATTTAACCTGCTGCCACCAAAATTCAATTGTTTGTACCCTGTTTTGAACATTTGCACTTAAGGTATGCTTCAATTAGCTTGGGCAATGGTTTTGGATCCCTAAAAGCTGAAAAGTGATTGACCACATCAAAAAGTAGCATTGATGTTGGACATAATTGGAACTTATTGTGATAGACTGTTTACTAGCATGGATGTTATCCTCTGGTCCCAGATAACTTATCCTTTCTCTTCAAGGACAAATTGCAGTTTAAATCAGTCTCTCTAGTATCTGTTTATTCTATATTTTGGTGATTATGTTGATATTTTTTGGTGCATGAAGCTTTTTTGGCATGACCTTTTCATACCCATAATTGTAACTTATGATCCTTAACAAACTTAGCCTAGCTACAAATTGAGTTCCTTTCATAGAACCAAAATTTTGTTTCCACTATTTTATCTATTATTTCCCATTTCTTGGATGTAGAGTTACTGCTGTAGATGGTCAGTACCAAATTGGAATCTATGCTTTACGTGCGATACGATATGGCGAGGAGATTACATTTGATTATAACTCTGTTACAGAGGTTTGAATCTTCTGTTCTTCCAGCTTTGTTTAAACAAGATAATTGTTATTTCTTATAGCTCATGATTGATACTTATCAGAGCAAGGAAGAATATGAAGCATCTGTCTGTCTCTGTGGTAGTCAAGTTTGCCGTGGTAGCTACTTGAATTTGACCGGCGAAGGTGCATTTCAGAAGGTACATATTTTCTTGAGTTTTCTTTTGAAGAAACAAAATGTTATGTTCTTTATTGCCTGTAAAAACAAAATGACATGTTCTTTATTGCTTACTGTTGAATCAGTTGACCTTTTCTCTTTTGAATTTCAAAAAATTATTGAATTATATTGTTCATCAGGTACTGAAGGAGTGGCATGGTATACTGGATCGACAACAGCTAATGCTAGAAGCTTGTGAACTAAATTCTGTATCTGAAGAAGATTACCTTGAGCTAGGGAGGGCTGGCCTAGGCAGCTGTTTGCTTGGTGGATTGCCTGATTGGTTGGTTGCATACTCAGCTCGTGTGGTATGTCTTTGGTTTGCTTGAATGTCATTTCATTTCCTCATTTTTGGAAGAGAAAAAGTGGGAAAATTCTATTCTCCTGATGCTTCTTTTCTGGTATAGGTGAGGTTTATAAATTTTGAGAGAACAAAGCTCCCTGAGCAAATTTTAAGGCATAATTTGGAAGAAAAGCAGAAATACTGTATAGATATATCTCTTGATGCAGAGAGGAACGATGCTGAGATTCAGGTATGTTGCTGTCTTTGTGCCTTCGCTCATGTCTGCTTATATTTGTTTGAAGCTTTTTATGCTTACTGTTAAAATTTAAATGCTTATTTTATACCTTCTGTTAAATGAGATAGGCTGAAGGCGCCTATAACCAGAGGCTTCAGAATTTGGCTATAACTCTTGACAAGGTGATTACCCTCTCTCTCTTGCTAACAAATTTGGTGTAACTTATGTTTTTCAAATATTCTCCTACATGATAAATTATGGTCACGTGTAATATGATGGGGCATATAGTAATCTGTATTTCGACGTGTTGTTTATTATTTTGGAAAGATAAGCTTAAAAAAATTTAAGTTTAAATTTTTCGGAATGCATGGATTACTCCTGTTTTTGTTGGGTCTAATAATTGGATGGTGGTCATCTTTATTTTTTGAAATCATTACATTGCAGTTAATGATATCAAATTATGTAGAGGCCAGTCCTGCATTATTAGAGAAAATTATATACATGCTGATTACATTATATTAGTATCTTTATATTATCATCTTTGGTGCTGTTTCAGGTGAGGTATGTTATGAGATGTGTGTTTAGTGACCCCAAAAAGGCTCCACCTCCGATAGAGAGGCTCAGTCCTGAAGAAGCTGTATCCTTTCTCTGGAAAGGCGAGGGATCACTTGTTGAGGAGCTTCTTCAGTGCATGGCTCCTCATGTTGAAGACGAAATGCTCAATGATTTGAGGTCCAAGATTCAAGCCCATGATCCATCATGGTCTGAGAACATTCCTAAAGAACTTCAGAAATCTTTGTTATGGTGAGTGCATTGTCCTTGTTAAAGGTGTTCCCATGCTGTTTAATTTCAGTAAAGATTTGATCTTTAATCATTTCTTTGTTTTGAAGGTTGAGGGATGAGGTTCGGAATCTTCCGTGTACATACAAGTGCCGGCATGATGCTGCTGCTGACTTGATCCATATTTATGCTTACACAAAGTGCTTTGTAAGAGTTCGGGTGAGTCTTTTTACTATTATTTTTCTGATAAACTTTTTTTGTGTGTGAAAGGGGAGAGGGGGCAGTGAAATAGAGAATGATATTGTATTGTTTATCATTTGATCTTTTATGGACAGGAATACAAAGCAATAACTTCTCACCCAGTCTACATTAGTCCTTTTGACCTGAGTCCCAAGTACTCCAACAAGTTCACAGGTCTTCAGGAATATTGCAAGACATATGGTGAAAATTATTGTTTGGGGCAACTGATATTTTGGTATAACCAGACCAATGTCGATCCAGATAGCAGCTTGTTTAGACTAAGTAGGGGTTGCTTGTCATTACCCGACATTGGTTGCTTCTATTCTAAGGTTCAGAAGCCATCAAAGCATCGTGTTTATGGCCCAAAGACTGTCAAATTTATGCTGTCCTGGATGGTAAGCTTCTTTCATCCATTTGTAATGATACAAACGCTGTCTTGAATTCTTTGATTTTAAAGTATTGAGGATACTCCACATATTTTCAAGTTGGTGAATTTTGTGTGCATCATTGCAGAGTTTGTTAGGTTATGCCGATACTCTTAGCATGCTGGGGATGAGGCTCATCTATTTAATTATCCTTTATATCACAAATTGGATGGTCTTTGATTTGAGTGTGAAGTGTATTGCCATCTATTTAAACATGCACTGTTTACGGGAACCCCCCTACGATTACTGTTTTAATATGGTTCTTCTTGGTGCAGGAGAAGCAACCCCAGATACCGTGGCCCAAGGACCGAATATGGACTTTCAAAACTAATCCGAAAATCTTCGGCAGTCCGATGCTAGATTCAGTTTTAAATAATAGTTCACTGGACAGAGAGATGATGCAATGGTTGAAGCACAGACCAGCTAAATTCCAGGCAATGAGGGATAGATGAGGCAATTTGTTGTAGTGGGGGGGGGGGGGAGCAGTAGGATATTATTAGCCAATACGTTTGTAAATGTTTTTGGAATGATTCGTCAATTTTAGCTTGGCAGCTACCCTTACCCTTTAGAGTGGTAGTTGGGGTAATCATTCCAAAACATATCATTTCTTGTGCCCTTTTTTTTACCTTCTCATTCTTATGTACAGTTTTCATCTTTGTATTTTGTAATTCTTTTCGTTTAGTAGGGCCTTTGTTTCCTTGTTTTAAACAGAATTTTTCTTTTGTCTTTGCATAATATATTAAACATCATTCATTCTTAGAATCTCAACTCAAAGCTGGCTAAATAATCCCAGTAGCATTTGAAGCCAGCCCCTGACCCAACATCTGTAAAACGCTTTTGTACTAGTGCACTGCCATCCTCTTTTGTCCTTTCTTGCTCTGATCCCAACATGTGCAACAGTATTAAATAACTATGCAGCACTGAATACCGATGAAACCCCCACCCTTAGGTTTAAATGTAATATTCCCCTCAAAGATCGACAAAGCTGGGGCTGTACGGACCTGATGTGACATTTATATACAAACAATCAACCTTGATTCTCGTGTAGCCGCCTTCACTCATTCCCTCTCCAGGCCCATGTTCTTACTTCTCACCCAATAGCCAATCCCCAAGTGCCCTACCTTTTCATAACCTCCTTCCCCATCTTCTTTATAATCTCCAAGTCCCAACATTTTCCCTGAAAACCAACCTATCTGCAACATTTTCTCCAGAGGCAAACAGACAGCAGTATGAAAATGGAGACACATGATTTTTGTTCCATTACTCCCCATCCACTTCACTCCCACCCTCCTTCGCCATTAACATCCAGTGTCACCGAGTTCGACAACATCATCGTCAACTCCCATGAAGAACCCAAGTTGTTCTTCAACGATCCCTTTCCCCACCCTCTCCTCCCATTGCCCTGTGAACCAGACCCAGGTTTCTGTCCTCTTCCCCTCCACCATTATCAACTCCCTGATCTCGACTTCTCCCTTTACGACAACACCAGCAGCCTCCCTGTTGTTACCCTTACCTCCACTCACCTCCTCCATGACCTCCGCCCCCTCCACCACCGCATTCCTCCCCTCCCCGCCTCTCCCACCTCACCTGCTCCCAAACCCAAACGCAGCCGTCTCGACTTGACCCTCTCCCACTCCGACAACAACCCTCAAACCCTCGACTCCATCGTGAAAAGCTTCAACGCTCCTGCTCCGATAATCCCATACAGCGAGCTCGCCAGGAACCGGAGGCAAAAGCTTGGCGAGAAGACCCGTTGTCTTCAGAAGCTAATGCCGTGGGACAAGAAGATGGACACCGGCACCATGCTCCAAGAGGCTTATAAGTACATCCGGTTCTTGCAAGCTCAGGTCTCCATTCTCCAATCGATGCCCATCACTTCCAGTTTCTCGTCGACTCAACATGTTGATGATGGTTTTGCTGGGTTGGGAAGGTTGAACCGGCAACAGCTTTTGAAGGTCCTGATCAACTCCCCCGTGGCGCAGACCATGCTTTGTTCACAGGGTCTTTGCGTTTTTGCTTCTGAGCAGTTGGTTTCGCTTCACCAGGCCCAGGAGAGGAAAACGGTTCTCCAACAGTTTCTCTGCGACAGTACTGGTAATATGAACTGATGAAGAAAATGGAAGCCATGAGATATAATTTCACTACCCTTTTTACTATAATAGCATAATCAATAATGATTTTGCAAATTCTCTAGAACTCCTGTTACATTTTCCAACCTTGAAGGTTTTCATATTAGCCTGAAAGTTTTAGTACCAGTTTTGTTAATACAGAGCTTAAACCAATGCAAGGATTAAGGGATTTTGCTTGGTTGATCATTTCCATTTACGGTGAAATATATGGGTATATTGTAATTCTCTTATCGCTCTCCTTTTTAAATTTCTTTTTTCTTTTATGAAATCGTTTCATTCCAGTTTTGTATAATCGTCTTCAACTTAGCTTAAAAAAATATGATGCATCTGCGGCATAGAGTTTTGTCACGAGCACGTATCAGTTCGAAAGCGAAGTTTTGCACTAATGGCCAACATGAGCTTTAGGCTTTGTAAAACCTGCAGATTTGGTTTTTTATTGTGATAGCCAGAGGGGAGAGAAAGCGACATATTGAGGGAGATCTGAGTGAGCTTTGTGCGTGTGAAAGTTGGTGATGAATATTGTGCTTTGGGGTTCCTTGAGTTCCAAGTTCAAGTAGTACGAGTCTGTTTGCATTTGGGCTAGAATTGTAGACTAGTGCATTGTTACCCTAATCCAACTGGTTCCAATCCAACCCAATCTTATAAGGTTTAGTGCGTGTGTTTTTAAAAGAATCAGGTTCAGGTTAGGTCAGATTTTATGGAGAATAAAGTTTGGTTGGGTCGGGTTCGAGTGTAGGGTGAAAAAATTTTAACTTAAAATAATAGTATAAATTTATCTTTATGTATTTAAGAACAATTTAATATAATGTTTCTCTTTGTTTATTTTTTTAATTCTCTTTATTTTATCTAATAAAAATAAATTTTTATTTGTATCGGGTGAAGACAATTTTTTTTATCTCAAATTTGAATCATGCTAGAGTCGGATGAAGCATCTTCAAATGTGGGGTTGAGTTCAAATGCAAATTTTTAATTTTCGAGTTGAGTGCGGGCCAGCTAGAAACCCAACCTGATCCGACTAATGATCATACGGAATTATACCTAGACAATAACAGTTAAATTCCTTTAGTTTTAAATTTGTGTATTATGCTTAAGTTATGAATTTAGTTTTTTATATTTAATTTGAACACTTTTAGTTGTAGAATTTAATAATTATTATTTGAATCATGATTAAAATTTGTAAACTACAAGGATTAGAAATTATCAAATTAGAGTATAATGATCGTATCCCCAACTTATTTGTAATACACCGTAATAGTAAAATTTGATTTTAACAATATCAATACATTTAATTCTCTAATTATCGGTTAATTAAGTTTAACTCAGTTGATATTATCAATATAATATATAAAACGTAAGATAGAACGTACTTAAACATTCACTATCCTCTAATTTAAGGGCGGAAAAAATTCAAATAATCTAAATATTATATATAAAAAAAATTGGCAAATGTCGTATTATGTTTTGTAACGTCTAAGAAGTATGGAATGCGTAAATAACGAGGTAGTTTGAAGATTTTTTTTGGATAGTTTAAAAGTGATTATAAAGTAGTATCTGTTTATACATATTTTTAACCATTGACAAGGCATAAACATTTTATAAGCAGAGTAATTGAATTCAGGTCTCTCAAAATAAAGGTCGTCTGCTTTTTTACGAAGACCACTTAGACCAACAATCCGATTAACATATTGCACCGAAGTACCTACTTCAAACAATTAACATATTTTGCAAACTGAGAAAGAGGTAAAACTCACCAGAACAAGAAGCAATGAAAAATGTTTGTGCAGACAAGATGATTAACATGTCATTTTTCTGTCTTACTTCTTCATTTTACTGTCTCTACTTGTTCCCAAGACTATATTGTCCATTGCTTTTACTTGGTGATTTGAGCTCCATTTCCATTTATTTTGATACTTTCCTCTCTTACTTGAACATGGAAAACAGCTTTCTTATCAAATTAGCAATCACACCCTCAAAATCATCAATCTTCATGTCTGTTTCTTCACCCCAAGGGAACGGCTCCATCGGCTTCGTTGCTTCCAGTAGATCTTCCTCCGCAAACTTCGGCTTCGACCGCTCCAATGGACCTATTTGGTGATTATACATTCCCATGTCTGCACAATAGTCCTAGAAAAAGGAGGGGGGATGATTGAAGATTGTTTTTTTTTTTGGCAACTATCCATCATCCATGTATGTAAATGTTTCTTACTTGATCCGCATGCATTTTCTTCACAAATGTCTTGAATATCTTGAAATTCTTGTCTTTCAGAAGCTCATCCGATAAACGAAGATACGTGACCCCGTACATTATCTGCTCTGGTTTGCCGTCTTTGTCAATACCATTAGGCCTAGCATTTAACAGGATCTGATTGTAACCATTGATGTCGTATCTTGATAACGCGTTCTCTCCCGCAACTTCGAGCCGCTCTCTCCAACCTCCACTCAGAACCTGCGATACAGACGTGCAATCGATGAGTTCACATTCCATCGTCTCGATATAAGTACGGTTTTACATTATTAGTATTTGCAAAAGGAAATTGGTGACACTATTTGCATTGATTAGAGGAGGGAAATCACAACTTTTCTTGCTGGAAAAGGCATTGGTTTCTACCTATATATGGTGCAGGGGCATTTACCTGTTGAACAAGTTCCTGAGGCCCGCATTTGGCATCGGCTCGTTGTTCCGAGTTCCTCATCTCCAGACATGTGAAATTGAAAATAGCATAATGCCTCGACAGCATCCTCGCGATGGATCGGTATCCGTCTCGGTCTTTCAAATTGTAATATCCTGAAGTTAGTTCTGCTGCATGACTAGGAGATTTATACCACCAATGAATTCCAGCTATCTGTTTTGAACACAATAACAAGTAAAAAGACTGATAGATTTAAGCCTTTGGGTGAAAAAGCTTTTTGTTTAAAGACTCGTGAGACATACTTTTGCAGCTAACTTCACCTTGCACCCCAAGAAAGCTTTGTTAGCTTCATCGAGGATCTCGTCGCCGTGGTTTATTAACTTGTTTGAGTACCAAGTCAAGAAAAACTTCCCTTTCTCGGTCAGGTATGTCCCGTTCAGTCCAAAGAACTCTGTCGATCCGGTTGTGTCGTTGTATTCCCCTGCGTTATCTGGCAATCCCCATTTGGGATGGCCTGCATTCATCGCTGCCTCTTTGAACTCCGCTTCGAGGTACTTGTCATAGCACTGAAATTCTCCAATACCAGGGAAAATCCATCCTTGAGTTGCTGTATAAGAAGGATATCTAAGCTCCCCTGCAGGACCAAGCCCTACTTCGATGTCAATTATGAGCCCTGATTCGAGAAAATCCGACATGTTCACCCTGAAGCTCTTCATGTAATCACTGTACATCTACAAACACCAACAATCTAAGTCTTCTTCTTACGGGCAAAATCATTACAAAACAGCTCCTGAAGTTGAACTAACCTGGACAGCAGTTCTTCCATAGAAAATTGGCTGATTATCCACACCAATTGTGAGGTATTCTTCGTTCTGGTTACCCTTTCGATTGGTATAAAAGATATCAGGGTCCGTCTCACCGATATCGAGCACCCATTTCGGAAGTGGGATGGTAACTTCATCCCCGACATTGCCACCACATCGATGGAATGACATAATGGCTTGAAGTTTCAATCCGCATTCTTGAACGAGTGCAAACAAGCTCCTGTAAGCACTCCAGTCGTACTGTTTAGGTCCCTTGGATTCCACGATTCCCCACCAAACATCAACCATTACCCCGTCGACCCCAGCCGCTCTCAGCTCCTTGAACTGTCTTTCGATCTTGGGCCGATCTTCGAAAACATTATCATTTGAAATAACTCCCAACTGAGTAAGAAAACATGAGAGTTAGTGGCTTGATATGCTAATTCATAAGGCAGAAAAGATATTGGAAACTTACTGGAAGCATCACATAAACTGGCACATAGTTTGCTAACATCCTTTCATCATAAGTGGAAGCAGTTGGACTTGGAGCCTGCATGTTTTGATGAACAACATAACAAGTTAAATTCGGGTTCGAATCGGTTCAGTTCAGTATTTTAAAAGTTTGGATTTGGATTCAAATATATATTTTTTATCTAAAAGATTGTTATGCAAGAAATTATATAGTTTTTTCACCTCACCTCAGGCATTTCATCTGTGGAGAACTCTGAGGCCACTGCTTTGGGAATTTTCATTATATCTACAGAGTTGATTCTACCTGTTTGCCCCGGAGCTTTTACTACTCCTTGTATGCTTTTGACTCTATCTATCGGCGGTTGAAAAACGGCACCGCCGTAAAGCCGAAGCCGAAGTTGAAGTTTATCGCTTCCCCAACAACCCTGTGTTGAACATACAATGCTTGTCGTGTTCACCATTGCGGGAATGGCAATGGCCAAAGCAGTTTGGAGAGGAATAAAAATCTGGTTTGTTGCTTCTTCTCATGTTGGAATCATTTATTATGTGGTGTTCAATCTTCATGATTGATAAATGAAAATTATCTTGTGTTTTTTTTGGTAGGCTTAAAAGGATTCCTCTACTTGGGGAAGAAATGAACATGCACCCTTGAAAACACACAGAGACGTGTGGCCAGGATCAAAATTCAAGACTGGTTTGTTTGCTTGTAGTAACCAGTAAGCAAATTGAATTGCTATATACATTAATATTTGATGCACCACTAATAAAGTTTTTTTATTTTATTTTCACAAACGGGCTTAAAATGATGCCATATATTATTTTAGGGACACTAAATTTAACACATTAAAAATTAAACCTTAAACTCTAAATTCTAAACTCTGAACTCTAACTCTAAACCATAAAATCATAAAATCCTAACCTTAAACTCAAAAAATGCACCGATAGTGTAAAACTTTGTTTTTCACGGCCAGTACATCAAACCATAAGATTCACTTACACAATGTAAAACTCAATTGTTTTTACACATTTTTTAGACCGTTGGATCAGGATAATAAATGACTAAGATTATTTCCTTATCAATTTTTTTTCTAGTGATAATCTTCACATTTTTTATTGTTAATTTTAACCGTCCATATAGTTTCATCCAATGGACCAAGGTGTAAAATTTTCAAGTCTTACATAGTGTAAGACTTGATATACTCATTTTGTATGAATTTGATATGAATCAATGGTTGTGTTCATAAGACCGACATCTTTTTATTGGACCAAATAAAATTAGTAATGAGACTTGAATCTTAATTATTATTAAAATGCTAATGAGTACTTAACAATTTTTATTTGTTTAGAAAAACATGAAATATACTTTGATTGTATTGAAATGTCAAGATTCCGAATTTTTACTCTAAATTTTCAAATGATAAATCAATGGAGTTAAATGGGATAGACTTCGATCAAATAATTATGTTTGTTTAAGTGTTAGTTTGATATTGTTTTCAAAAAATATCTTTAAAATAAAATGTTATTTTTTTAAATAGTAATAGAACGTTATTAATAAGGATTGAATATAATGACAAGATATATTAAAGTGTTATCTTATAATATCTTTGAAATATAACTCATACAATTATTAGTAAAAATAAAATTATTAGATTGAAAAAATATGTCATAAATAATTATAATATTATAAGATCTTAATTTGTTGCAATAATAATAATGAATTGTAAATTGATGTTGTAAGAAAAAAAATAATTAATGTATAATAACTCCACATGATATAAATAAAAAATTAAAGTGTTATATATATTAATGTTATAAGAAAGAAGTCCATGTATATACATAAAATTATTGTTATTTTATTATAAAATCCTAATAATAATAAACTACCATTAATAATAATAATATCCATAAAACAAAAGAGATGTGATGACATCAATCCCTATATTGTCCCCTATAAAATTACGGAGCATAATTGAAGTCGGGATAATTGGTCAAATGTTCTCTCTCTTGAGAATATTTTTTGGAGAATTTATTTTTTTAAATACTTTCTTTTTAATAATATTTTGAAAAATACCTTTTATTTGGGCAATATAAGACAAGTTCGCGTTTTGCAGAACGCGAGTTTCGTGTAATAAAAATTTAATTTTTTTACCTATTCACTCAATACGGAACTCGCGTTTTGCAGAATGCGAATTTAGCTTAGAATTCACGTTTTGCTAGACGTGAGTTCGCCCTAGTGGCTTAAATGGCGATATTTTTCCAAATGTTGTTAAAAGGAGATATTTGACCAAATAAATTCCCAAAAAAAAATATTTGACAAATTATTCCCATTAAACGCTCCAATTACATGTAATTTTACAAATTCACATATTATAGTAATTGTCTACTTAGGGGAAGGAGGAAAGATAACTGGGAATTTGTTCCTAACGAGTTTTTACTCACAACCTATGAGAGAGAGAGAAGAGTGTAAACTGAAAGCTTTAATCTTTGTTCCAAAGATTGCTGACAAATATTTTTTTTGAATATATTGATGTGATTAAATGGTAATATATGTCCATATTTTTTTAATCCTTTGACAATATACAATTTACACACTGAGCTACTCAAACTTAGATTTCTCTCTCACCCTGCATGCGTGCTTTGAACGAGAAAAAAGTTCAAAGCAACATTTAGAAATTAAAATGATCGAATCTAAATCATAAAGACATAATGTAAAATAAAATACCCCTAACGTTTAACTGAATAGTCACTTTGACCCAGACTTTTTTTTTGAAACAATTTAGCCCTTAACGTTTTATTTTGGTTCAAATAATCCCTCTATAAATAAAATTTGTTAGTTAACTGACGATATACAACTTGAAATGACTTGATAGAATCAGAATTTTTTATATTTTATATAATTTTTTGATTAATGTATCATTCTGTAAAGTCTGTATATTTGCTTATATGACACTGCTATCGCGACGTGCACTGCCATGTAAGTTTACCACGTCATTTCAAGTCATTTATCGTTGATTGACTAACAATTTTCATCTATATAATGAACATTTTAATCCAAAATAAAACGTTAAAAAACTAAATCATTTAAAAAAAATGAGTCAAAATAATAATTCAGTCATTTGTTAGGATTTTTTTTACCATAAACCGAAAAAATTAATATGATTTTTTTTTTTTGCAATTCGTGTGTTTAAAAATAATTGGAAAATAAACAATGTCGATTGGTTCCATTCCACCAAAGCTAGTCTTAGCCAATCAAAGAGCGACAAATAATTTCCCACCACCCCTGCTTTTAAAGCTCTTGGATAGGGTCGGTTGGCGTGTGGGGATCCATTACTTTCGACTCATCACACGGTCCACGTATCAGTCTCATGCAACGCTAATCAAATGCCACGTTTTTTTCCAAGGTATTTATCGTAACGAATTCAATAATTATTTTTTTATATTTTATCATTTTATATAAAAATATTTGTAATAAAAATATTTTCAACTCTTAATTAATTAATAAAAAAATAAAATGCTATTAGTTTATGTTTTTTTTTGCTCGAAAATATAATTTTATTAATAGGAAGCTATTAGTTTATGTAATATGGGAAATTTGTATATTCATTTTTTAATTTAATCTATGTAATTTAAACTTCGTTCTTCATTATTATTGGATTGAAAAATATTTTTAAAAAATGTTTTAAGAGGAAAGTGCCGTAAAAATGCGTGATTTGTTAATTTAAATACTTAGCATTACTCTAAAAAATGCTTTTGAAAATTTAAATCATTTCATTTTAGACATATATTGAAAAGTACAAAATACGGTTGGTTGGGAAAAACCGAATATATATATATATATAATTTTATGTTTAAACTCATTTAAAAGTTAGAAGCGAAGTTACTAATGGGTCAGTTTAAGTGATAAACAGCTTGGTATTGCTTAAACAAAAATTCTTGGGTTCGAGGCGTTGTGTATGCAAAAAAATCTCCGCTGAGAGACTCACCCACTAAAACTAGATGTGTGATGCGAGTCGATTCGAATTAGTCAAAATAAAACTCTGAAAATCGAAAGAAAAAAAGTCAGAAGTAAAGTTTCTATTTTACGCTCGGGTTAAAAGTTGGTTTGAAAAGTATTTTTCACTTCAAAATTGTATTATTCTTCACGGATAATGATTAAAAAATGCTTTTAGTTCCTTAAAAAAACTTTAGAAAACAATGAAGAACTATCATGTATTATCACATATAATTTGATTTAATATTAAAATTTTAAAATTCAAAAAGTAGAAAGGATAAAATCGATCAAATTTAGATTATAAGAATCAAATTCATAACTATACACAATACAAGGACCATTGAATAATTTGACCTAACCAAAAATAAGTGTTGTGTGCCTGTCTGTGACTGTCACGCTGGGAAAAAGCATGAAAATAATTTCACTTTAGAAAAAAATATATTAAAATATATAAATAATAGTACTATACATCTTATTAAACATGTTTTTTTTAGAATAAAATAATAGCCCATAAACGTTGCAAATTAAAAGCAGAAGAGCTTTTAAATGAACGTGTTTGACTTTGATGGAGAGAATAAACTACACAAATATTTATTAAATTAAATAAATAAACTGATTTGGTTATTAAAATTTTTAAAATTATAAAATAATTATTAAATTATTACGAAATAATCAAAACACATTATTAAATGATAATAAATTAAGATACTTTAAAAAAATTAATAATTATTTTATAATTTTCAAAACTTCAGAGAAATTTTTTATTTGATTAAAATTTCCAGAATTCTGAAAATCCACAAGAAAATAATAATTAAAAAAATGGACAACAGCCGTATAAAGAGAAAGGAGTGTTTCGAAGTGTGAACCATACAAGTGGACTAATCCATCAACGCTAAATCAACTTGTGGATTAGGCCAATCCCTTTGCTTCCACTCCCTCTTCTCTTCTCTCCACGTCCACATTCATTTCACCAACAAATAATTGAACAACTTTAGCCTCAATATACAAATTGGTCCATGAACTTAAATTTTCCCTCAACTTGGTATCTGAACTTAAAAAAATAATCTTAAATTGGTACATATCCTGACTTGGCATTTCAACAACCAATCAGGTTGTTGACTGACATTAATCGACCAGCATACTAATGTAATTTATCATAATCTGATTTGTTGTTGAAACCAGGGTTGAATATAAAAAAATTGATTAATCGAAAATTTATCTGAACTGTAGTGTTTAAAGAATTTATGGTTCATAAGTTTAAAAACTACGGTTAGTTGAATTGAAGTTCTTTTTTATTTAATTTAAAATTAATTTTATTTTTATAATATAAAATAAGTATTTATATTTTTTACTTATAAAATAGTAAAAATAATTTAAAATTATTACATACTGATTATCAATATTTTATACTTATTTTAAAATTTATTTTTAAAAAATATTTATAAAAAACTTTAAAATTTTACCAGTTAATGTTTAAAAGATAAAAGTCATTTTATCAAAATAAAAAAAAAAAAACTCAAAACTCAAAGTTAATATGAAAAAAAAAAAAAATTAGCATTAAATGAACCAAAATATAAGGGGTGGCTCAAAAAATTAAAAAAACGAACCGAATCAAATACACCCGGAGCTGGAATACCACGTCAGCCACATATATAAAAATTGATAAAAAAAAAAGTTTAAGTACCAAGTTGAGAACAACTTCTAAACTTAGGGACTAATTCGTATATTAATCCAAACTTTATATAGATTTTTGCCAACAAACGTCTTGAAAACGTTGCTAAAGTAGAAATTCTTGTCCTGCATGGGGAACTGCAGATGAAGAAAGGATTGAGAGAGAGAGGCTTATTTGCTGGTGGGGTACCACAACCCTTCACAAAAACAGAGAGCTTTAATTCTCGGCCATGAAAACAAAACTTGTTTCTTTGGTAAACTGTAATTGACTTTGTAACCACTCGAACCACAACAACAAAAATCATGGCTCTAGGGGCTTAACCACAATTATTACACTCCTCAAATACTGGTGAAAATCAATTATTACCCTCTTTTGCCACAATTATTTAAAGATTCTTATGTGTTCCATTGTTGAAAAGAAACCATTTTCTCAACCACAAGTTTCAACATTTATTGTTATAAGAAAATCGCAGAACATTCCATCTTTACAGGTTTATAAATTATATATACTGGGTGTTTATCTCCCAAGCTTCTTAGCTTTTCCATTTGTTTGTTTTTCTTCAAGTCCCCATCGTCTAAAAATGTGCAGAGGTTTACAACAAGCTGGGAACACATCGAGTTCTTGTCCGAAACAGGGTTTCTCAGCAGTGCCTGATCCAACAAATGATGATTCTTCTTCATGGTTGGTGAATTGTGAGCTCTGCAATTCCAGGGCTTCCTTGTATTGTCAAGCTGATGATGCGTATCTGTGTAGGAAGTGTGATAAACAGGTCCATCAAGCTAATTTCTTGGCTCTCAGGCATATCAGGTGTTTCCTTTGTAACACATGTCAAAGCCTAACTCAGAGATATCTCATCGGAGCTTCACGGGAAGTGGTGCTACCGACAATGGCGAGCTCTTCGGAGAGAAGGCGGTGTGACTCGGACATGGAAACCAAGCATTCAACGACTCTTAAAACACCTTTTCTTTTTCTCTGATTGTCACTTCTTTTCTGTTATGGAGGATCTTATCTGGGTTTACATATATATGTATACATGTAAGCTTCATATAGGTAAAGTCAGGAACAAGAAACAACTTGAAAGTAATTCTCTGGAAGGAGAAAACAAGAGGGAATTGAAATATAATCACTATCTTTGATGTAATCCTCTGTATTGTGTAAACCAGATTGACTTTCTCATTAGTGCAATTTTCTTCTGCAAAATCTCATATTTATCTTTCTTTCTTCTTTTTTCTCTTTAATTTTGGAATATAAATCACTGGAAATAACTTATGAATGTGGCTTGCTAGATTCTTTTAAGGTTTTGGTTCTGGAATAGAGCTGATCATCAATATGTAAAACAACTCACTCTTTCTTTCACAGTTGAGAATCCAGTGTTTTAGACATGGTTTTTTCTAGTGATCTTTTCTCCCCCCAAATCTGTTTGTAAAGACTACGTTATTCAGATTCAGACGTGAATGTCAGACACGAGTATACATCAAGAATAACGAAGAAACCAAGCAACATAGTGCAAAGGAGGAGAAACTAGAAAATTCAGTGCAAATTTTGTATGATTGTTGGTGCTTCATAGAAAGAGAGGTCTAAATTTACCTGCACCTATAAGTCATTCATTAGAAAATTTTAAAAATGTATTATAAAATTGATTAGTTTGCATCAAATATAGGCTGGTGTCTCAGGAAAAGCCAAAGCCAGCTGATGTGTTATTGTCTTCCAATACCAATCTAAGAATATTATAGAACCGTTCAATTCACACAGTGTGATCCAAATCATGATCCTGAGAAGAAGAAACAATCTGAAACTAAGCACTCACTATCTATGGGGTCCCCAGTAACAAATGAGGACAGAAATTGCTTTACATCACAAAAATGGGGTATGGACTATGAGTTGATGGGGCTCGTCAGTAAGGGAAAAAGTTAATTGTCCCCTCTGCTTCATGATTTCATCAGATGATGTCCGGTTGGTGGGTCCATCATAGAATAACTCAAGTTTCTGATAAGTTGAAAATTGAAACCATGATGAGCCATTGCCCATGCTTTGATTCTGTTGTCATCTTTCTGGTGTCCAAAAGGGCCATCTTAACCTATCATTACATATGAGAATATTCATGATTGATGATCATAAGATTCTCAATCTCCAGAAATGGGGTTTCTAATCATCAGTTTTCATGTTCTGAAATTCAGACAATTCCCCCATTAATCAAATCTCTGTCATCACTTGCAGAGATTCCCTGGTACAGTTTCAGTTTGGTTAAACCATCAAGAAAACAAATGAAGGGAAAGGAAGTCAGAACTTACAGTTTTCCATTGTATCCTGAAACTAACACATACTGATCCTTTTCCCAGGTAATAACTTCTGCTTTCTTTTAAAATAGGCAAAGCCAGCCAGTAAACCAGCTTGCATAATAACATCCTGATACAAAGTATAAAACATAGGGGGGTTTTGCCACACATTTGTAGCATTTGATAATCATTTTTCTTACAACTATGTATGTATGCATGCATGTATGTGCGCGTATGCACGTATGTATGTAGTACCCTCTTCCCTTCTTTCCTTTTCTTGTGCTTTAAGAAAACTGAACTCAGCTACCTCAAGCAAACTCCATGTTTCATTCTTGATAGTTAATGTCATCTGCAGTTAAAAGAATCACACATGATAAAATATATAAACTACTTAAAATATGGAACAAACTGAAAGAAAAAATAGTGATTTATTATTCTGACAAAGTGCCACTTCTTATTTCAATTCGATGACAATGGATCGGTGCTTATTACATGGAAAAGAGCTGGGTGCACCGTACAAAAATAAGAAAAACAAAATTGAGTTGCAACAAGGACTCTGCCTTGTGCTACGAAGATGGAGATGGCGACAAAACTAAGAGAAGGATCTAAGTATTTATTATTCTGACCAAACAAACTGAAAGAAGAAATAGTGATTTATGATTCTGACAAAGTGCTACTCCTTATTTCAATTTGATGAAAACGGATTGGTGATTATTACATGGAAAAGAGCTGGGTGCACCGTACAAAATAAGATAAACAAAATTGAGTTGCAACAAGGGCTTTGTCT